>JAVJGJ010000060.1:3105910-3155216 GCA_035590215.1 Microhierax caerulescens
GCAACGCCGAGGTCGGTCTCCTTTCAGCGGCTGCCCGGACCTGCCACGCTGATGCCCAGTGCCTGCCTACGCCGTACGGCCCGACAGGCTCTCCGAGGACTTTGCTCGCATGTGCTGAGTGACAGGGGACCTGCCACGCTGCAGCCTACACGAGGCACCGCCGTACACCCGCCCCTCGGTGCGGACAGCTGCCGTTCCCTGCCTGTTCTGCCACACGACCCCGACCCGTTTCTCGGGGCGGCTTTCCCATTGCACCCAGTCGCAACCGTTCAGGCAGAGTTTTGCTTAGCTGTGTCTGCCGGGGATCTGACAAGTCTATCCCAGCGACTGCAGGCAAAGCTCGCGGCTACACCCAGCCCGCCGCAGGGCCACGCAGCAGCCGCTTGTGCCTATCGCTGCTCATGCAGCCCAAAGGCATTTGCAAGCAGCTTCCACACCAGCACAGACAGGTCTGAGGAGCCAGAACAGGCTTGGGCAGGATTAAGCCAAAAACATCGGCTCCTGCCATTGTATCCAGAAATTGTGCATCTGTCCTTTTTTTCCCCTCCTTTGTGACTCGCAGCGCTTCCTTACACCACCACCTCTTCTTCGGAAAGGGCTTTGCCATTATTCACTGCTGCCGCTAAGCCAAGAAAAACAGGGTAAAGGCGCTGCACGAGAGCAGATGGTCAGTGCTCACATCTCGCAGCACACTCTGCAGGTGTTCGTTTGGAAGCGTTAGAGCATCACGGAAGACCACAAACTTATCAACAGGGGCAGCTATTAAGCAGCTCTTTTAAAATAAAGGGCATCTGAGAGCCAGGCCCTCACCCCACAAGCTTGAGCCACCGCTCGTGCTCCTCGCCGCAATGACAGCTGGCGGCGGGCAACGCTGGGTCCACCAGGGCAACCCCCCTGCCCAGCTGGGCCACAGCCTCCGCTCCACGACAAAACCAGGCAAATCCCAGCAGCAGACACAGCCCCCGCGTGCGGCCGTGATGCTGCTGCTGGGCTGGCGGCAGGTGCCTCGTGCTACCGACCCTGCAACGGCGGGACCGGGGCGCGGGCATTGCCTGGGGCGCAAGCGGGGCCAGCGCCTTCCCTGGGGCAGCTCTCGGGGCAGGGGCACGCCGCACGCCCGCGGCCTCAGCCCGGCCGGCACCTGCCAAGGCGTCTGTTCCGCCAAAACACCAATGCAAGCACGAGGAGGCCCTTCTCCCGGAGCGGCCCTGCGGAAGCGGCTTCCTCCCAGCACAGCGCTGCGCTCCAGGCAGCTGTACGGCTGCTGCATCTCAAGTGCAAGTAAACATGACCCTTCTTAAGTACCCACGCGGGCAGCCAGGGATTATCAGCATGAGGAAGAGGACACCGTACCCAAAACACACTGGGAAGCGACAAGATGGTGAGGACCAAGTGAAAGGAGCCAAACACGTTGCCCCAGTGTCTTCACTCTACCACAAACCACCCTGGAACCTGGGAAGCCAGGACCTTTTGCCCAGTATGACCAGTTCTCCTGTGGAAGACAAAAAAAAAAAAAAAAGAGGTATCTGGCCTCCCCGAGCAAAGCCCCATCCCTGCGCACACACTTCGGTTGTGGCTTCTGCCGCGGTTCCTCCTCCAGGACGGTGGGGCACAGGCAGGGCCGCTGTCCCGGGCACGCGCAAGCTCCGGCACGTGCACACCCCGCTGCGCCCGATGGCATCAGAGACAGAGACACCAGACCCACAGCTTAGATTTACTGTGAACACACATCATCACAACACAGCGTGGAAATCTTTGGGCACAGCTTCACAAAAACACAGAACCTAGCTACAGACGAACACGCAGACTTGTCCATAAATACAGGAGGCGCAGGAGGCCCGGCCCGGCCTGCACTCAGGATGCCGCAGGGCCACCCGTATCAATCTTGCCCTCAGGCTTGTGCTCGCAAGTCATTTACATAAATATGCATTAAATACTTTTCATTTTATATATAATAAAGATCTCTCCTTACTGGTTTCTAATAATCCTGATTTGTTCAAAAAGCAGTTTCTTTTAATTTCTGTCACCAAGACTTCAGAGCTGTACCCTGCCTGACCCTTGGGGACTAGAAAAAAAAAAACAAACACCCGTGTGTGTCCTCCCTGCCCACCTCTCAGGCTGGACCCCCAGGCTCCTGCCTGCCTGCCCCAGCCCAGCAGGAAAAACCATCCAAGTCCATGCCAAAGAGACGTTTTCTTGCCAGCAGCAGTCTTGAACCCGATCCCCCCCCATTACTCTCCTTCCCACACTCACTCAGAATGCTTTCTGCTCCTCCTAGTCTTTCTGCCATGGACCCTCTGGACCTGGTTTTGGTGGCCAGTGGTGGGAACTGGGAGAGGAAGAAGGAGGGAACAGAGAGGAGGTTGGTGGTCGTGACAGATCCAATTACTCTGGCCCCAGAACGCCTTTCTCTGAAGGCCATGGGCCAAAAAATCTCACGGGAGCATCTGTCCCCTTTGGACTCACCACCCCAAATGCCTTGGCTGCACCAATCCTCTAACTGCTGTCCCGGCGAGCTGTACAGCCCTTGGGACACAAACGCAGCCCCACATCCCTGCTCCACGGAGGCGCCACGCCAGCACCAAGACTGCATCTCTTGTTCATTTAACAAGGCAGATGGGGCACGGTCTCCTGCCAAGTGGCGGAGAGCTGGCTTGTGGAGGAGCCGAGCAGACTCTCCCACACCCCGGAGTCCTGTGGCCTTGGGACATGGCTTGTTCTGTGCCGAGGACAGCCAGCTGCACGAGGTGCTGTGCAGGAAGCTGGGCTGCCTCCAGGCTAGAAGCACGTGCAGTGTGCTGGCCTGCGAGCCACTAGTTCTGCTGACCCTCCCGGCACGGCGGCTGCAGCTCCTCCACAGCTTCCTCGGGAGGCAGTGGGTGACCAGAGAGAAGCTGGTCGGGCTGAGCACCGTCCCCCAGCAGCTCCCTGCCCGTGTGCTCTGGGTCCAACCCCTCTTCCAGCAGCTCCTCTTCACAGGGCGCCAAGATCTCCTCGGACAGCCCCGACTGATCCAGGCCAGCCATTCCCCCCGTGTGCCCCCCACCCGGCTTCACCCTCTCCCCAGCCAGCCTCGTATCAGACCCTGCACCACACTCTGGGTTCCCTGTGTTACTCGGCTCTAACATTTCCCCAGCTGATTCTTCTTCATCCAGCTCCACCACGCTCTTCTCCTCTGGGTTAGGGTCCTCCTCCGCCAGCTCCTTCTTGCACAGCTCCAGGACCCTGCCCGGCTCTGGGCCCTTACTCCAGGTCAGGGTCTCGGGGACACTTGGCTCTGCCACCGCCAGCCCAGCCGTGCCCACCTCCGCACCCAGCCCTCCGCCTGGAGGCTGCCTCGCTTCTTGCTCGGGGGACTGGCTGCTCGGCTGCTCGTCGCCTTTCGGGGGACTGACGGAAAGTTTCTCAGCGAAGCTGAAACGAGCACAGTTGTCCACAGAGGTTGGGGAGGATGGGCCTGCACTGGAGACAGTGCTGGAGGGGCCACTGCTGTCTGCAAAGAGGAAGAAAAAGCTTCACCATTTCGCCGCTATTCCCCCAGCCCAAAGCCTGGGCAGACCCACGCTGTCGCAGTCCCACAGTCCCCGCAGTCCCATCAGCGGTGAGGGTCGCCTACGTGCCACGCAACGCGGCCGGGGCATGCAGCTGCTCTTGGGTGTGTTGCTGGCAGCTCAGCCGATGAAAACCCAATACAAACACCACGAGGACACCTCGTCACACAGCGCTATGCCGGCATACGGCCAAGAGTGGGTTCTGCTGTCCTTACAGAGCAAAATGGGAAGGGTGGTGCTGGGCTTTGAGCTGCAAAGCAGTTTCTTTTGTTCCCTCCTTAATTATGGAACACACTCAGCTTCAGTGTTGCTCCTCTTGGTTCCTGACACACAAACCCCCTGAATGCTGAGCTAGAGTCACCACTGGAAGAAGAAATACTGCTTCTGCACTAATGCTTATTTCTTGCCTTGTATTGTACAATGAGCAAAACTAGAGAACAGATCTAAATTAGAGCTAGCCCGATAAAGGGGGGAGGATCAAACAACTGGTTTCAGCCAGAGCAGTTCCCTGCTCTTGCTGCCTACACAAACACACGCTACTGCTGGCACAAGGGGTGTGCAGCCTGGAGCAGGGTAGGACTGCTCCTTCAGCGGCAGCCTGACTCGTGATAAGGCACTTGCTGTGCAGCTGCTGGCCAACGCTTTCGCCTTCGAGCTCCGGTCAGTCCGCAAAGGCGACTAAGAGCAGCCAGCAGCTCTGCAGAGGCTGTGACAAGCGAGGCCAGGAGCTGCAGAAACGCATTTAAGTGAAGACCTGAATGCTTGGCTGTCCCATCCAGAGCCGTGCGTGAGGCACGTACGTGGCTGGTTAGGAGAAGAAGGCACTTCCACGTGCCAGCACTGAGCTGGCCACGTGTCGTGGAGAATCACAAAACCTGAAGTGAAAATGAAGGACATTCAGGCCCTCCGTGTTCCAGTACACAAAGCAGAGGATGTCTGGAGAGACAGCATCCAGCCAGCAGCAGATGTCCCCGTGATATACAACCCTACAGAGAGCCCCTTTTTGCACCTTTTTTGGAAGTTCTTTCCCGGGGCACACTTTCCCTTTTACCTATTACCTCCTCCTGTTCCTGTTCCACCAAGGGGAGAGCATAGAAACCCTGAGCACAAATACTTGGCCTCCACCATTTGGCACCTTTTACTTCCCTCCCTCACCATCACGTTCACCCTGATGAAGAAGGGAGCACACTCACACCAAGGGGGCTTATCCGAACGCTGGCGCAACGGCAAAGAGGATGATGACAAGATCCGCTGGGACATAAAGGGGTCTCCTGGGATCTGGCTGCCAATCATTGAATCAAACAGAGCTTTGAGAAAAAAAAACAAACACACAGATCAGCACTACTCGGACAGACATCAAGGAATGGCTCGTAGCCCAGCAGCCAGGAGCGGGCACTCTGGGAAGAGCTCAGGAACAGTGCAAATCCAGAGCCACGCCTGTCCATCAGCTGCTGGGAATATGAGGCCAAGATTTCCCAAACTGGAGTTTGTATCCACGTCACCGTACTTGTCAGCTACAGACAGACCTGACCCATTACTTGTCTCTCAAGTAAGCGGCCCAGGATGGCTCTGGGCTGGATCCATAGCTCACTCCTGGGCTCAAACACCCTGGAACAGGCTTCAGGGACTGCGCTTATTGCCAGCCCTGTCGGGCTGAGCTGTCCTGCTAACGTAAAAGACGAAGTTCTCCCTGCCTCGACCGTTCTGGTTACCCAGTGCCAAGCCCACCTCACCAGTACCTGCAGTAGACTGGACATGCGATTCGCTGCAACTCTTGCACACAGCTGTCAGGAACTCGTTGACCTGTCGCAAAGAGAGGGAGTTGTGCAGGGTCTCCAGGGGATAAATGGTGGGAACCATGGAACAGCCTTCAAAACCTGGAAAGAAACCCAATCAGAAAATGAATAGAGCAAACAGCAACCGAAATCCATGCAGGACCACTCATGGCTGAAGGAGCTGGGCAGTCTGGGAACCAAACAACGGGCACACTCAGGCCTAAGGTCACCTCTTGGAGGCCAAGAAAATCGCCACTAGGCAATCACATGCAATAACAGACCTGAAAGCAAGCATCCAGGCACACGCAGAAGGAAGGGGAAGAGGACGAAACCTGTCTAGCAGCAGCCGTGTTTGCTGCAAAGCCTGGGACCCTTTTGCTAAAATAGATGGTTGTGATGGAGAACTTGGCACAGTGCCCACACTTTACAGAAGCCAAACAGAATTGCAATGAAGCCAACAGAATTTCCCCGCAGAAGGGCTCCCACCGCTAGCGACACCCCGCCTGGCGCACAGTCCGCCCTCCCCCCGCCAGCGCGGTGGTACAGACACGGGGAGCGGCAGAACCTCCCCCTCTCACAGCAGGAGCCTCCGCTGTACGCCCGACGGGCCGTATCCCAAGGAAGGGCTGGGAAACGGTCTGAATTTCTTGTCCCCTTAACAGACATCACTGCCAGCAAACCCAGAATTAGCAGGAGGAGGTATCTCAACGTGTAACAGACACTTGCTCGGAGCTACGCTGCATCACAACCGTTCACAATAAAGTCTTTGCTACTCAAACCAGTGGAGTATTATGGCAAAGCATCTTCCTCTTCATCCAAACTTCTTGGCGATGGTTTGTGGGACCAAGCGAGCAAGGAAGGAACAAATGAGTCTCTGGTCATATGGGAAAGATCCCTTCTTCTCCTCTGCACCTCTTGAGTTTAAAGCTCTCTAGACTCCTTAAGCTTAGGCTTCCCATTCTCTGACTCTCTCCCTCCTTCCAAGGAGCTCAAAAAGACCCCAGGAAGGAACTGGGTTTGTTCCTACAGAGAAAGAAAATCGCTCTTGATGCAGTACTGCATCAGGATTTCTGCCCAGCACACTGATGGGCTAAACTCGATCCCTGCAGCTTGACAGTACCCAAGGAGAAGACCTAGAGCACCTGAATTATCTGCTAAGTGTTCCAGTTCACCTCCAGGAGAGTCTCTGCTCCAATCCGCTCACCTAACCCGGTTCTCCAAGAGGCGAGGAGCAGGAGCCAGCAGACGGCATTTGTGGATTCACATGCAGTATGAGAAGGCTGCAGACCTGATCATCACTAGCTTGCGATGCTGCAGGGACATTCGCTGTCGTAACGGCTACTGGAGATAAAGAACCCTCCAGACAGCCCAGAGAGGCTACCTACAGCACCAAGGGCCTACAGACATCCATTCAGGGCCTGGAGGACAACAAATCCTTGGCTACAAGGAAGGACTGTAGAAAGACACAAGAAAAATATCAGACTCCTCTGTCCCTTGCTGAGAGGTCCTTAGAGTGGAAGTCCTGAATAAGGAAGGCATCTGTTCATGATTTTCTCACAGGCATTCTGGGAGACAGAGCTAAAGGAAAATGGGGAGGGCAAGCCTTAAGGAACAGCCGTCTGGAGATGGTGGTGGAGCATAGTACGAGGCTAATGTCACTTCACAACAGAACCTGGCTGAGGGGCCGAAGTTGTCTCAGCTATCGGCATCTTCAAAGAAAAATAAGTTTGAATATAACGTAGGGCAAAACAACAGTTACAGGATACATCATTGGCACTGATGAGGGTCTCAGTGCTTGGCACTCCTCTAATAAAAAAAGAGGAAATGAAAAGTCCAGCATTAAAGGAAACACGGGACATCGACAATGTTCCTGATGTGAAATGATACACCAATATCCCTGAAGTGCCAAATGCCAGTTTGCACGGCTCTGCTCAGCACTACGCCACCTAACCAGTCTCAAGCAAGTACAAAAAGAGACAAAAGTTTCCCTTCTCAAACGTCAGTATTTTCAAGAAATCCCTCTCAGTCGTGTACGGCAGCCCAGTTCCCTGCACACCTGCCCTGGCCTGCTGAGCTGCTGGGGGGAGAACGGCGCCGGCAGTTTCACGCCACCGCAGCAGGGGCAAAGCAGATGTTCCCACCACAGCCCATGACCCTGACGTGTGTCACAGCAGCCGCCGGAGTCCCCGGGGAAGGCTCTGACACTGCTGCACTGCATGCATTCAGCAAAAAAAATGACAACTTCGGGAAGGGGCAGCAAAAACAGAGCAGAAGTGCAAACGGCAGGAACCCTGCCAGCCTGACAGTCACCCGGTGCTGACTGCTGAGCTCCTGCCGATGCTTCCCGAAACTTTTCCCGGGGCCTGTGGGGCAGGAGTCTGTGATACAGACACCAGCACAAGAAATTAGACAGAATTCCATTCACTTTGTACCAAAGTCAAACAGCAGCAGCCCCCAGAGGAACAAGTTTAATTTTTCATTTCGTTCAGGTCTGACTATGCTCGCTGCATTAGGCATGCAGAAGGCAAATCTGCTTCCTCCAGAGTTAGGTCTGCCCCACAAGGACCCGTGGCGGGGGGCTGCAGACCAAAGTAGCTAAAAATGAATCCCAAAGTCAACTGTAGCCTTCTCCGGGCAAGGAGTACAGCCGGCCAAGTCTCCAAAATTTTTGTTCAGTAAAATAGGAAGAAACCATCTATTAAAGAAAACAAGGTCTGGTTATGGGAAAAACCTTAGGATACACAAGGCAGAGGAGTCTGCTGAGGATACGTTATTTTGGAGACTGTGTGTGATGTGAGGGGAGCAGCTATGGGAGAACGTCCACTCAGAGTCAGTAAGACAGCAGCATCCTGACCCAGCAGCAGAGAGAATGGTGCTGCCTGGAGCCGCTCTGCCGGCGAGAGCGCCGGAGGTGCAATCCAGCTGGAGGATTACAAGTCCTGTTTTGTCTCTCCCAGGGATGCTGATGCCAAAGCTGAAGGCCCACTCGCATTACAGCTGAGTTAATTATGTTCCAGTCTGAGCGCTTCTCCCTGGAGCTCCAGGTTCTTGGCACGCGCACGCTCTACTGCTCCGTGTCAGAGTCTGCTTGGCGTGATCAGGGTTTATGGAGAAGTCTTCTGCATGTTCAAGGAGGCAAGTGACTCTGCCCTGAGAGCCAGGCTGTTACAGAGCTGCCTAGTGCTGACACACAGCACTTTGTAAGAGGTATTGAGGAGGTGGTTTGGGTGTAAGGAGCCTTTTGCAGAGATCACCTAGCACACTACACCAGGTAAAGCAAATGGAGACCTGCACCTGTCTCACACCTTCCAGCTAAACCAGAGAATCCCAGACTTCCAGGAGACTCCAGCAGGCTGTAGGGACACAAAGAACTCTTGCGAACAGATGACCTCAAAGAAAGAGCTAAGAAGTGCCACCTTCTTACCTGGACTATACAGTGATGAATTCTGAAACAGCCAGCACCTACTTTATGACAGCATGGCTTGAACGCTGAGCAAACCCAGCACAGCTCTCTGAGCGAGCCCTACACGCTGTGTTACCCTACTGCTCTTTTGCTGCAGATCTAACAGGTACACTCATCCATTTAGCTGTATTTCCTTCAGTCACCCCGAGGTCTGAAAGAGAATTCAACCAAAGGTGTTTGCAGCAGAACTAAAATAAGCAGGGTTTTATACTGGGAAAAGGGAAGAACAAGGGAAAAAAAAAAAAAAAGATCTTGAATTCATTTGCATCATCTTGGTTACTGCAGGAGACGTCCCAGTCTAAACCCTCAAGAGGAAATCAATATCATCTCATTAAAAGGAAACACCTAATTTCAATCAAGGTCCCACAATTTCCTAAATTTTATGTATGTGCCTGAGAGACAAGAAGAAAGCTTCCTGTGTAGTATGAGTTGAGAAAGTTGAGTTTATAGGGATCACATGCCCCGCTCCAAATGAAATCAGTGTCGGTGTGATCACCCTCAGAGCTGGCAATTCAGCAGATCACTGGGATCCAACAGACCTCCTGGCTAGCGGGCACGACAAAGGAGCAGCCTTCAAGTAGCCCACATGGCACGTTCCTCAGCTTTACTAAGACTGAACGGAGGTCCCAAAGACAGCAAGTTCCTCTGCTAGCAGAGCGGGGTTGTTAAAAGAGAGAACGTACTCGCTGCTGCAGCGGGCTGGCAAGTAGAAAGCAGCCAAAACCTTGCCAGCCAACAACGACAGAGCCCAAGGAAGACTCGGGTGAGAAGACTTTCTGGTCTGAAGCAATCCTTTTTTGTGTATTGTGTTTTTGCCTAAGAGTTCCAAACATTATTACGCACAATTTGATTAGCAGAAGTTGCCAGGTTGCTGCCCAGCTCTCCAGCTGTGAACTCCGCACTGGAGCGGAGAGGGTGCCTGCTCCCTTCTAACAGATCCTGAAAGCAACGAGCAGACCGAGGGCCTGGCACGTCCCCAGAAGGGCTGCACGCCAAAGGGCTGCACGCCAGCATTTCGGGAGTGAAGAAGCACTTGCCCAGCCTCAGCAGAGATTCTGAAGGACACGAGAGAAAGCGCACTCAGCAGCTTCCCCTCTAGCACGCTCGGTCGGTCCAGCCTTACGTTGTGGGGAGAACTGAAATACGCCACGTGTATTCTTGCATATGTTTATGTATGCCTACACGATACTTACAAGAACTAGCATAAATCTAAGCCTGTTCAGTCAGCCTGAAGGTCTGTCCTCGTTCAGCACCTCTCTGCCCACAGTGCCAGAGGTGGCAATAAATGAAGGGCCACAGGGGCAGACAGCTGCAGTGACCCTTCCCCCCAGCAGTTCCCCAAACTGCAGTGACCTACAGCTCAGAACTGCTCTGAACCCGAGTTGTCTCCTCCATAATCTCCAGCTTCCCCTTAAGCCCAGTTAAGCTCCCAACACCCCCACGTACTGCGGGGGAAAAAATCCCTTCTGGCTGAAGCTGCTTCTGCTTGCTCTGCTAGAAGCCTCCCAGGTCCTGTGCGGGAGCAGGCACTGACCGCAGGTCCCCCACCCCTCTCCAGCTCAACCCAGCCACCACCACCACCATCCTTCCCAGACTGCACATTCCTGCCTTCCCCACATCATCCGAAATGGTGATGGTCGGATCAGAGCCCACCATTTTATATATGGATTTGGGGCTGTTTTCCTCATCATTTAAATGTATTTACACTGAATGTCACCTGCTGCTTTACTGCCCGCTCATTATCACAGAGCCATCCCCTGTTTCTCCATAGCTGCCCTCCGGCTTCAGTACCACTGTGACTTATTACCACCATGAACTTACTTCACACTTCTTTTCCCCAGCTATGACCACACAGAAAAACGGAGGCTGCCAGACAGGCTGCTTCAGGGCTCCACCATTGATCCTTGCAGCTATGGATGCCAACTGCATACTTTTAACAATTTGATTTTATCTTCTAATTCATGTTTTCTTTGTGTGGACACAGTTGAAAGCCAAGAAAGTGCAGATAAGATATATAGTTTTCACAAGGGGGACACCACCCCACCCCCCCGTGCTCTCAGCTGCAGAGACCAAAGAAACATTTGCTCTGAGAAGAACCCCAGCAGGAATCCCAACCATGCTAATTAACTGCGGGCCTGATGACAGCTAGAAAACAGCAAGAACGAACTCACTGATCACAGAGATCTGATTCCCACCCAGAAAGGCTGCCGTGCCGAGGTACGCAGCTCGTCCATTTGGCTGCACTGGGGCCACCCAGCACCGTGCTGCAATATTTGGCGAACCACTGCCCAAAGCACCGAGTTCCTTCCCTCTCCCTACCAGAGCTCACAGGAGACGGCTGAGATCTGCAGCAGGGGAAGCTCAGCTTTGGCTTTGGAGCACTCTGCTGTGTTCCAGCATCTCTTCCCTTGAAGCAATTTTGCTCCTTTTTAGTATTTGTTGCTAGGAGACTGAGGATTGTCCTAATTATATATGAAAAGCAACTGCCATCTCCAAATTACCTACTTGACAGAAAGGGCTGTATCAAGAAAAAACAGACTGCATAAGAAAAATGTCATTTTCCAGGCTCTGAAAACCCCTTGATGCTGTTGCTTCACTACATGACAAGCTATAGTGTCTCTGCCCCATCCGCCTATGGGTCTGAATGCAAAAGGAGGCCCATGCATCACACCACACAGCTCAGCAAGCCACATGCACCAAGCAGGTCTTATGGTGCAAGGCAAACATCAACAGCCGGCCCTAGCGAGCTGTCCCCCTCAGAGAGGAATCTTTCTACTCGTCTTAGAAGCGCTGAGACCTCAATGCATCAGACTTCCCATCCGTGCCGGAGGCTGAAAAATACCAGAGAAACGGGAGCAAGCTTTGATGTATAACGTTGATCAGATTCAATGCTGGAATCGCCTACCTCTTCCCACCAGAGACGTGACACGCTGCGAAGGTCCTGAGGCAGAACAGATGCCATGCAATGCAGCCACGCAGCAGCTCAGTTTCTGCCCTATCTTAACTTGGTCTCTCTAGAAACACCACAATCCCACAGGCACTCGCTTCCCCGAAATTTCCACAGCAAGTTCACTCTGCATGTGACCAGCTGCAGCACCTCCTTAATCTTCTTTCTTCCCATACTCCTACTATTCACTCTGGCTCCTCCGTTAGTAACGGGGCACCTCGTGGCACCCCACTGAGACCTGCACTGGGCTGTAATGTCAGCAGGGCATCGTATCAGTAGAAGCTCAGCATCTAACTTGAAGAAGCTTAAGGGCTTACCCTGGCTAAAGGAAGGAGGCAACGAACAATTGCCAGAGATGGAAAGAGCACGGTTACAGGCACACGAAGAGCCCTGGCTCCACGTGGAAAGGCCACTGCCTAAGGCTCCAAAACTGCCGGGTGCGACAGCCCACACAGCTTGCTGCAGCAGCCGCCCAGAGATTTAAGGGATGCGGTGAGAGAAACGCTTTCCTTTTTTAGAAGCAAAGCATAGTTTGCATTCTCAAGCAGACAGTGGTCTGTGCTCAGCTACAAGAGCATGGGACCAAGGCAGCTGCAGCGTGCAGTACCGTAAAGACACTCCAAGTCATCCTGCCCTGAGATCAGCCAGCTCCTGAAGAGACGCAGGTGGTAGGAGCACTGCTGCAGGTGATGGGCTAGAGTGGCATCCAGGGAGATGTTCCGGCTCGTGGCATAGTCAGAGGAAAAACGGCGCAGCAACTGGGCAACGTGGTGGTGCTCAAACGCATCTGGAGGAAAGGGGGCCACAGAGAGTGAGAGGAGAGGGGCAGGTGCAGCTGTGGATAGAGAAATTGTGGAGGTGTGGGGATGGAGCTGCCAGCACCAGGGACGCTGGGTGGGAAAGACCCACAGCACACGCTGAAGCCCAGCCCCCCCCGCCGCAAGCAGGCCAGGGACACCCTCAGCTCTAACACCCCAGGCACATCGCAGCAGGCAGCCTCCCCCCCAGCCCAGCCTTCGCCACACGCAGCGGCAGCCCCTGAGCAGCGAGGTTTCGCCTTTGTCAGTCTGCCAAGCCACTACATTTTAGGATACGTTCCAAGCCCAACACAGTTCAGGTTTGGCTAGATAAGAAGGTCAGGCCCACGTTCACCCTCCCCCAGCCGAGACAAGAAACCCAGGCTGCCAACAGAGCGCTCAGGTCCTGCAGCTGAAGGCAGCCAGCCACCCCGACACACGAAGGAGAGCAAACGGCCCAGCATCAAACAACCGGAGGCTGCGAAAGGGACGCCGGGTTTCGAGCAGGGTTTGACCGACAACGTAGTGCTTAGAGCGCCAACGAACAGCGAGGACGCAGAAGGGCTGCCCTCCCCTCTCCAGGCTCTCAGATGAGCCCTGTGCAATCTTCTGTGATGTCCGTGCACGGCAGACAAGATGCTAGCATGCAGGCATGTCTTCTCCACGTATACAGCCTCAGGACTCGTGCCATGCTCCCAAGACTCGCGAGACCAGGGTATAAACCACCTGGCCTGACGCTGTGCTTGGCCACTGCTCTGGTTCACCATCCCATTTCACCACGGCGGCAGCCCTTCAGACACAAAATCCGGATTCAGAGTTGCAAATAGCTTCTGCATCCCCAAGCGAGTGGTTCATGTGGCTAAACATCCTTCCTGCTAAGACCAGTGCCAAGCCCAGACCAAACATGCCTAACTTCAAGCTCACCCCTGCCGGACCTCTGTCTTTGTTTTCCAGATTAAGGAGCACTTCACCATTAGAAATATCCATGGGGTTCTTGGGTGCAAAACCTGATGCCCAGTTTCACTTTACTGTATTTGGGGTGGGGGCAGTCGCTTCATCGTGTGGCTTAGGGAAGGCTGCTGCTTGGTACGAGTTTTGCTGGTAAGATAGAACAACACATCGTGCTGACATACACCACGTGAGCTCAGATGGCATCCAGACACACAAACAAATCGAGCAGTTGGCCACTCTGTGAAAAACAAAACCAAGCGAACACAGAAAATAGGTTGCCCTCAGTTATTTGAAATTATAAAGCCACATTTAGCTGCCCCTTCCCCTTTCATCTTTTCCAAAACTTCGGTCTTCACAACAGTCTTCTGAACTTCTTTCACCTTCCAGATCACACAGAGCAGAGTATCTTCGTATTTACTAAGCAACAAGACTGCAGAAGCATCCTTGATCACATAAGACAGAAATACTTAACCTGGTACCTTCCAGCGATCTACTGTGGTTCTACCTTGTCTCAACAGCAGGAGCCATGAGGTAGGAGCAGTGCAGTGAACCTTGTCAAAAGGTTCTGGGCAAGACTCGGAGAACAAGCACTAGTTCAAGGCACCTTCTACAAGAGGGCTAGTGGTCTTTCACCTCAAAAGACTCACACTTCAGGTGTCAGGTTAGCAGCAACGTATGAAGCAGAGGCAGCGAGTCAAGAGAAGCACAGTCAGAGGTCCTTTACCAAGCCTTCCCATAGCTACGAGCAGGACAGGAGTGACGCAGGTGACATCACCCTGGGCGGCATGGTGCCGACCCCTTCCTACCTCAGGAGGTGGCAGGCCCCAGCCAGCACTGTCCACCATGAGCAGACGAGTCAAAACTCTTGGAAAGACACCATTGCGAGGATAACTCCTGCAGGAAAGGCAAGCCTACTGCCACCAGCATCCCCGAGGGATCACCCTAACAGACAGCTCTGCCAACAGGAGGCCAGGAGGTTACCAGTACTCCTAAAACGACTGTGCTGAGGAACACCATGCACAGAGGGAATGCTACCAGCACCTCCTCTCCCACCACAGACTGAGCTCTTCCAGGTGACACACGAGCAGCCTCAGGCTATCCTTGTTTCTGTCCTGCACATCTGCATTGTAGAAACCAAGGACCTAAGCTGCTGATGCTCTTAGGAGTGGATATTCCCCGCCTCCCCAAATCCAACGGTATTCTTCCCCCAACCCCCACCCCCACAAAAGGGAGCGTGAAAGAAGGCCTTAATGTCAGCAGTGGAATTAAAGGCTGCTTTAGGAATCCACTCACAGAGCCACTGCTCTTGCTTTTTCACCTGGGACACAAATGCCTTGGGGGACAGCAGAGGAACCACTGAGCAATAACAGAGGATGGATGGACACGTTAGTCACAACAAGACAATGGGGGAAGGTGAAGCATGTTTGGACACCAGATACACAGACACAAAAAAAACCACAAGAAGGCTGAGAGGAGAACATGTGCAGAGAGAACTGAATGTGAGCATGGGGTTAGAAGTGTGAGGGAACGTCAAATCAAGGAAGCAAACGTACCATTAGTCGGATGCTTTGCAAACGACACAGAAAATCGTTTTACGGCTGGCATAGACAAGAGCTCTGAGGAAATAAAAACAGATCATCTCAGTTAACAGCCTGCTTCTAAGGATTCCCCAACGTTCATATGCTTGCAACTATCCTTTCAGGTTCACCTTCTTGACCCCTTGTGGTCCCGGTGGCACTGCTGTAGCACCCCGAGCACTCTCTGTCTGTGGGTCTGGCTGAACCTCGGCTTCCTCACACTCTGCCAGCTCCCCACACCCTTGCACTGCCCTGCCAGGGTCTCCCCTGACGCTACAAAGACCTCAGCCACACTCTCTCAGTCACAGACAGCACCTCGCACCTTCCCACCACACTTCCAGCCATCCTGGGAGCAGGGCTCAGCCCAGATGCAGTCAGGCCATGCCCACAGCCACAGGAGCACACGGCCAAGCGAGCAGCAGCATCACAGGACAGTTCTCAGGATTCACCTCTGCCCAAAGAAACGACAGCCATTCTGCAGAGGAACTAAAGAGCTCTGGCACTGGTAAATGTTCAGTTCAGTTCAGAACATCCTCTTAACACAAACTAAACAGAGCTATTTATGAGTTTAGAGGTAAATAGCTGACGAATTAGGGAACAGAAGACCCATGAAGACATGCCTCTACAGTTCTGTTGCTCAAAGCATTTCAGTGCAGAAGAGGTTTTGGAATACACCTGTCAGAGTGATCCTCAGGCTTCTCCTGGTCTGTCCCAGGCCAGGTCAAGCTCTCCCATAGAAATCACACATTGGAAAGACAGTGCAAGGACAGATTCTATGTATCTAATGGGTGCAGACAGATGAGCTTTAAAATACATGGATTAGTCTCCATATGCAGAGAAAAAAAAAAAAAAAAAAAGGCTGAAAATTTCAGTTCATTCCTACTCTGGAAATTCCTCAGCTATCATGGGAAAAAGTGGCCTAGATCAGATCACCTGTTTGTAGGATTTGATGTGAGGCCCCAGCCAATTGTACCTTTTGCTGCTATTTATTTTTAGGAAATATTAGAAAATGCTTTTATTTCTCTTTCATGTGTCCCTTCTACCTACTCAACAGAGTCTGTATGCCTATCCCTCTGCACCAAGGTTAGGAGATACATGCATCAACTTATGGTCCATACCCCCACCGTGCTTCTCTAGCTATACCCACTGACTTCGCCAAATAACATATTTAAACCATCCCTCAAACTTGCTGCAACTTCCTTCGCCAGCCTAACAGCCCTAAAAATTGTTTCCCTTTCTTTAAACTCAACAAATAGAGCACGACCATCTTCCCTGCACATGCAAACCCTTAGAAGTGTCCAGGTCCTGGAGCTGCAGTCAGCCAGCTCCACTCCACATCACCTCACTACGTAAATGCACTGCAACACCGCTTACTGCACCCCTGGCTCCAGGCAAGCCAGCTTCTTCAAATCACAACCACCAGCCGACCTTCCCTCAAGCTGAGATTGGGACACGACTTTCCACTGAAGCGCTCCTTACTCCCCTTCCAGTCCCAAGCAAAAAAAGACTTCAGAAATAAAGGCTATTTTAACTTCACTTGAGCAAGTCTTTGATGAAGTGCTATAAGCCATGCACCACACCTTGAAGCATCACAGCCATGGAAAAATATCAGAGTTCATGCAAAGATGTGCTCTGGAATCTGAAGGTTTTTAAATATTATTAGCCTGATGACTGTGAAAAAGGCCTTGATACAAATGTACTCCCAAGAGTCTGCTGTAGCTGCTGTGTCACCGTGTTCAGCTCTAGTGACGTTTGGCTTAAATGCCATTGTTCAGCATCTCATCGGTGCTCATTTAAGCAGGAACAGACAGACCAAGGGCTTGTTTCACATTCCAGACTACCTTCCCCAGAAGCTAAACGCCCTTCTGTCTCCTACTTGTTTTTCCAAGGTCCCCGCTTCTTCCTCACGATTGCTTTTATTGCAGCAAGGTGCTGGTAGCACAGAGTGCCATAGCACACTATGAAACATGAGAAAAAGAAGTGGAACATCAAGATGAACAATTTTTGGCTGTGTTAGTCACACACTAAGTAAATAAGTCTGCCTTTTAAGTACTTGAGGGTACAACTGTGTCTCAGCACACAGAGACCTGGTCACTGAATTTAGGCTAATGCAGCAGGACTCTGCTCTGGACCTTGAATGTGAGCAGCCAGCTGCAGGCACGCTCCTACTACACAGCCTACAGAGCAAGGCAGCACAGCACCAGGACTGAGCAGAATCTGTTCTGTTCCCAGCTGGGTACAGAGCAAGCAGTCTTTGCTGCTTTTCCCTGAAAATCAGTGCTGCCTTGGATGCACACTGCTTGTAGAGTTATGGAAGAGAAGCAGCCAGAGCCCTCGCTGGCCTTTTCAGTGGCTCTCCTGGTATTCACACCCCAGTTTTGTGCCAAACCCCACGAGCTTATTCTGGGACCTATGAGTAGCCAGCACATGCTGCCTTGAGCAGCACAGACTGTTACCGCAGGGCTTAAAATCCTGCCAGTTCACCCTCGCTGTCTCTATCACTCACAGCCTGTTGTGTGCTAGGGAGCTCCCTGCAGAGGTGAGAAGCAAACCACTTTTCCCTTACACAGTGAAAAGCAGCACGGAAACCTAGGATACAACAGCGTTTGTGAGGTTCCAACAGGTCTGAGAATTGGACAGCATCTTTCCTCCCTGATTTGTTAGGCCATTTTCCTTGCCTCAAACCTGACAAAAATCCAAACCAACCAACCTCCTCTTTTGTCCAAATGCCCCAAATTACTGCCTTGATCATCTCCCCACCTTGTAACCCACCAGTGCTAGTGTTCTTTATGATCCTCATAAGAAAGGTACTCGGACTCTAAAGTAAAATACCGCTTGTCTGAACTAAGACAAAAAGGAAGAAGAGAGGACAGATAATCTTATATTCATTGAGGTGCTGGGAAGCCCAAGTTGTGCAACATTAGGTGGATTTCCAACTAGGGCACAGCACGCTGTGCAGATCCAGTCCATGGGGCAGTTTGTTCAGTGCTGCTCAACTCAGCATTCCAACAAACGGCACGTTAACCAGCACTTCCAGAGTCCCAATGCCTTTCTCACTGGAATCACAACAGACACTTGCACTTGTGCATTATGCCCCTCCAGCCCCTCCAGGATATTTCAGTCTTTCCCTGTGCTCCAGTTGCCTTGAGAGTAGCAACACAGTCTTTGCTTCTCAGTGTGTAATGCACTAGTACAGACTGCAGATTAGTCCGCAGCTGGCAACACACCCTTCACTTCTATACTAATGACCCAAATATATTTTACCAGATTGTCTTGCTGAACTTTAAGGCAGTTTCTGCAGAACTGCACAATAACTGGACTTTCCAGTCCTTTGGCAGTATTTCATTCAAGTATCCCACTTACCTCAAGCGTTTCAGGCATATTACACTTGCTTTCTGACAGCTATCTCAGACCCTTCTGTGTGCCCAGCCTTACTCTAGCGCCCGTCTTATCCACTCCCCCAAGCACATTATTCTGCCCTTGGGACGGCTCCATCTTCCATAAGGTGAGGATTGCTGTCTCCACAAAAGCTTCATTTAGCATCAGCAAGATCACCAAGGTAAACAAGATTATGTGATATGCTGGATATCCATACCAGGACAAACCTATTTAGTATCTAGACCAATAAATCCTCCTCCACAACAGCAAGTAGTATTAAAATGTCAGACCAAAGTCAGACCCCAGAAATACCATACATCAGCATAAAACTCCTCACACAATGTCAGCTCCTGTCTTGTCCTAGCAAGGACCATGATTCCTTGGGATATGATAAAGTGCATTACTGTAGATGCAGCGAATATACACATTCAACTGTCATTCTTCTTAGCAGGCTAAGTCTTTGCCTCAGTAGCATCCTGAGACACCAAAGTCCATAAATCAATCACCTGCTGCACAGGGAACACACATACCGTCTTTGTATGTCAGGCTGCTGGCAAACTTTTTGCCATGGCTGCGTGCGTAGTCCTGGAGGTTGGGGGCACTGGAGGAGCCTCCCAGCACAGTGGTGCTAAACAGGCCGGTGCACTGTGACCCTGGAAAGGCATGGAAGGTGTTAGTATTATATCTCCACTGCATGCAACTACAGAAAAGCAGGGTTAGTCAAAGAATGAGGAATGAACTGGCCACTTCACAGGCAATTTCAGGGAAAAAAATGATGCTGGGGAGGATAGGGAGGCAGTAATCCTCATTCTAAATTCAGTAGTGCCAAATGCGCAACAGGCAGCCCAAAACTCAGCACCAGGAATGTTCCTAACTCCGTCTAGGGTTTTATTTCCAGGGAGAAACACCTTGACACTCCCCAGTCAGCAAATCTACATACTCAGAAAAGCCAGGACGCGAAATCACTGATGTTCCTGTCACAGGGCTTCATTTCTCTGCTGTTCTGCCCTTTCTCTTTGGAAAGCTCCTTTTTCTGTAGGACACCGAGAAGAAAGGACCGCTTGATCTGTTGATCAACAAATGTGGACTAATCACTCTATCAAGCAGTAAGGAAAGCAATGTGACCACAGAGCTTTCTTTCACAAGCTGCTGCCCAGATGATATTTCACATCCACTTGGTCTTTTGCTCCTCCAGAGCAGGTCCAAGTGTTCCATGAACTACCCTTGCAAAGCACCAGATGTGCACACAGCACGGAGCGTGGCTTACCCTATGGCAAGGAATACAGCATGCAAGATGGGCTCGTGCACAGGAGGGCAACCTAACAGCGACGGCTTTGGCAACTGCTGGTGTTTGCTTCTCCAAGGCACAGTGTTCTGGAGAGTGACTTGACTTTATGTGATATTTAGGGAACATCAGGCATTTGAAACAGGATTCTTTCCACTGGGGAAAGCAATTGTGAGTGAGACAAAACTTTATTATGGGCCAGACAAAGCCACTGATGGACTATAAATTCTCCGCTAAACCGTCTTGATGCTGCATTCTGTACTGAAAATACCAACTGCTAAAATAACATTACTCCTACATACAAAAGGCTTCCAGAAACAAGCAGGTTGATCTTGTTCCACCTTGTCTGCCAAGGCAAAAAAACTGACATATTGCCTATTAGTATTTAACTCGAACAGTGCAACTGTTACTACTGTTAAAAAGATCCTGCCTATATTGCAAGAAGCCCTTGATTCTAAAATACAGCATCAGAGCATGACTTAGGTTGGAAGGAACCTCTAGAAGCTTCTTTCCCAACGCCCCAGCAGCAGAGCCAACTTGGATCAGCTTGTTAGGATTCATCCAGTCAAGTTCTGAATAGCTCCAAGAAAGGAGAATTCACAACCTCTCTGGGCCCCTGTTCCAGTATCTGGCACGTTCATGGTGAAAAATGTATTCCTCCCAGCTAATGGGAATTTCCCACACTGCAGCTTGTGTCTGTCGGTTCTCACCCTGTCACCACCCGCCCTGGAGGACAGTCAGTCTGTCTTCTCTGTAACCTCCCATGCAGGTCTCCGCTGCCCTCCGCTTCTGATCTGAACAAGCACCACTCTCAGCTTCTCCTCCAAGGTCGTGTGCTCCAGCCCATCCACCCCCACTGCCCCTTCCCAGGCTTACACCCGCTATATCCATCCCCCTCTGGCACTGGGGAGCCCAGGGCAGGACAGCAGCGCTTCAGACAGTCTCACAAGGGGTTAAGAGAGGGGAAGAACCAAATCCCTCAGCCTGATGGCTGCACTCCTGCTAATTCAGCAAAGCATGCTGTTGGCCTTTGCTGCTGGAAGGACACTGCTGCTTCATGTCCCAGGACCCCAGTTTTCCCTGCAAAGCTCCTTTTTAGCCAGAGCTTCTTTGGGGAAAAGCTCCTTTTTAGCCAGAGCTTCTTTGGAAAAAATGCACAGTTCCTGAGGTTTGAGCTATTCACACATAAGTTTGGTCTAAGCTGATGACATCTGCTGCTGGGAACAGTGGAGGATGACCAAAAGGCTTCTCTTATGCACTGAATTTAAGCTATTCCACCACCATGACACTGCTGGTAGCTTTTCACAGGACAGACTAACACATCTGTGTCCTCAGACAAACAGGCAAAGAACTGATACACAAGTCTTAGAAAATTTCTCTTAATGCCTTAAATGGAAGCTCAGTGCTGACTCAGCATGAACTGGAATCTGTCACAACACAAACAAAATTTTGTCAGGCAGCAGCCAGGACAATGCTCCTAATCATCCTTCCACGGCTTAAAAGCAAACAAACAAAACAAAAAAAAAAATATCCACACCCAACAGACTCATTTACTGGCAGATAAAAATGGAACAGAAGATTTTTATGACTTTCTATCTTGAGCAACCTCATGTCATTAATTATAAAGCTAGGGATACCCCGGTGCTTCTGCTATCCTACAGCAGACAGAAGCATTTTGCTAGCACCCTTATGCCAGAAAAGAATTCACAAAAATGACTCTATGGATGACAGCAATTGTCTACAGGGAACTCTAGGAGACCACTGTAGGCAAAGTAAACACACACACACACACACGTGCATCCTAAAGAACATAATGGTATACTAGCCACTTGGATTTAAGACACAGCAACATTTGCTACTGTATGTGCTGGACCTTTTTTGTGTATTTAATTTTCAGATGTACTTTCAATATTTCAGATGTTTAAAAAATGGACATCCCTTACTTCCCTATGGGAGTCTAGCACAAAGCTTCATGCCTGCTGGCAACACAACACCTCCACTGCTCAAACAGCAAGGAGTGATGTTACCCCATTTTACAGTGTTCTTGCAAGCAAAGGAAGGCACTGAAGCTTCTCCAGGCTCCTCAAGCTAGAAGCACACACACTACTGCAGACAATCCACAGCAATGCACGCGCTCCTGCCCAGAAAAACGTGGCATACTCTGAAGCACCACTTTGCACAGACAAAGGAAGCTGCAGCCCGCCACTTTTCCAAGCAGACATTTCAAGGCATTTTTTTTAATTACAGTAAAGACACAACTCTGGCAGGTGTGGCAGCAGGGTGATTACAGGAGCTCTGTCCTGCTCCCCATCCCTGCATGGCTAAACACATGAGGTTATACCTCAACGTTCTTCCAGAGAATCCATTCTCCCAGAGATAACGATAGCCAGCCACTGACAAGGTCAGGCAACAGGAGATAAGATCAACTTCAGAAAAGCTCAGAAACAGCAGGCAGTATCTGAATGAACCCCCTCATCATACAGCTGCTGAGGCAAGTATTAGAGCCACAGCTCAAGCTCCTGTGAGTTCTATATTATTTCTCACAGAGAGCGCCCATTTCAGATCCTCAAGGGGGAAGAAATTAGATTTCTACAAAACAAGCAGGAAAGGAATCAGGAAGATTCCTTGAAGAGCTTGACTTTTACAGGTAAAGTAGCATCACTCTTCTTAACAGTTCTCAGGTTAAGAGAAACTCCCAGAAACACAGACATCCTAATAACCAGGGATTGTGCAAGCTGGTGTTGCACCACAGGTCTCTCCTGCTCAACCCTTCTGTGCCTGCAGCTGCCAGACAGAGAGAAGAATGATGGCTGGACTGAGTATCCAGCTGGAGGTCTACTGCCACAGGTGAGGTCTATCTTTCCTACCCAAAGTTTCGTCTTTGCAGAGCTTCACAGTTGGGAGAGACCAGCACAGGCTTCCCAGCGAGGCAAGTCAGGAAAGAACCTGAAATTAAACCAGCTGGGATCACATTACAAAAATTGTTGTGAAGGAAAAGTAGTACTGTACAAGGGTCCAGCAGAGTAGTAGTCTTCTCTATGGCCAAAACAGGCATTCCTCAGAAACCTGGAAAAGGCTATAGTAAACAGGCTGTAATATCTGCTTTCCAGAGCATGTGCCTTCTGGTACTCAGACATCCAAACAGCAAAGATTGTTTGCATGTAGCGTTTGATGTACTCAGTAATTCTCCAAGCAGATGCACTTCCTTGACTGTGTGCCATCTCAGAAATTCTCACATTGATTCACATGGATTCAAGAATAACCACAGGTTTCTTGAAGACTAAGCAAGGCAGTCTTTACAGCTCACATAATCCTGCAGGGGGTCTGTGAAAGGCAGAAGTAAGTAGATGCACCACATGAAATAACACATTCAAAAACCACTATGGCCAAGGCTATTGCACCTTTGTGAAAACAATATGCATCAGCCATTCCTTCTTAGATTTTTCCAGCTGGCTGGGAGCATAGCTGGCAGACTCCAGGGATGCTTCCTAACGACTCTGAGGAAAATTACGTGGTAAGAATTAGCTTCCAAAGCAGCAGCTCATTCAAAAGTGACAAAGAAATGATCAGGCCTTTCAGAAATCTCTTAGCTGCAGGATATCCACATAACAGAGTAAAGAACTGATGAGTCAGAACTGCTGCAAGTCTAGAGCCATGCCATAATGCAAAAATGTTTTTAAAGAAAAGGAAAGTGGGCTTAACTTGGGCATTTCCACCTCCCGGTGCTTATTAGTCATCTGCGAGATGTAGGTTTCATAGCTATCTGAACGTCATGACAGCAAATACAGCTTTCCAGTTTCCCAGTACAGGGAATGGTACTCTCAAGGACAGGCAGCGAACACTAAGCACTCCAAAACATTCTCTTCTGCTGGCTACCATGCAAAGGATGGCTAACCAGGGATTCAGGCTCAATTAGGGAGCTGTCAAACACCATTGCAGATGACAGACCTGTTCCATACAAGAGATCTTTATCAACCAAAGTAGAAATAGAATAGTCTTACATGAAGAGTAGCTTTGCATGTAAATTACTGTTTTGCAGAACAGAAAGCATGCTAGTTCTCAAATAAAAGATCACTTCCTACTAAGTTCAGAAATTATATAACAAATGATAGCAACACAGAACCAGAAGTCCAACCTGCAAGTGCACAGCTTGCTCTGTTGCTCCCATACTATAAAAGGATGAAAAGTGCATCTTCTGTTGCTAGAAGGTGAAGGAGAAGATCATACACAAATGGAAATACAGCAGGATAGTCTCCACAGTGGTCTAAATGGTAGCACTAAAAGAAGACATGATACACACAGAGACACATACAAGGAACTTAAGCCAGATGTATATGCAGGGAGACAGACAGATGCCCACAGAAATACAGAGATACAGGTGAGCAGGCTGGTTACAGGTCAAGTACAGTACCTAAGCCACTTTGCTTCATCTCAGAAGACTGCCTGGAATAAGTGCTGAAGAGGCGATAACCTCCTGATTTGGAAGAAGATTCAGATAGCACCTGCAAAGACAGACAGTATAATCAGCGTTGTGCTCTAAGGTACCCACCGGTCTCAAAAGGCTTGATACAGCAACGCAGTGTAAAGAAAGGTACATCTCTTCCTTAAAATCACAATTTTCAAGAGGCATAAAAGTATTCGTATGCTAAGGTTGTGACAGTGCACACTCAATTTTAATTTCAAGTTTGTGTTGGGTTGTGGAAGAGCAGTGATTTCAAACGTATGAAGGGTTCCTTGTCTCCCAAGACTCTTGCTGGGATCACTGGGACACAGAGTTCCTTCTCTAGCTGCAGGGAAGTATATCCCCTTTTAACTTAGTATGTGCCTGCTACAAAGAGCCCCTGAGCGCTGCATGGAAGGATTACATCAGGGGTGACACAGAGATGGAACCAGCTACAAATACCTCAAGCCCTAACTCTCTGCTTTTACTGGTTCAGAGAACAGATGGCAAAAAATGTGTGTGAAACCCCTCCAAAAGGAGGAGCAATTCTAGAGCACTTTGAAGGTGCCAGCTACCTGCGGACTGTGAAGCTAGCCTTATGACACATAACAGCCCCGAAGGAGAGAAGTAAGAACAGTAAAATTGATCTTTGTTATTTTAGCAGAGCAGTGAATAGGACAGACAACCCTGACAGTTTAAACACTCTGTAATAAACCCACTGGTTAGCTGGTTAGCAGCGGCCTCTGATTTGCATGAGGTGTTAGACGGGAGGCAGGAACAAGATACATGGAGCTGAACTGCGAGAGGCAAAGGCTGGAGTCCATGGGAATGCAGAGATGTCACCGTGGCTAGGTGAATAGGTTGCATATAATCTCATTGCTGGTTACACTGATGCCTCTACAGAGCACACAATCCAAGTAATGCTTCTGTTTCTCAAACATTTCCTAACTTGCTCTTCCTCATCAATTCCTCTGGCCTGCGTTCCCCTTGTCCTTCCTCAATGAGGATGAGTCTGGGAGGTCTACCTTCCAAAAAATCCCTCTTTAATTTCTGCAGGTCCTTTCCCAGAATCAACTTCAACTCCGGCACATTAGAAGGAACACCAGGAAACCAAAAACAAGCAGAAGAACTTCATCAGAACAACTGAGAGCGCCCATCGCACTGTTACCTCCATGGACCCTGTCTTGCGGTTCCTGATGAGCGGCGATCTCCGATGAATGCTGACCGGCTCGGAAGGCTGCGGGGACCTTTGCTGTGCGCGGTCTGGCTCATCCATGCCCTTCTCTTTGGAGAGGTCCTCCAGGCTGCCTTGGTCTGCCTTCTTTTCTTCATTCTGCAGTAAGAAACATTGACACCTACAGGCACGTGGCCTTGGCCAGCGCTGCCCCGCCACCAGCCTTGGATCTCCCAGCTCTGCGGAGCGAGGCAGGCTGCCAGCGCGCTCAAGGGCTGCCTCGACAAACCCTCGGAGCGAGGCAGGGAACACAACTCGCTAACAGCCTGCAGGCACAACAGAAAGGGAAAATGCACCGTGGGAGGCCGGGCGGTGGCAGAGCGGCGAGGTCCCCGGCGGGCAGGGCAGCGTGCTCACCTCCGCAGAAGCGGGCCGAAAGCCAAAGCCCGTGGGCGCGTTTCTGTCTTCCTCACAGCCTTTCACACCAGGGCTGAAATGCAGCTCCACGTGGAAACGCTCTTCTGAAGAAGGGTCCTGCGAAGATGAGGCAAGAGGGAGTAAATAAATACACAAAAAGCAGCCCTGCCGTCAGCGCAGGCCGTGCCAGGACCCCAACCATCCTGCCATGCCGGCGCAGCACCCATCCCAAGCGCATCCTTTTGGAAGGAAAGCAGAAGCAACAAGAAACCACGAACATAATGGCTCTGGGTTTGTCTCATCCAAAGGGACAGCCCTTACTAGCACGATGCTGAGGCATTCCAATTGTTGTTATTTTGTGACAACAGTCACCAGAGGACCAACACACAATCACAGTCAGGCTATACGTGTGTGTATATATGTATATAGGTAGATAGATAGACACAAACCTAAAACATAGCCCCTTCCAATCCACTCCTGCGGCAAAACCAGCACACACTGGGGCAGGGAGAGACTGGTTACCTCCTGGCCCTTCAGTCAGGTTGTTCCAAGATTTAGGTCTTTTTTTTTTTTTTTTTTTTTTTTTTTAAGGAAGCTAGAGCTTTTACAGTATCTGGAGCTAATGATTTAAAACCAGAAGTCTCACCACCTTCTTCCTAAAAAGATTTACACCACTTCAAAGAGCTCTACCCAGACTTTTTTTTTTTTTTTTTTTTGACAAACAGCACTAGGAAGCATTTCACTTCTACCATCAGAACCCCACATCAGCTCTGTGAATACAAGATTCTAACCGTAGCGTACGGAGGAACGGGACTGCTCCCCTCACCCACCGCAGCCCCCTGCAGTAGGGGACCTGAGCCACAGGACCTGGGATTCAGAACGTGCAATTCGGTGCCAAACCAAGTTACGGTCATCACGACCAGCTTCCACATTCTGGCTGGTTTTTAAATTATTCTCTTTACTTCCTGAAGATACCAGTATATAATTCCCTAACTGTATCAGTATATTTTTAAAATAAATAAAGGTTACGAATGTGGAATTTCTGGATATTTTCTAGAAATATTTGGGAAAAAAATGCCAAATATAATTTGGTTTTATTTTTTTTTCTGCTGTTCATTTGTAATTAATATTAAGAAAAAGCAAATTATTTTGTGGTAGGAAATGTTTTAAAATAGATAGTATCGATCACGTAAGCTTGGTATTACTGCTCATGGTGGCACTCTGCTTACATGTAACAAGCATTAACTGGGTCGCTGCCTCCCACCTAAAAATAATATCTAGCAGTTGTGTTAATGACCTGTCCAACTTTATTCACAAGCGGAGAGCGCTCAAGTTACAGACTTCCCAGCTGAACTGCCTCTTGGTGACTGCCCTTTGCATCGTGGCAGGAAGTATTTTAGCCTACAGCTATATCCCTCACCTTGTTGTTGTCCTCGTAGAGCATGATAACAATCTGGGTCATGTAGTTCAGCTCTGAGATAGCACTCAAATAGTCCATGGCTCTCTTCCACTGCTGGTCTTTGTTCTCCTGATATATACACATAAACAGTCGCATGGAATAAGCAACAGCAGACACCTCGCAGCATTCAGTGAAATGGGTCTGAGAGACTTTGTCTCTCCACAAGATAACAACATTGTCAGGACAAAAACCACTTTGCTTAACTTGCATGGAGAGAGATGGCCTTGCAGTGGGGTGCTTACAGTAAGGAGCAACTGCATAGAGGGACGCTCAGCTACCCACACAACCCACATGCAGATCTGAGCACATCCAGCTGCCAGCCCCGCTATGCCATGCTGACTGGAGAAAAGCATAACCCATAGCAGGTTCCCCAACACAGTTATTCTTAAATAGCAGCCTCCAGACTGGAATAGTTTAGAGAAACATAAAAAAAAAAAAAGCACAAGGGATGAACTTGTGCTAAATAAGGGACCAAGTGAAGCTCCTTTTACATGATGCTGAATGAAAAGTCTACAGAGCCTCGCTGGACCCTTGGGCTCAACAAGGCAGGGCAGCCCACCCCTCATTGCTTCCCAGCACCGCTGGAGAATGGCCATACCTGAAGTGCCACCCATGTTTGCTGTGGAACATCTCACCACCACCTTGACAGACACGGAATAAACCCCACCGGTACAAATGAACCCAGATGCAGCTTAATATCCCTGTGCTGGCAACACAGCATCCTCTGACACTCAAGTTGGGGAGTAAAGTAGCATCTTACTCAGCGAGCAATTCAGAAGTACTTGCAGGATCACTGACTACAGATACAGTGAACTCCCACAGACATCAGAAATGACGCCTGCTAAGAACACCACGCTTAAAAATGGGAAGATAAATCAGAGAGCCTCTTGAGGAGTCTAAAGCAGAGCTGTTCTCAGAGTCTGCATGCCAGTTCCTTCAGGAAGCAGGTTATAATAGCAAGTAAAGGTTAGACTGGATGAGTCACTCCCCTAAAAATGTGTCATCGGTCCCTCTGGTAGAGAGCACCCACTATGCATTTGCAACCTCAAATCTCTTCCTCTGTAAGCAAACTGATTTTCTTGACTTCAAATTGACAGAATGTCACTAAAGAACAGGGCCAAGCTCTTGAAATAAAGGGTTGAAGGAAGCAGGAAGAGAGAAATTTCCTCATCCCCATTGTCTCATACTGCTATCCTCCTACGCAGGTAAGTCGTCTACTCAGCTGAAACCACCAGGACAGCTCTTGGAGAAAACATGCCTCTGTACAAGCAAGGCAGGCAGTGTCAGGACTGAGGAAGAACAACCCTCCTGCATGCCAGAAAGGCAGGAAGCTGCAGCATGCAAACACAGCAGAGATGGAGTTGGCCAGAGGCCACTGAGGCACATCATTACTGGGGGAACTGCCTTAGAGGGGCAACCTACAAACATACACTGTCCACCTGGGAAAGGGGCCACTGAAAAAAAGCAGGGAGGCTTACTCTGTGAGCATTGCTGGGACACTTACATCCAGGAGCCCCCCATAGCGGAAGATACTGAGCAGAGAGTGCACATGGCTCTCACTGGTGAAGTAGAGCCGTGTCCGAACATGGCGACCTGGTGACAAAACTCCTCTTGAGTACCTAAACCAAAATCAGCGCAGTGTTACTCACAGCCTGCCAATGAATCGCCATCTACCATACAGCAGCATTTCTGCAGGCTTAACGGAGTGAGATAACCCCACACTGGGAACTGTCAAAGAGCAGCAGGAGCAGAACAAACAGTGAGAGCACGGGGCACGGAAGCAGCAGCTTTTATGGTATCCTAATGAAGACACATGGTGGGGCAGCAGTGGCCTCATCATACTAGCACTTGCCCCTTGCAGAGACAGGGATCAAGGCACCACAATCCAGCTACGATGGGTTTAAGCTTCTGTGGCACGCTGCTCCTGCTCAGCAGTCTCAATGTGCCTTCCCATTTCCCTTCTAGTCCTAGGAGCACCAACATGCCTCCGTCTTGGTGTGTCCTTCAGTGTATGTTCAATGCCTGCTTCCACACCAGTACACTCTTCTGGTGTGGTTCCCACACCCTGCTCCAAAGCTGCCCTCCCCACCAGTAGCAGCATGCAGCACAATCCTTACAAGGGATGTAGTTTGTTGACAGACTCATCTTCATGGGTTCTCTGTAGGTCCAGCTGGATCTTTTTAATGAGAGGAAGACAAAAGCCAATAGCAATCTCCAGTTTCTCCTCCTTATTAATCCCATATTCCTGCAGGAACAAAACAATAGATAGCCTTCAGCCCTGGTTCTTTGCCACATCCTCATATGGAAGGAGGCTGGACTTCAACAGTCCTGTCCGCAAGCACCCCGGCAGTTAAGCAGGGACAGAAAGGGAAATGTCACTCAGCACCTTTCTCTTTTTTTCCCCACACACATATTGCAGAGGGTAACAGAGGACAGACACTCCTCCAAGAATCCCAGTCTGACCAGACATAACTGTCAGTATTCTTCCAACAGCTGAGAGGGACAAGTACCATGAGGGAAGCTCCTCTCACGACACACAAACTCGTACCCTCAAGTGGCATGAGCATTAATGCAACAACTGCTATTTGCAAAGATTAAACTTGAAGTGCTATGTTGGAAATAGCCAAACTGCATCTCATCAGAAACACTGTGGAAAAGTTTAGAAGACCACTTCTGCTTTACACCGGCACAAGTGCAATTGGACCTTGCTGGTAGAAGCTCATCCCATATAAAGGAACCGTTTCTGCCAGAACAACGGTGAATACAGAGATCCGTTGCCTGGCCCTCCTTTCCCCTCCCATGTTCACAGGCATAAACTTTGTGAGAAGCAAGCCCACCATGCAAAGTGAACAAGTTCTAGTTTGACAAGAATATCATACTTGCCAGAACAAGCCTCCACCTTCAACACAGAAATCTCTCTTCCCCTGCACCATCTTATACGTGGAGAATGGGGTGTTGCTACAGCACACACACGCAGCTTGAAGCTGTGCTGTAATGCACCATGATGGATGTGGAAAAGCTTCTGCATCAGCTGTTCGTTATTCTGATGCTGTCAGAATCCTCACCCAGAAAGCCCTGCCACATCTTCAGTCAGAAATGGTTTTAGCCTTATACAACCACTAAGAGATATACCTGAGAAATACCTGTAATATGCAGTCTTGAGTTAATGTGGAAGAGAATCAAGAAAAAACCGACAGGGAAAGGGTCAGAAACTGACACCAGAAGACATCGTCACGCAGGCAGGACAGGCTATACCTGGGGTATGATCACATCTGCCAGGGCTTTGGAAAGTTTGAAGAGTTCAGCTGTGCCTTCCAGTTTCAGTGCACAATTGTGCTGTACGTCATACTTGATGCAGTCATAGATATCAGGGATCTTGCTGATGTCGTAACGCCCATTCTTCATGCGGAAATCTCGCTCCAGCTTACTCCAGCGTTGCAGCATCAGTTCTAAAGTCTCACTGTGATACAGCTGCAGGTCTAAACAGCAAAGAATACCAAACCACATTCACACCCTGACCTGCATAGATTTCAAGTGACAGCTGCAACAGACTTCTCCCAGCAAAAAACAGCTCTGATTAGTATGTCACCCACAGGAATCCTAGACTGGAAAAGCCACTGACCTGTTGCAAGGAGTTTTAACTTGCAGGAACAAGCTATTTCCAAAATACTTGATAAAAGTAAAACTGCTTGCCTGTTGACTTACACCTGCCATAAATCATGTGAAATGTTCCACAGATGCCTTTTGAAAACCCCTGCACTGTTACTAGGAAAGTTCTTAGAGATGAGCAAAACGTGACTGAAAAGCTTGTTGTTTATAGTCTTAAGCTTCCCTTCAGGAAATGCCTGAAAAAAAATCAGGCTATGCTGCTGCTGTTTACATTTGCTCTAAACCTAAGATGCACGTATAATTTCCTTTACATTAAGGCTCTCTTTAACAGCAATTAGAAGTGATTCGAATAAGAGCCTTCTACATCAATAACACAGAGAATTTCACTTTAGAATTTCTTTGCTACAGATAAACACAAACTATAGTGGTGTTTGGGAGCTCTGAAGATGTAACAATACATGAATCCATTCCAGACCCTTTCCCATTCTGATGCTCACCTGCAGATTTTGGGTCTTCAAGACGTTTTTGTATCTGGGAGGTGAGATTCTCAATCAGGGTGAACACCTGGTTACAAACCTCTACTGGGTTCTGGATAAACGTCATGGAGTTGAGCAGAGAAGCACTGCCTGTAGGTGCTAGCTGAGAGAAGATACCAGCAGAGATTAGTTAGTATCTTTACCAACTGGCAACACAAAATGTCTGCCTGTTGCAGCTGTACTGCTATCTGATGAGGCAAAAAAGCTGTGCTCCCAGCTGAGCATAATAAGCTGGCCTGTTCCTAGGAGTTCCTAGGAATATTTAGGCATGTTTTAAAAACTTCCTCAGGACCAAGCTCAGAGGGAGCAGACAATTGCTCCTATCAGATCAGACCTCCACCTACAATATCCACTCTTGTCTCACTTTGCTTCTGTGCTTGAACAGAAGGGCTTCATAGAAATTTCAAGTAGTTCTTCGAGGTGATAAATATGTTGCTTAATGGTAATGGATTTCAGTCTGGTAATCAGATCTCAGTCTGGAAAAAACAGTGTTTTGGGGACTTGTTGGAGAAGCAGCTATAGTGCTATTATTGGTTGCTGTGCTGGATGTAGCACACGCACGCTCTCTACTCTGCAGTTATCAGACACTGACAGGACACAAAAGGGTTTGTGTCCAAAAGATCTGTTCACACGTGCACAAAGCACCGATCTAGAATTTGGCAAGGGATGCTCCTGGTCTACAGCGATTGGGATTGTTTTGGGCAGCATGCAGTAAACTACACGAACTCTTCTTTTAGCACATCCACGAGAATAAAATGCACTGGGACTTCTAAAGGGAAAGGAAGGTACTATGATGATTCTTGAAGGGGATAGTGGAGCAGCACTGAGGATTTTCACTCGAAGAAGGGCAGGGGCTATTTTCACTTGGAGAAGGCACTATTAAACAGCCCTTTCCCTTCCTAAATTCTGTTTATATCACGTAATTTTGACCATAACTAATCTCAGACTAACTGGACTACTGTTCTCATACCAGCAGGCTTCACAACAAACCACTGGAGCAATGCTATTCTCCTTCCAGATGCAGAGAACAATAAAGCCACACAGGTGCTTTACCTTTTCGTAATCCTCTTCACAGAACTCAGCATCCTTCTGCATGATTTCATGCAGTCGTGCCTTCACTCTGTGTTGACAGCTGCTAAGGGAATCACTGTCACTGTCCAGGAGACCATTCATATTGGCACTTTTCACCATTTGCACCAGGATGGGGGTCAGCTCTCCTTCCAGGGCCAGCAGACCCTAAAGCAACACAAGGACAAGACTTCAGCCACGTGCAATACAAGCAACAAACACTTCTGGTAATTTCATGGCCAGCCTTCAGTCGAGTAAAACCTCAGCTGTCCTTGAAGAGCAGATTTACAGCAGCAGCACCTACAGTCACCAGTGACTCTGGCATGCCTCTAGAGCTATGTGAAGCAAAAGGCGGGCTCTGCCTGCAGCAGACCCAGATTTATCTAGGTAATTATTGAGTAGCCAACTCAGTTTGCTGGAAAATGTTGATATAGCAGAAGCTCTGAAGCACAGCTAAGATCACTCCAGGATTCCCTTTGGCTCAAGCTTTAACTGCAGACGGACCTGTCTTCTCCCCAACTCCCAGCCCACACTGCACCAAAGACATTTCACTCCCCTTTTAAATCCAGCAGTGAAGGAATAACCCCTCTGGCTAGGCAGACATCCAAGAAACAGTCATTTTGTAGGCAATTAATACTCAGCAACAGGTCTGATGTGCTTTAACATCAAACACCAGCAATAATCCATAAATAACTCCTTCCTGGTCAGAGTCCTATCCTGGACAGGATGCTAAAGGTAACATACATGTGCAGCTACGCTGGATTTCCAGTACTGCCCCATACACTTGCTAGTAGCATAGTATACCACTGTCCTCCCAACAGAGAGGGCAAAGCTCCTAGAACAGCTTTTCCCTCACCACCAGAGGTTTTCCTTTAGAACTGGCACATTTTAACACTAATGTAGAACTAACAGACGCCTAAAAGAAAGAAAGGACCTTAGCAAAAGCTGCTGCTGTCATCTGAACTCGTCCCTCATCTGAGGCATAGATCTTGAGATCATGACGGTAGGTGCTATGCAGCCTGAGCAAGCCACATCCAGGGAAACCAGCGTAATCACCTGGAACAGAGAACAAACTCAAAATTAATATTCTGACACCTGCAAAACTATCAGCTGAATACACTGCTTTAGACAACAAACTTTATTGTAGTGACAAAGTTATGCAGGGATTTAATCACTTTCATAGCCAGCATTTAGGCTGCTCCAAAATATCTATACATGATAACTAGAAGTCTGATTGGGGCTTTGTTTAACTTGGGAAAGTTCATTTTGAGGAAAAAAAGCGAGCATTCACCAGTCAAGTCTGATCCTGCCCAAATTCTTCTGCAATCTCTCTAATTGTTCTGCTAGCCTCAACACCCCTGTGCAGAATAAAGATGCACACAAAAAATTGCCTCCTCCTGCTTGTCCTCTGCAGAAGGGCAGGTACTGCTGCCACCAGAACTGGAGGCAGAGCTGCTCAGTAGGGAGGCACCAGACTTCCAAAGCATAAGCTGTAGAGCTACAATTATCTTGTGGCACAAAACTGGCTGAGTCAACAACAGGAGTGAGATCAGTAATGGGAGAAAGCAACTCATGCAGCGCTTGAGTCTGACCCTCCAAAGACAGCGCTGCGGTGACTAATTTGCTGCTGCCTGGAATCCCGTGACGATTTTGCCACGTACCCAGTCACATTGCATGAGAAAACAGGAAAACTGCTCCCAGCTCTGAGCTCACAATTCACTGGACGGGACAGGAGGCAAAAGGATAAAGCTTACCTTGGCCACCAGGGTACATACAGCGAAAGGCTCGCCCCAGCTCTTCTGCCTGCACTCTTCCTGCCGGTGTCAGCTCTCCACCCCACTTAAGCACCAGCAGAAGGGATGGGGAAGACTCCCGGCGACCTTCTAGAAGACAAACAGGTACTCACTACATCAGATGTCAAAGCTGAGCTTGCAGAGGGAGAGGAGGGGAGGAAGAAGAGGTTGTCATCAGCACCTTACAGAGCCTGACCCAAAATCCCCAGGAACCAAACCAGCAAGTACGAAATTAAGTCACCACTTTTTGAAGGTATAGGCTGACATTCATGAAATTGGATGCATAACACTTGTGGCACCATCCAGGGAATATTGGTACACTACATTACGCATCGCTCCAACCCTTCATACGACGTGAGCAAAGCTAAGGTATGGGTCACTAAATGCTTGCACATCCAGAGGCCAATATACATAGGACAGCTGCATGCACTGCTTGAAGATCATGGCAGCAACATCAAGTTTCTTTACCTTCATCTTCACTTGCAGCTTTTGGATGTCCATGAGGCAGATAGGTCAACTGAACCTTACGGTTAATGCCAGAAAAATGTCCATACCTGTCACAAGGGAAGGGGGGGTGGAAATTTAAACAAATCAACTCCACTCACCCTTTGCCCAGAGGTCCCTAGGCAGCACACAGCAAAAATACAGCACAGGTAAGAGACTTCCTGCTGCAACACCAATTGTCACGGGACATGAACATTTTTGCCATCTACCTGTGACCCAGCACACACCCTCAAAAAAGGCCAAACAACTCCTCCAAATGAAATTCAAAGATCCATTTATTTGCCTGCACTTCAGCTGACAGCACTCTGTGCTGCCATACCTCACCGGGGTTTTAATCAACCTTAGTTAATTTCTATCTACATCTTTAACAAGTGAACTAATGAGATCACAGAAAAAAAACGATAGCCGCTCTGAGGATAATCACATCTCTATTGAGCAGAATGAGCAGGGGAAGGCATCATAGCAAACGTTCATCCTCTGTGCTCCACAGACATGGCTTGAACGCAGACACTGCCTGCATGTGCCACAGTGAGCTATAGCTCTGAAAGAAACCACTCTTTTGTTTCTAAGATGCCAACATCACCATATTGTCTTTTATTTTGGCTGCACAAAACCTAAGAGGACACAAACATCTTTTCATGTTTTCCAAACTCCTTGTTATTAAGCTTTTGGCACCAGGACAACCTTATTTAAAATAAGATTTGTTCCAAATTTATCAAAACGCTTCCTTCATATCAGTGTGGTCCCTGCAGGAATCCAGTTCCTCTCCTGCTGCAAAGGAAGCTCAGTTTTGTCCCTATTTGTTTAGCCAAACACCAGACACACTTGGAACAAGAATCAGCAGTGGTCTGGATGCCAAGGAGAAAACATTAAGAGCATGGCACCTTTCATGTACAGCTGCTAGCAGGGGATGGAGGAGACTCTGACCTCTGAGGAGCCAGCTGGGCAGGACATCAGCAGCACAGCTTGTTTCTACATTGCATGCTGACCCACAGCTCTGAGACAAACTCATGGTGCCCCAAGATATGAACCCTTACATCTCCAAGACGCTCTTCAGCTGTTCCAGTTTGGATTTCCTCTCCTCAATCTCACAGTCACTCTGGGTTCCCAGGTCCACCACAAGCTGCCGTGCAATGTCCAGCACTTCCTGTTGGAGAGCAGACAGTCTCAAGCATCCCATAGTCCTGCCTCAGACTCACCACTGTACTCTTGCAAAGCCTCCAGATGGCTTTACCCAGCGTCAGGTCCATGCAGACGCTTGCCAGAGACACGTCATTTCATAAGACACAGCTCGGGCAGGACAAACTTCCACATCGCAGTTTGCTTCATCCCCACCCTGTGCCCCAGCCCCGTTCAGAACCAAGTGGGTGTCTCCACCTGCCCCGCTCCCTAGCCTGGACCCATCTTTCACCAGAGGCAACCACAACAGATGGGCAAGCTGCATCAGGTCATCCCCATCCTACAGGCTTCACATCAGCCAGGAACAGTTTCCATTCTGCCCTCATACTATCACCCAGCTGAGAATGCATGGGGTGGGGAAAGAGAAAGGGAGCATTTGTGCGACAGACTGTTGCCCTTTTAAGGGTTTCCACCCCCCAAAGAATTGCCTCACACCAATCCACATTACCTGCATCTCCCACACAGTAATCCCAGAGAGGACTCTCCTTACCTGTAGCTGCTCTGGTTTCTTCAGCTTCAACTTCCCTGTCTTGTAGCCATCGTATTTCTCAAATAACTCAAAGAACCTGAACAGACAACAAAGAATCTTGATCCATTTTCTGTTGTTTCAGTGCTACAAGACTGTCATCCCTATATATGCATGCATGCTCTGTTCTTCAGGGAGAACGAGAAGGCCCCCTGGCTCCTTCCTGTGCTTCAGAAACTACGAAAAAAACAAGTGTTTGCGAAAAAAACAAGTGTTTGCAGCCGCAGTTACAAAAAGGAACCAGCCACTAGTTTCCACTCAGTGGGGCATTGCCCTCTGCAGCACCTAGCAGACTTTCATACTTTCTTCCAGGCTTCAACACAGAGGGTGTGAGGATCTTTATGGAGAAAGGGGGCTCCCTCAGCTGGGCAGAAAGCATTTGCTTGAATGCAGCCAGGAAAAAGCACTGCCTCCCACACACCCAGCCCTTCTGCTCCTCCTCTTGCTTCAGAAAACAGGCCTGCCTCACTTCCCAGCAGCACAGCATCTTCTCGCCTTGACTCTTACCGCGGATGCTTAACTTCCATCTTCATCTTCTGCTTTGGGGTGCGATCTCCATGCCTGATGACTGCAATAACACAACGAAGCTCCATCCTGGGAAAACACAAGATTCACCTGACAAATGTGCCCCTGCATTCCAGAATTCCCACCAGAAAGTAGTTTCCCATTGTTCCTTCTGTTCCATCCTTTTGGCAGCTGCTTTCCTCAGCAGTGGCAGAACTTCTCCCAGGCTAAACTAAGCACAAGTGCCAAGGCTAGGAAAGCACTCAAAGTACACCAGATCCTATCAGGTCATCTGGTTTCCTATCAAGGAAAAGCACCACAGTACCATAATATGACAGGCAGAACCACATCTACGGCAGAAAGGACGAGGCTGGATGTTACAGAATCTACAGAAACAGCACTTTGAATTGTTCCAAGCTTATTCTCATGCCCAACTTGTGCAATGCTCATAGGACCAATTAGAAAGACCCAGAAAAAGGAAAAAAAAAAAAAAAAAAAAACCCAGAAGAATGGTTATACAGCTGGGATCCTGTTTTTGAATGAACAGTAAGAGAGGTATGCAAAAAGATCCCACAGCAATCAGCTACTAGCAGCTACCACTAGGTAGCTAATTAGGCTGGCTAATTTCAGAAGGGCTACATGAGTTTGCTTTTTCAGATACTATAATATCAAACTATTTCTTATAGGATCCCAGAGAAACAGGGATCGACTCTTAACAGCCTCATTGTCACAAGGTATTGTTAAAGTCAGCAATCCTGTCAGGTGTGCGGTGTTTCGTGTTTGCCAACTTTTTCCAAACAATCACATGGTAAAGGAAGGATGAATACATACTGTCCATCTGTCTTTTCTGTAGCACCTACTGTGTTCACTTCATAAAAGTGTGCAGGTGTGCTGAGGATTGCAAAGAAAGTTTTGCCTTTGGTCTTTTAGCTTTACGTGGTGGAAAACTGTATCAAATGAGGGTCTGCCAAGCATACAGGTAATGTGAATACTTTAGCTAATTTTTTTCCACCCATTTCATTGGTGGGTCAACATGCATTTCCTATGAGTAGCAGCGTACTGAACCGTAAGCCAGCTGTAGCAGTGCCCTGATCTGTTTTCTGTGCTGATCAAGAATTTGGGCCTTCTGAAAGCCATAGGAGCAATTTCTGCAATTCCTTCAATGACTGCTCACCTGCACTAATCAAACCTGCAACTAATCTACCATCTGTCACCCCTTCCATGTGCATGGCTAAGCCTTTCCATAGGCTTTTCAGGGTTGCGACCCACACAGAAGCTGGAAAACACCATGCTGCTGGGTAGTGTCTGTCCCTTGGACAGGGTTTGCACTCTGTCCCTCAAGTAGCCAACACTGGAACTGTTTTGAGAAGATAGCAGGTACTCACATGGTGCCTGAAGTTGTGGGGACAATGGGAATGTCTTCTGCCTCTGTTGGGATGGACCAGGGAATATGAAACTGCGGAGCCAATTCCCGCATGATGATATTTCTGGAAGGAATTAAAATCCAAAATTCAAGAGTACAAAACTATGTCAGAGAAATAGAGATCAGGACTCCACATTCATTTTACTTTGCTATGAGTTACCTGACCCACTGTCAGAACTTGAATTTTACATACCCGAGGATTTTGGCACAGTCATCATAATACTTCATAGAGTTCTTCACAAAACTGAAGCCGTTCACATCACAAACAAAAGAGTGGCCATTTGCTCGCAGGAGGTCAAACCCACACACCGTTTGCTGCAAGAGGAAGCAGAGGACACAGGACTCAGGCTGGCTGTGAGGGACAGGAGCAAGAAGACAGCCACTGCCCAGCCAAGCAGGGCACACACACAGACCCAGCCATCATACACTGCCCAGGTCAGCTCCACTGGTGCTGCAGCCGTCCTCTGCTCCACACCTACCTCACCAGCCTTGAAGCAGTGCAAAAATACAGCCACTAGTCAGCAGCAACAGGCCCTTTAGAGGAACCTTTACACCCTCACAGCTCTATCCCAACATGTAAGCCCCCGTACTAAGCTGTCAGGGGAGCCCCCCGACCTGCCAGAGCTCTAAAGGCTTAAGACAGAGCAGCTCCTGGCTCTCCTGCTCTTGCCTCTAAACCCAACCATTTTGAACCAGACTGACAGGTACAGACAGTAAGTGGTGCAGGCAAAGACACCCATCACTATGTATAAAACACTACAAGGTAGAACAAGCCCACAGCTGTATCAGCACAACTGCACAGGCTGCAGATTGCAGTGAGGGCAGGAACAAGTAGCCAAGTGCTTCTTCTGCTGACATCACTGACCATGTCATGTAAGCATACCTAGACTCATACACTCACTCTACCGTCCTGTAAAATAGAACACAAATATGCACTAAAGCCAGATCAAAAAAAAAAATAAAAATCAGGTTTGAGTTGTTTGTTTGTTTTTCAGAAAACCAAGTTTTCTACACAAAAACACAACTAGGAAACAGTAAGGGCATGGCAAGCACAGGTCAGACAGACAGCAGCACGCTCAGAATCTGATATTAAATGCTCAGCTGTACATTGGACACCAGCCACCTGGCAGCACAGACTGCATTTGCTGCAGCCCTCTTGCCTTCCCACCCATCTCTGACCAGCAAACCGCCACCACCAGCAGGACCAGCTGCACAGGCCAGCAGGGACAGCAACTGGCACCAGGTGCAGAAGACTGCCACACCAGAGACACATCAGGGCAACAGAGCTCAAGCTTTAACACTGACTAAGATTTGAATCAGACATTCATGGAATATCTTCCTTGCATAGGAGAGCAAACACAGACCTTAAAGGCTACACAGACTTTCCGGGCAACTAGTTTCTCCATGGCAGTCAGCATGACTGGGTAACGGATTTCTTTCCCTTCGCTGTCCCGTTCAACCTTCCCATCCAAAGCAGGGGATTTGCGAGCCTCTGCATGGGCATAGTCTGGCCCAACAGTGTACACCTGGGAAGAAAAATAGTTACACCTGATATAACCACCTAGACTAACTGGAGCTTCCAGAAGGTACTTCTGCTGCAGACATGGAGAGAAGATCAGATGGTCTCATGCATTTGTCCTGTTATGACCGACAGAACATCCGCTCCCCACCTTGGGATCCGAGCGGCACAGTCAGCACCTCACAGCTTAAACAAATACTCCAGAACCTAAGTAGGACTAAGCAGGACTGCCCAACCTTCAGCTATCCTGGGTCTGCACAAGGAAAGAGCTATGCCAGGCTTTTCCTTACCTTTACATCAGTGCCATCTGTAGGCATGAACTCCTCATAAATGTATGAGCCTGTCTTCCTCACACTGCTCTCTGGTGAGTACACGCTGCTCCGGCTGCCAATCTGAAAGCACAGAACAAACACCTCAGGCAAGAGCAGGGGGGCTTCTTTTCTTAGAGGGAAGAACAAAAATCCTAAGTTTCATCCTGTATGTAGAGAATTAGTGGAGCATCTCTCAGAACCTCCAGCTATTACAGCACACTTATTTATGGAGGACAAAAGAGACTCCAAAATGCAAATAGTAGGTATGTTTTTTTCCAGGCTTTAAAGAGGAAAAAAGTTTATTAGAGACCATTAGGTTGACTCCAATCACTACAAGGATATGGAACAAAAAATAGTGGATAAAGACCTAGCAAGTAAGGAGCCTAGCTAAAAATCAAATGAAAATAAAGGATGACAGGTAATAATCAGATCAATTTAACTTCCTCCTAAGACAGCTGGCTGATCTTATGGACAGAGGACGATGTTTTCATTTTTGGTAAGGTTTTGGATACAGCCTCACATGGCAGGCCTGCATGTTACCTAAAATGTTAATCATTTTAATATTATTAATGACAGATGCATAACTGATAGGAAAAAAGGATATATTGCAGCTATTAACTGTTCACTGGCAAAGTGAAAGAAATGCATAAGGGTGGATTACCTGTGGAATATAGGAATAAATACTGCATTTATTAAATTGTCAAGCTACACTAAGCTGAGAAGGGCAACAGCTGATGTTAGAGGACAGGAACACAAGTTTGGGGGAAAAAAAAAAATAAATCATCTTGATAAACTGAGGAAGTGACCTGGGAAAAAACAGCACGCAATTCAGTAAGGGACACTGCTCTCCATGACTGCTACATGGGACACAAGTCAAATAGAGGTTGGGGAAGGAGAAGTCAGCACTACCACTAAAATATGCCCTTCTGCAATTCCCAGGTAGATGGGATTGAACTAGAAGTTCTAAGAAGGTCTAGATTTTCCAAAACGAAATCTTCCTTTCTCCTTCAAGTGCCCCAATGCTCCCTCCTGAAGTCACATCGGTCTCAGAGCCACAGATCTGTTGGTTCCAACACCAAAACTGGTGTCCCCCTCCTCACCTTCCGAAAGAGCCGCTGGCTGCCCCCACCTGCTGACGTCGGGTAGTAAATATACACATTATGGTCTTCAGCACTGACTGGCTTCTCGACAAATGGCTTTGGGAAAACAGCTCCATTTACCTCCACGTGGTCCTCTCCTTCCACCAAGTTGCACTCTGAAGATAAAGCACAGCAGCAGCATGTTAGGAAAGGGTGAGTGAGACAGCCCTAGGGCAGAGCTAAAGCCCTTCAGTCCTGGTCAGTCAGCCAGTTTTGCTGTTGAGACCTTTGTCTGCAAAAAACAACAGACTTGTGAATCAGGCCGCTTCAAGCTGATTATCAGTACCTGTTCTCTGCAGAGTATCTTAAGTATGTGAAAACAGCTTTCAGTAGAGCCTGCGCACTGACCTTCTGGTCTGTCGGGGTCTCGATTGAGCACAGCATAGCGGGGCAAGTCAATTCCCTCTTCTTGAAGGATCCGATACACTTCACGCCTGTAGAGGATAGAAACAGTGTCAGGAGAGTCTAGAAGGTCCTCGGTACATGCCAAGGGAAAGGCTTCACTCCCACTGATGAAAAACAAAGTCAAATGAACACAAAAAAGCCTCAAAGACAGAGTGCAAATACTACTCAGCACACGCTGAGCACATGCGCAGTCTATACAGGCTATAGGGCATGCCTCAGTCCTGCTCCCGACAGAGATGTCCCAGAGTAAATCTCTACCTGGCATAAATATAGATGCTCATTTACTAGCAGATGCCTAATCCACAGCAACACACCCAGCACCTACCACCTACCCAGATCTGACCTCTCAAAGGGTGCCCGAGCTACCCAACACCCAGGCCAGGCAGACGAAGCAGAGCCTCTTTTCACCCTGTGTCAGTGAGGAAATGGCTATTTTTCACCACAGTTACACCTTAGGGTGCCTGTCAGCACCCACAGGGACACCGCTCACAACCCAAGGCATGGCAGAGGTTTGGGTTATGAGCCCTACCCATACAGAGCCAAAGCAGTCTGGAGCCAACTGAGAAGCCTCTTGAAGCATCTGGCCAACAGAGGTTGGTCACACACCTGAATCTGACCTGGCCTTGCTCCAATTTCTGTCCCAGAACCCCAGCCCACTACCTGGCTCTCCACTCAGAGACTAGCCTTTTTGCTTCCATTGTGGCGGTCTCGTTCTGTGAGACCTCTTCCACTTCCTACTTCATCCAGCCATTCCTTACAAGGCACTTGCACCAGAAAACAAAACATGCCTAGTCTCAATGGTTTTACCCCGTATCTATTCCCCTTGTTTTGGAGAAACTAAAAAGCCCAAAAAGACACTGCTACGGTCCCCTTCCTCCCCAGCTCACTCATTTGCTTGTGGCCAGGAAGACAAAGTTTGCACAGCATGCTGAGCACCCAGGAAGAGGGAAGGGGCTTTAGTGGATCACAGACACCTACCTGTCCTGGATGTAATACTGCATGTCAAGGTCATTAATCAGAAATGGCTTGCACAGCTTGGCATAAGCGACCGCTTTATCCAGGGGGAATCCTGAAATACAGGAGGAGGGGAGGGGGGGAAGAATGAGTGGAAGCTCCCTTGCCCAGATCTCAAGAAGGCTACGACCTGCCGCAGGCTCTTTACCTTTGGAGTGGAATGATATGAGGCAGTCACACGAAGGCCAGTTCTCCACTGGTTCGTTCAGAATAACATCTTCCCCCATAATCACCACTGTGATATATTCAAACTTGCACAGACGCTCCAGAATCTGTGTCATGGGCTTTGACTTAGACTTTTTGGTCATGGCACAGATTCCAACCACAATCTGCCGTTCAGGTGGCTAAGGGAAGACAGAGATCAGTTTAGTACAGGGTGAGCTACTTCACTGACTTCAAACTACAACAGTGTAGAAATGCAGCAATGTGGAACAAACAAGGGATTTTCTTCCAACCTTATGCACTCACAGCTCTTGCTAGACTTGAACCCATAAACACTCCCAGCAGCGTCCACTGGAGGACATCATTAAGGAGCAGCCCAAAACAACCACTTCTTTGCCAGGTAGTATGTACCTCCTCTTTTTACTGGGCACTAATGCTAAGGTCAGAAATAAATATCTGACACCTGAACAAGCAGCAGGGACTGGAATCCCACGCCATGTTCTCTGGCCCATAATTCACCAAGACAGTTGAGGGACTTAGGCAGGCTCAGAGAACAGCCACAAATGTTTTATAGCAAAAAAGTCTGGGAGCTCAGTCTGTTTGTCTTAAAGAGAGATTGCAACAGTAAGTAGCTATAAGTAGAGAAGAAACAGTACCAAGTGCTCTTCCATATATCTGTCAGAGGTACAACAAGGTCCAGTGGGATGAGGTTGAGTAGGTCGAGAGAGGTGTGCATTCAAAAAGCATTGCTAGCCGTAACAGAGGAACAGTCTGAGGTCTGTGGTGGACTTTTCTCCACCATCTAGAAACCCCAGACTGGATGGTTTTCCTGACAGATTAATTCTGGTCCAAGCAAGATTAAACGCAGTGACATCATCTGAAGTGACACACACAGGACTTTGGATTACCCAGCACAAACAATTGTAGCTTCAAAGCATAAGCCAAGACTTTAGAAGTTACCGCACGACTTGCAAACCAAGACTCCATGGCAAAAACAACATCTGAGAAGTGAAAGGGTTTCCAAATCCTTCACTACACTTGATAAATAGCTCCTCACCAAGCACCAAAGTACACAACACTGCGTGGGTTTGAAAGAAGCCCCGTGGGCTCCTAGGTCAACAACCCACTTGCAGAGCAGCAACGGAAACGACTGTTGCACTGGAGTATGGTCCCAGCAATTCACACAGCCAGCAGCCATGTCCCTGCTGCATCCAAGTCCCATGCGCAGAACAGCAAATGTAACATTTAATAGAACACTGAATAGGGGCCAAAAGCAGTCAGGAGCTGGACATCATTCTCCTTTCTGCACCCTGTTCCTGGAGGTTACAGACAAATGCTTCCTTTCTGCAGACACACTTCTGCCTTTTTCACAGTTCCCAGAGTTTTCCTCAAAGATTTCCCTGGTGAGACAGAAAGGTTTACAGGGGTGCCAGGGTTAAATTGCTAGGACAAAGAACTCCACTATTGTATCTGAAAAAGACCGGCAAGCGGAAAGGCTAGGATTTACTGCAGCATGAGGCAGCATGACAATGCAATACACCCCGTTAGAAATGACGGTGCCATTCCCCACGGTTGTGCCACGCAGCCTGGTGCCATGTCCCCTGAAGTGCCGACTGCTTGCAGCCTCAGCAGCAACCGCACAAACCCCAGCTGAGACCCAGGAATTCTGCACAGATGCTCCAACCCAGAACGCTAGGACCTCCTTACCGACTCCTCCTCTTCATCATCTTCAAAGAAATCAGTTTCGTCCGTCTTCATGTTTGATCCCAGAAAGTCTGTCTCATCATCCCTGGAACCAACAACAAACCTGGGAGTGGAGTTGTCTCCCTCACTGGAGGTCGTCAGGGACGACATTGCAGCTTCGGTGGCCGACCATCCCGCTCTGGAATCACAACATGCAAAAAGGGATAGAGAAGGTCAGATTGCAGGGCGAGCCAGGGGCTGGCTGCACTGGAAGCAGGCGATGGTGGGGAGGGCAGGGACTGATCTGGCACAGACAGTGCTGCCCAGCACAAAAAGAAGGAGTCAGAAGAGAGACCCTCGGGGTAGGAGGGGATCTGGACACAGAATCATTTTAGATAGGCAGCTCCATTGTGCAATTAACCTCTTTGCACCAACTGGGAACCACCAGCGCTGAAATCATGTAAAACCTTACAATGATGCATGCTCCACGCCGCTGTCTAAATCATGGAGGGGGACAGTGGACACTCTCACAGGCTCGTACACCCAAAGGCATCAACCGAGACTCCAGAAGTTAGAATGAAGCTTAGGACAGTGACAGTGACTTTCCAATCGCCAATTTTCATCCTTTCAGCTCCAGAAGACCTGCAGTAACAGAGAGACCAGATTGAGAGGGGCATGAGTTTGCAGGGAAGAGCAAAAAGGAAGAAGTGACAACTCATTGGCAAGGAAAGAGGACACAGAGGAAGCATTAGCAACAGCCTGGGTTGCAGGTCAAGGCTTCTGGGTTTGCAAGCTGGCTCCGATTTACTCTGTGACCACAGAAGCCAATTATCAGGATACAAGCTCTGCTTTATAAACGCCAGGGAAGGAGTGTGTCTTGCACTGTCACCTACAATAGCAGCACCGTCTGCCATAGAAGTGACAGAGTTTGAATGCACAGTATGTGTGACCTGGACACACCAAGGACACAGCTGTTTACCTCTAACCATAGCTGCACATACATAAATGTCAAGCGACTGCCCTTTGCCGTCTTTTCCCCCACTGAGAAGTGGGCAAAAGCATTCCTCCCTTGTAAGTAAGCACAACCTTGACAAGAGGACGTTGTGAACACCTCATGTTAAGTACTTCCTAAAAATGGACACGGGACACTGTCTACCGCTGCTTCTCATGCTCTCACATGATTTCCAGCATTCCCCAGACCGAGTTACTGTATTTCCTCCTCTTTTAAGCATGCTTTCCCTTACAGCCCGTACACCATAGGAGACTGTCCCGCCACATACAGCTGTCAGTTCCCAGTCCTCTGGCAGCTCTTCTTCACAGAGCAGAGGAGCACACCCAATGCCACCATGCTGCCACCAGCACCGTTTCACCATGAGAATCCCATCACCAAGAACAACAGAGGGATATTGCTTTAATCCATTCGAGCAGGGTGGGAACAGGCAAAAGAAACAGAGCAAACCAGCTGCTCGTGAAATCCGCCTTGGAAATAAGGGTAAAAATAAAGCACATCTCCACACAGAAAGGCTGTGGGCGCTCCTGGGAAGGACAGGAGATGTAACAGGTAAATGCTCAGAGAAAGTGCTGGAGCAGAACCACACGGGACAAGGTCCCGCAGCCATGCTATCAGGCACTGGTTTGACAGCAAGCCCATCAGTTATCATGCCAGATCTACTGGGGGAGCCGACACCAACCCACCAGAAACCAAAGGGGTGACACAGCAAGCCCCAACTTTGCACCTACCGCTTGACAGATAATCTCTGCTGCCCGACTCCCAGCTCACACCGGTCTTCCACTTGCACACCAAGGCCAGTGCTGCCTGCTCCCACACAAACCTGGAGGCACAGGGCACACCCAGCACAGAAAAGTGTTCTGATCAGCAAGAGTTAGAGCTGTAATTTCACCATCAGTGCTCTCCACTGGTGGGAGCAACAGTGCTGGCAGACCAGGCTACACAGGCATGCTACTGTGTGCTCCATATAGCCCTACTATTTCCACAGGATGACAAGAGTGGGATTCCTGACACGCTCGGGAATCATTTTCGTTCCTGTGCCCTGCTGCCTCAGCACACCAGTGCAGAGTGAGACCTTAGCAAGTACACTATCAGCTTGATGGCTGATGATTTAATGAAGTAAACCATGCAAGAAGAGGAGGAGGGTTGTTTCCTCCAATCCCTTACTCTCCCCTCCCTCGTGGAAAAAAAAAAAAAAAAAAAAAAATCAAGCAGGAGGAAAACCTCTGCCCTAAGAAGTAAGCAACGAGTTCTCCACATCCCTGCTCCTACCCCAGAAAAAAAGCCTCTGCCTTGCTCTGTAGCTATTTCTAGAGGCCATAACATGCCGTATTCAAACCAGGTAAAAAAAAACTAGAGCCTCACTGAAGCCAACAACCACTAATGCATCAGGCATGCCCTTAGGGTTAACAGGGAAAGCCTCAGGATCTCAGTTGTTTCTGGAGTGGAGAAAGGAAGAGAGTATAACCAAAGCCTTTTTCAAGTTTCTCTTTAAAGTAGATCCCTCATCTGACTAGATTTATACCAAGAGAGACTACAGACTGTTGATGAAACAGAAGTTTTAGCTACAGGCATAAAACTAAGGCATCTAAATCTCAGACAGACTTGCTCTTAAAAGGGAGACAGGCAAGTGCAGCTCTATTCCTGTATCAAAGGCTAATAACAGGAGGTTTTGCCAACATGACTGAATCAGCCCTAGTGCTGAGCTCTCAAAGAGTTCATGATGCCAGGAGGGTGGCACCTTCCCTTACAGAAGCAGTACCAGCAAGGTTCCCATGCAGCACGCAGCCCACACCACCACCACACCATTACTGCTCTTCTTCCAACCTGGAGCTATGCGAGGCGCTGACAGCATGCGATACTGATGGTTCTGCATCATTCTCACCGCCTCCTGAGCTAACTGCTCCTAGAGGTCATACATTCAGACCAGTCTCCACTTGCTGAGAGCGCTGCAGGTCTCACCTTTTGCTAATGACAGTGAGAAAATTTAAGCACTGAGTTAATGCCACTGTCAGTATTGTCCAAGAGAAACAAAAGCATTAACACAGCTCTGGCATGCACACAAGAAAGGTAAAGATGGTTCTGGCTTTGAATATGGTATATTCAGCCTTGCTAGTCTCATCACAATACAGAAGGAAGTACAGAGCAGCTGCTACAGCTAAAGGCATTCTTGCACTCTCTTCCGAGAAGGGCAGTGATGATCTGCTATGCAACCATAACAAAGTTTACCATAATCACCTAATGGCAATAAGAAGCTGCTGACACACAACCTGAAACGGAAATGTGCGCCTTGTCTCTTAAATGCCCTGGGACTAATTCAGCTCCCTATATTAGTGATAACAAATGGGATAGTAAGTTGTTTTCCAGTTCCCCAGCAGATCATTCTGGTGCTGTTCAGATAAGAATGCTCACAGACTAGAGAGACTTATTCTTTGTGCCGCACTCCTGAGGTACCAGAAACTTAAGAAAGAAGAAGATTATGATCAGGTCTTGTATTAACTTTGTTCTCAGCGCAGCATCAACCACCAAAAGAGTGGGTGTGGGTGTTGGGGTTTTGTTCCCTTTTGTTTTTTAAACACAGCCTGCTATGGGTGCAGGTGCACAATTTGACAGCACAGTCCCTGTGGTGGAGGGCTGAAGGGCCAAGGACTGCAGCAACCCAACAAGGCTGATCCTATCGCTGGTGGCAGCAGCCACGGGTGGTAGAAGAGGCAGCTCTGGGAGTTGGAGACCAGGTCTGTGCACCCAGGCAGCGCTAGGTGGGAGGTCCAAGGAGCACAGGGTACCACTGCGTGCAGGCAGGCTGCAAGGACGATTACAGACCCACAGCCTGATTTAAGCCAGGTCAAGTATCTGCAGGATTGCAAGCTTGAAGAATACACATAGCTGGTATTTTAAAATATTAATGCCGGCAACATCTTGTTGAACTACCTGAAACTGCTGTGGGCACTAAAACCAAACAAAAAAAACCCAACCCTGAAAGCTTAGGCCTTGATCAGGGAAGTACCTTTGCCCAAAGAGTTACTCCCCTTGTCACAAGGGCTATTTGTATTAAGGTTAATTACGTACTTACATACAAAAGGTGAAAGCTGTACTCTTATCGTAGACACTTAATTGCTTCAGGAGAAAAAGAACACCTATTCCGGAGTTAATAATTAAAAGCTATTTCGAGGTGGTGTATCAAAGAAAGCTCTCTGTGTTCTGTTAACGCAGAAGTCCAACGCGTTCACAGCCAGGCAAGCTTCCCAGCGCTCGAGCGGCACTTTCGGTAACTCCAGATCTATCGACATCTTCAAACCCAGCGCACAAACACGAAATGTCTCCCGAACAGGAGCTGCTTCTGCCAGACAATGCCATTTGCAAATTTAGTAAAAAAACTTATCGGCTTATCGCTTCTACACCAGAGCAAGCGTTCTGCTGCTCACATAGCAACCGCAGCAGTGAGGTCAAGCCTCATCTTTGGAGATAGTTTTTAATGAGATTTTTAAATGAGAGTGACGAGGTAACTCTCGTTACACACACAGGTGAAGCGTGAAACCGGGCGGCATCAGAATGTCCCTGGGACTGGAACCGTTAATGAGGGTTTGTTAACGAGCGCAGGGCCGCGGCTCGCCCCTTCCCTCAGGCCGGGGGCGAGGCAGACACAGCCCAGCCCGCCGGGCCGGGCCCGCCCAACGGTTCCTCCGGGGGCTGCTGCCGGGCCCGGG
>JAVJGJ010000060.1:3182452-3202427 GCA_035590215.1 Microhierax caerulescens
GGCTGGTGTGCCCCCCGTGCAGGAGCCGGCACTGAGCCATGCTGAACCTCGCACAGTTGGCCTCGGCCCCTCAGTCCGGTCCAGCTTGCCCAGGTCCCTCTGCAGAGGTCCCTGCCCTCCGGCACATCAACACTCCCCATCAGCTTAGTGTTGCCTGCGAACTTACTGAGGGTGCACCTGATACCCTGCTCCAGAGCACTGATAAAGACGTTGGATAGGACAGACCCCAGCACAAAGCCCTGGGGACAACCCCTGTGACAGGCCGCCATGGGATGTAACTCTACTCACCACCACTCTCTGGGGCCGGCCACACAGCCAGCCTTTTACCAGCGTGAAGTACACCCATCCCAGACACAAACAGCCAGTTTCTCCAGGACAATGCTGTGGGAAACACTGTCAAAGGCTTTACTATAGTCTAGGCAGGCAGCACCCGCAGCCTGTCCCTTCATCCACTAAGCTGGTCACCTTGTCACAGAGGGAGACTAGGTGAGTCAAGCAGGACCTGCCTTTCATAAACCCATGCTGGCTGGGCCTTGTCACCTGGCTGTCCTGTATGTGCTGCATGATGGCACTCGGGACAATCTGCTCCGTAACCTTCCCCAGCACCGAGGTCAGGCTGACAGGCCTGTAGCTTCCTGGATCCTCCTTCCAGCCCTTCTTGTAGGCAGGCATCACGTTGGCTGACCCTCAGTCAATGGGGACCTCCCCAGTTAGCCAGGACTCTCATAAATGATGGAGAGCGGCTCGGTAAGCACTGCTGCCAGTTCCCTCAGTGCCCTGGGGCGGGTGAGGGGTGGGTGGGGGGTGGTGCTTGTGCTTGTCTCGGTGGTGTGGCAGGTCACTTGGATTGTGGTTCTTTTCCCCATCTCTGTTTTTCAGCTCAGGGGCCTGAGTGCCCAGAGAACAGCTGGTCTTCCTACTAAAGACTGAGGCAAAGAAGGCATTAAGCACCTCAGCCTTTTCCTCATCCTTTGTCACTGTGTTTCCCTGTACATCCAATAAAGGATGGTGATTCTCTTTCGCCCTTTTTGTTGCTAATGTATTTATATTAACATTTTTTATAGTCTTTTACAGCAGTAGTCAGATTAAGTTCTAGTTAGGCTTTGGTCCTTCTAATTTTCTCCCTGCATAACCTTACAACATCCTTGTAGCCCTCCTGAGTGGCCTGCTCCTCAGCCAGGCCAGTATTCTTCCCTGCTGGCTGGTCTTCTGGCACACAGGGACAGCCTGTTCACACATGTTTAAGATTTCATTCTTGAAGCACATCCAGCCTTCCTGGACCCCATTGCCCTTCAGGACTGCCTCCCAAGGGACTCTGTCAACCAGTCTCCCCAACAGGCCAAAGTCTGTCTTCCAGAAGTCCAAGGTGGCAGTCCTGCTGATCCCTCTCCTTACGTCTCTGAGAATCAAAAACTACTCATTTCATGATCGCTACGGAAGCCCCAGACAGCCTCACACCATCACATCACCCACAAGTCCTTCTCTGTTCACAAAAACCAGGTCCCATGGGGTGCCTTCCCTAGCTAGCTCCCTCACCAGCTGTGTCAGGAAGGTCTCCTCCACACACTCCAGGAACCTCCTAGAGTGTTCCCTCTCTGCTGTATTGTATTTCCAGCAGACAGCTGATTAAGTTGAATTCCCCTTCCAAGAACAAGGGCTAACGATCTCCCAGATGCTTATAGAATATTTCATCTTCATCCTGGTTGGGTGGTCTGTAACAGGCTCCCACCACGATATATGCCTTGTTGGCTTTCCCACTGATTCTTACCCATAAATAGTCAACATTGTCATCACCATCACTAAGCTCTGGACAATCAAAACACTCCCTAACATACAGAGTTGCCCCACCACCTCTCCTTCCTTGCCTATCCCTTCTGAAGAGTTTACAGTCATCCACTGCAGCACTCCAGTTGTGCGAGTTACCCCACCACGCTTCCAGGATGGCAACTATGTCATGGTTTTCATGCTGCACAATGGCTTCCAGCTCCTCCTGTTTGCTGCCTGTGCTGCATGTATTGGTGTAGACCTTTAGATGTCTGATGCTCAGATCTGTACTGTGGGGATAAGAAGCCCCTTCCTGCCTCATCAGGATAAATTATAGATAAGTACATGACAGGGCAAGGTGCTTTAACCCCTGCTATTGGAGATGCAGCTGGCATGCAAGCTGGGCGATGCAATGGAAGCCCTGTCCACAGCCTGTGGCTCCCCTTAATTGCCTCTGCAACCTCTGAAAATGCACTGGAGGAGGATGCCTTACAACCTAAACAAGCCAAGGGTGCCATTTGACTTACTTCATGATAATGATGTAGATGACATACATCAGCACCAAGACTAAGGACTCCCACCTGCAAACAAGAGCAATACAGAAAACACATGAGAGCAGGGCACAACAGTCAGCTGCTTGAGTTCAGCCATTCCCCACCCGTCTTGCCACAAAGTTGAAGAAAGGCTTGACTCTCTTGGGATGTCTTAACACACTTTTAGAAAAGGGGATGGGTAAAGAAATGGCACACACCCCGATGTGTGATGTCCCCTTTGTTTTCCTGACTTCTGCTCTGGTTTTACTTGGCCAATTCAACTCATCAGCAAAGAACAAGTGACTAAACCTAGAAGTGCAGTGAACAAATCACACACCCAAGGAACATATACACTTCTGTAAGGACAATACCTGTGATGGCTGTGGCAGAAGGAGGGGAGTGGTCATCCTGCTCTGCCTGCACGGGTATAAAGCAGGTCGTTGGGCTTTTTGAGTATGCTAAAACATACTCAAAACAGTGATCATGCTGAGACAACCTGAACAAGGGGCAGCTCATCTTTTGATACTGCTACTGCATAACCACTGAGACTGCAACAAGCAGCAGTTGAAACTGCCGATTAGATATCGTCAGTTTTTTTCTCCACTTTTTCTGTATCAAACTAATGAAGTTTGTATAAAAACAAAATAGCATGTGACTTGTAGAACTTGTTTCTATGTAACCTTTTTCATTGGCCAAAATGCTGTAATATGCATAGCTTCCTATGGCAAACTGCTAGTCCTTGTGGAAATCATCCATTATAAGAATGCTATATACTAATAGAGTCATGGGCCATTTTCTCTTTATGGATTCTGAGACACTGCACTAACTATATCGAATCCCTGATTCTGGCAGTTGAACACTCAGTTTCCGCATTGATGTGTTTTAGTTGAAGGGCACAGACGAATACAATTGGGCCTTGAGTCAATTTTAGTTTGAAAACCAAAACAAAACAAAGAAAAACAAGCCATTACAAAACTCAATGAAACATAAATCCCCCAGTGAGAAAAGTTTAAGAAAACATGCAGCCCAAAAAGCCTGACTCCCCCTAGTGCTTGTAATCTAAATAATACTGGCTGTGCATGAAATCAAAGCTACCACTGTCACTCTACAAGCCCTGAGTGGTGCTGCAAACAAAACCATGAAAGCAAAACAACTGAAAGTACACTTGTAAAAAATGCCCTTCTAACCTACCATACCTATTTTAAGTACATTTAAGCACATTCATTGAGACAGTAACATCTATGTATTTTGTTTTTCTTTCTTTAAATTGATCTTTCACTTTTTGAAATTGCCTTAGGAGCTTTTAGTTTTTAAATTATTAAAAATCAAAATATTGGAACACTTACATTGCACAACACCATTATCAGACTGCTTGGGAGGCCCCTTCCATTCTTAGGTGGCTGAAATCCCTGGCACATCAGCACCCGAAGAGCAGTATCTGCCTCTGCTGAGCACAATGCCAACCCCAGGCTGCTGCAGGGTGGCAGAGGACACCCACTGCCACCACTGTATCGGTAAACAGTCCAAGTGACACTCTCCTAGGTTTTCCTCTGGCTCAGAAGATGAGTTATTCTAGCCTATCTTGTGCAGAGGTTTCTCACACAGCAGGAAACTGCTGCCTGAATCACCCTGCAGAACTTTTTAACTTTCCCCTCCTCTCTTGATGAGCACTACTTACTGCAGCTTTTGTGGTATAACCAGAAAAAAATGAAAAGGGATTGACTTACCAGGAAACTTTTTCGTCATAAATAAACTGTGGAGAAAAAGTTTTAAAATAGGTACATTATACACAAAATCACAGCTGGAAACAGTTCATCACCTGAGCAGGGGTCAGAGAGGACAGAGCAGCCCACGGCTCAGGGCAATGGGAGTAAACTCTGGCCTGTTCCGGCACTGCCCTCCGGCCCAGCCTCTGAACTTCTCCCCCCTTCATCTCTCACCCAGCGAAGGCAGGCAGAGGCTCCTTCCCAAGTACCACCGGATCCTTGCGTGGCCGAGGCTGCGGCAGCAGAAGTGGTTACAGGCCACAAGGAAGCAAGCTGGCGCAAGGGCTCTGCCTGCTCAGAGCTGCGCGGTAGGCCTCACAGGAGCCACGGCTTCTTCCACTGCCAGGCCCTGAGTGGCAGCTGGGCCACCACGGTGGGGATTTACGGCCAGCTCCACAGCTGCTGCGAGGCTCTGCTGCCTGAAAGCTGGGCCCAGGGCATTCTTTCCTTAAGATCTGCGTGACCACCATGCTAGCTGACTGCGACGGCCGTTTTGGCACACCCGCAGATGCATGCTGAAGCTTTCATAACCACGCTGCGCCAGCCGCCTCCGGCTACAAACGCCTCTCGAGGTGCGAGAGGCGCGCTAGGAGAAGGCAGCGCGGTGCCGGAGGGGCGCCGGAGCGGGCAGGGCCGGGGCGGGCAGGGCCGGGGCGGGGGATAGCGGGCAGGACCGGGGCGCTGCGGGCCGGCCTAACCCCCTGCGGTCCCCCCCAGGTGCGGGCACTGCAAGCGGCTGGCGCCAGAGTACGAGTCGGCAGCGACCAGGCTGAAGGGGATCGTGCCGCTGGTGAAGGTGAGGGCTGCGGCGGCGGCTGGGCCCACGGCGGCCTGCGGCGAGGCTCTGGGCAGATAAAAGCTTTGCTGTCGTCGTCGGCCCACAGCGCTTGCCCGTGTGCACGTCGGGCCTGCTCGGGGGGCTCCAGAGCTCTGAGGGGCTTGTCTCTCTGAGGCTTTAGACACCAGGGAACGCTCTGGAAGCGGAAGCCTGCGAGGGCTGCTGCCACTCGGGTGGTGTGCGTGTATCATGGGTGTGTGCGAGTGCGTAGAAGACGGGTCACCCAAAGCGGGAGGAAGAAGCCACCTTTGAGCCGTGTAACCGAGGCTGAGAACTAGCCCTGTGCTGTACTTCACTGTGCTCTCCCTTGGCTTGTAAAGCAAGGGTTGCTGTCTGAGAGCTTTCTCTTCCACTGCAAAACTTGTGTAGTTGCAAATCAGGGTCTTCCTCTTCCTTTATGGGAAGCTGCATGGACTCTTGACACTGTGGCCTCTTTGTCCGTTGTGGTCAACCTGTTTTCTTCAGGCAATGTAGGAACTTCAGGAATGATAAGGTGCCGAGAACAGTTGATTCTTATTAAGCCTGTCATTGATTACAAGAATCTACCCTTTCTTACACTTTTTTGCACCTAGCCTGACCAAACTCGCAACTATGTAATCTTTCCAGTATCTCCTAAACATTTTGCTGGGCCTGTAGTTACACCCATGCTACTTCCTTTCCCAGTCTTGACTCTCCCGCAATAGGCTGCATAGATCCCCTTCCAACCCCTTGATCGAGCGTGTTAGGCCTGCCTTTTGGTCTTGTGCACATGGATCTTATAAATGCTTTGCAGCTCCTTGCACTTCATGTGAAAGGAATCTAGCCTTGGTTAAAGAATCACAAGAGCTTTCAGACCGTCTAGGCTTTGTACGTGATAATGTGGGCAATGGCAAAGCTGCTTTCTTCTGTGCATATGGATGGCTTGGTCTCTGAGCAGCAATGTTTCTCTTCCTTTAGGTTGACTGTACAGCAAACTCAAACACCTGTAATAAGTATGGAGTCAGTGGATACCCCACCTTAAAGATCTTTCGAGATGGAGAAGAGGCAGGAACCTATGATGGGCCCAGGACAGCAGGTAAGAGCTTATCAGCAAGCATCTGGCTTGCAGAAATGGTGCTGGAAGGCCCACACATGATAGAATTGTGGCAGGGATGCTACATTTGTTGAAGGATACAAAGAAGGTCCCCACCTACACATCCACCCCGCTTTGCCCTTTCCAGGATTCTTTGAGCTGGCAGAGCCCTGAATGTTTATTATCCTTTAAAACCTTTCTTTAAAGGTGAAGGTTTCCACATTAATCCCTAGTACCCTTGGTGGGTAGTATCTGCAGAATGCTAGAAAGTTCCCACGTGAAGCTGGTAGTACCTCTCCTTTGGTTAATATCATATTTGTTGTATGGGAGAGGTGTATGGATTCTGCAGAAACAATTTTTGTTTTAGGAAGCGTGAAAAATGTGGAACTTTGTATAGATCATTTTAATCCTTTAACTTTTCTTTTAAGATGGAATTGTCAGTCACCTCAAGAAACAGGCGGGACCTGCTTCAGTGGCTCTCAATTCTGTGGCTGAATTTGAGAAATTCATTGGTGATAAAGATGCTTCAGTAGTGGGTGAGTAGATACGGTGCAGCGTGGAAATGAGTAGATGCTTGACTCTGGGAGATGTCTTGGGGAATGTGCTGTGAAAGGATAAGAGGCAGTATCACAAGCTGTAGCAAGAGAGATTCCAGATGGACATGAGCAGAAAAGCTTTTTGTAATGAGAACGATAAAGCACTGGAACATGTGCCCAGAGGGATTTTGAATCATTCAGTTTGGGAGGTTTTTCAAAACTTGGTTGGACAATGCTCTGAGCAACCTGATCTGACTTTGAAGCTGCTTCTGCTTTGGGCAGGAGCTTGGACTCAATGGCCTCTGGGGATTCCTTCCAACCTTTTTTTTTTTTTTTTTTTCCCCCTTCTATTTGTTGGGGTTTTTTTGTCCCTGTGACTCTTGGACTTCCTGGCACCATAGTGTCTATTTTTTTATAAAGTTTGTTGCTTTTTTGGCTGCCTGGCCACAGATAGCTTTCAATTGCTCTAAAGTACATTCAGGTGTTGTCTCATGACACAGGTAGGTGGTCAGCATTATGTGATTTGACTGTGGTTTATGAGTGACGATAGCCACTTTCCTTTGTGCTGATCAGGTGCCATCTTACAAGCATAACTGGATGAGTATTGATCAGTGTTCGTGAACTTTTATGAAGTACCATTGGCAGTTGTTACCACTACTAATGCCACGTGGTTACAAAGGGTATCTCTGTACTCAGAGGACAGCTGCCTTTTGGCTGAATGACTAAGCTGGGCAAACTCTTGAGTAACATTCTGCTGGTGGAAGGGAGGGAGTATGGAAACGTTCCAATAAAAACAGGAGAGAAGCTGTCAGAGATGAAGGCCTGAACGTGCATTGGAGGGCTGGATTCAGAAGTGATCTTTCAATGCATTGTAAAGATCAATGATGAGCACTGCACAGTGACTGCTGCTGAGTTGGTTTAGGATCACCATCTGTCTTTCTGCTGCAGGCTTCTTTGGAGATGCATCTGGTGATGCTTATTCAGAATTCATGAAAGCTGCCAACAACCTAAGAGATAACTACCGTTTTGCGCACACCAGTGAGGACCAATTGGTGCAGAAGTATGAGGAAGATGGAGAGTAAGTTAGTTGTCTCAATAACAAGGAATCTTGGTGTTACTTGGAAAAATTCTTGGATTCCAGTTGTTAACTGGATTCACGTTCTGAACATAGCTTAAGCTCTTGTTTCTTCCCCAGCTGCCAGTGGCATATCTTTTCTTTTTTTTATCTTTTTTGAGTTAAGTTAGAAAGATAGAGATGTTTGCAGGCACTGGAGGGTTAGTCTCTGCCTCTGGGTGGGAAGTATATCGACAGAGGCATTTTGTTTACTCATTGCTTGTTATGGTGGGTTTTTTGTTTCTCGTTGTGGCCTGTCCAAATAAGAGAGAGGGGTCTGACAAGTAGATCTGTAGTAGTGCTGCCAAGGAACTGTGCTGTCTTTGTTGAAGCCATGAACAGTGAATGGGAATAGTCACTGGAGATTGGGCTCTTGCCTCATCTAGCTGCCATCCCTGGAAGCCCACAGATACTTAAACTAATTCACAATACCTGCTTCCCCTCAGGGGTATAGTCTTATTCCGCCCTCCACGCCTGACCAACAAGTTTGAGGACAGCTCTATCAAGTACACAGAAGACAAAATCACCAGTGGAAAGATCAAGAAATTCATCCAGGAGAACATGTGAGTGATTCCTCACCAGAGAATTTGATAGACTGGCCCCAGTTGGATTTGGCCTTCTAAGAACTTTTTGTCTAGCTGGCATTGCTGCCACTTCCTGGCCTAGTCTCCAGAAGAGCTTTCTTGCCTCTGCTGTCTCCTTTGGGGACCTCCTTTCTAGAAATCCTGGCATGGCTGTTGGCATTTACTCTCAATATTGCAACAACCACACTTGCATTTAAAAACTGAACTTCTTGAGAAGTATACCAGTTTTGGTCTTGTTTAGGTCAGATATGGCACCTGATGTTGTGGCTTGAGGTGGAGGTTTGACGTAGAATAGCGTGATATGTGAATGAGCAAAGATATCTTCCTCACGTCTTACTTATTGCTGGCATTTAATGTTCTTGGGTGGGATACAACGTTGTGCTGCATCAAGGGCATTCCTGGGAGGTGATGGGTTCTGGGCATTCAAACTGAAGTTGCTAACCTCTGTGTTGCTGATAGCTTTGGCATCTGCCCACACATGACTGAAGACAACAAAGACTTGATCCAGGGTAAGGACTTGTTGGTGGCATACTATGATGTGGACTATGAGAAGAATGCAAAGGGTTCCAACTATTGGCGCAACAGGTATGCAGCGGCGGGGTTAATCAGCCTCTCTCATTTGTTCCCTTCCTCGATGCTGTTCCATAGCTCGGTTGACAGAGTTTCTCCTATTGTTCATACGTGAATTCTCTCCCAGAAAGGTTCCAGCTGAGTTTCTAATTGGAACTGCTGGGGTGGCTGCTACCTGCAGAGCCCAAAGCATACAATATGTGTATCCTTTGAAACCCCACCTGCTTAGTCTTGGATCCCTGTGATGTATGAGGGCACGGACTCTGGTTGTGGTGCAACCAGAGATGCTTTATTGTACAGAGAAGCTTTTATTTATATCTCTGAACCCGGATACAAATTCCAGCAGCTGTATGTACCACCAGACTCAGGGCAGAAACCATTCATGCAATTACATATTTACATATCACTACAAGCATGCAGACAGCTATGTGCTACTAGATAACCATGTGTATCTTCCTTACTCTCCTTCACAATACCCAGCTGTTCTCTCATCTCCTGCCAGATCAGACATTCTCCATCCTCCTCTCATACATCCCTCTTCAGACATTCTCTATCCTCCTCTCCCAGAGATCCCTAGTCCTTAGACCTTAAAGACAAACATACTTACTGGTGGTGTGTGGGATTCCATCCTTTGTATTCCCCAGTGCCTGAGACCCTGGTGGTCATGGTGACAGGGGTAGAGGATGAAAGCAGACAACATTTGCATAGGCTTCATTCACAGTAGACACAAGCTTACTCCTCCTTACCACCATTTCTGTAGGACTAGCCTATGCAAATATATCACGCCGTTGATTGTCCAGGGTGCACTTGAAGCATGTTATGTCAGAAAATGTTCCAAGGAATAATGCTTTGTGGTTTATGGGTTTTGTTTGTGTTTGTTTTTTCCCTCTCAGAGTTATGATGATTGCAAAGAAGTTCTTAGATGCTGGGCACAAACTGTCTTTTGCTGTTGCTAGTCGGAAAACCTTTAGCCATGAGCTTTCAGAGTTTGGTCTAGAGAGCAGCGTGGGCGAAGCTCCAGTTGTTGCGATCAGAACTGCTAAAGGAGATAAATATGTCATGCAGGAAGAATTCTCGTAAGTTTTTGAACTTAGCGGTGTTGCCTCTCACTTGCTAGGCTTATGATCTGGTCAGAGACTTTCAGACCAACGTCATTAGCTTGGAGGAAACAGGAAAGTTGGATGTTCCAGCTGGAAGAAATTGCTGGGTCAGAATGGCTCCTACTCGTGTGTTTTCCTGCCCTCTAGAGAGCTTAACAGCCCCTCCTGTTATATAGAGGTAGAGAATTTTATTCAAAATACTTAAGTGTCTGCTTAGGAGCTAAGATGCATTAAAGGGTTAAATAGTTGTACCTTTCTTATTGAAAGAAGAAATGTATGGGTGCTGGAAGGCCTAAAGTTTTGAATGGGATGTGCATCCAGCCTCCTGTCAAATCTCCTAAGAGCATCTTTGCACTTGTTCTGGGGTCTTCTAAACCAGCCCCAGACTGGTGCTCTCAGAGATACAGGTGGCATCTGTTCTGTGGGTGGAAGGAGCTTAAATAAGCCTTGAAAGTTTTCCCCTCTCATCCTGTATGTGTGGTGATGGCTGTAAAATGTCACTTCCACTTTCAGCCGTGACGGAAAGGCTCTGGAGAGATTCCTGCAAGATTACTTTGATGGAAACTTGAAAAAGTATCTGAAATCGGAGCCTGTCCCTGAAAGCAATGATGGCCCTGTGAAGGTAAGCACCACATCAAGTGTAGCAGCAGCTTCTACCAGTGGATGTAGAAATGCTGTTCAGCAGCAGCTTTTTGTCACATGCCAATATCCCATGCTGCACACGCTGTGTTGTAGCATCTTGAGAAGCCTCTGCTGTGATAGATGGAAGAAGAATTCACTCCCTTCTTGTATTGCAGTTTTCTGAGCCAAGGGAGAAATGCAACTTCCAGTTTTGATTCTATTTTGTTATCTGGGCACAGTAGCTGCTGCTTAGCATGCTGGTGATGTGCTAACAAGTGCAGGATCATCCAGATTTACAGGGATTATGCAAAGGCCTGCTGTCTGGCTTGTGCTCTCTCATGGCACAGCCTTCAAGTTGGTCATGACTGTGCTGTTTTGAAGGAATTACGTGTCTCTCATCACTGCAGGGGGGTGGTATAACTCCTACCCCACCCCTCACAGTAAATTCTGCCCTGTGTTGCATGGCCTGGCTTTATGATGAGGGCCTTATAAGGGAGTGGAACTCGCTGTGTGGTTTTGTGTGGATGGGGATAGCCTCAGCCAGTCTTGCCAGACTGATTCCTCAGCCTGGAACCTGCTGGGATTAAAAAGATATTATTTTGTCCTCTTCCTGCAAGGATACCAGAATCAAACCTTACTTGCAGGTAGTGCTGGTACCTTAAGAAGGGTTTTTACCTGCAAGTTGGGGGTATTATGGCTTGGTGAAGAGTTGCGTGTTTGGTGATTGCACTGCTTGCTGTGTAGGTGACTTGCTGTGGGAGGGCCAGGTTTTCTTGGGCAGAGTATGTGGAGCACATCATGTTACAGCCTCACTCCTGACTTAAAAGAAAAAACTTGATTTGTGTGTTCAAACGTTATCAGGTGGTGGTTGCTGAGAACTTCGATGAAATTGTTAATGCAGAAGACAAAGATGTCCTGATAGAGTTTTATGCACCCTGGTGTGGTCATTGCAAGAATCTGGAGCCCAAATACAAAGAACTGGGGGAGAAGGTAAGTCTGGGACTCTCTTGAAACCACAAACTAGAATTTTGCAGCACTAAACAATTGTTCAGGTTCTGTCTGTCTAGCTTTTATGATAACGGCATGATTGCACCTTCCTGAGGACTATGAGTTCTAGCATCTCCTGAGAATGTAGAAGTACATTAGTAAGATCTGGAGTGTGGTAGCAACCACACTAGTAGGTTTAGCCTGTGCCCATTGTTTATGTGCACATAAATATTCCCTGATTCAGTGACTGGCCTCAAGTACCAAAGTTCCTTCTTGGGTCTTTTCCCTCTGTGTGAAGGATAACACTGCCCTGCGCACAAGTGGGGTAAATCTGTTCCCCCAGACCTGACCAGCCTTTTGCTACTTGGCCATCAGGCACCCATCCTTCCTGCATATCCTCACAGCTCACTTCCTAAGATGGAGGGTAAGCAGTTGCTCTGGGGTAAGCATTCTCCAGAACTTGTACCAGACTAATTCAGCAGGTACCACTGGGAGATGTGGGCTCCATACAGCTGGCTGAGGAGGGACTTTGTCTCCCTGTGCCCCTCCTGAGGGAGAGGTAATAAACCGCTTAGAAAAAATTTGCTCACCTTTTAGCATACTGTGTGCCCTGTCCTCTGACATTGCTATCTTAGATGATGTTGATCGGTGAGTTCCTTTGTTAATTGCTATGGATTGGGTACTAATAAGCTCTTCTACCAACAACAGCTCAGTAAAGACCCCAATATCATCATTGCCAAAATGGATGCTACAGCCAATGATGTGCCTTCTCCGTATGAAGTCCGAGGGTAGGTGTTACCGTTGTTATACCGTTGTGTCAGTGTATGAGTTCACGCTTCTGTCTCTGGCCAGCAACCGCAGCGGAATTGCTGAGTCTCTCGCAGGGAGGATGGGTGGGAGCAATTGGCATGCAATTGCTAGGCATTTGCTTAGTGTGAAGAAATCAAGAGTGAAAACAAAGGACATCCAGCTGCCTTGTTTCTCTGGGATTCTGGTGTCCTGGCTGTGCCTGGAGGCCTGTCTTACTGCTTTTGAATCTGCTGTCATTCTGTTCTTGGCAGTGTAAAAACAGCTCACTTTTCCAAAAACAGTTTAGCTAGAAAACTTGGACATACTTGGGCTCATCTGACTCTTTGGACCAGGCCATGCTTTCAGAGGCCACACCTGCTGGCGTCAGAGTTGCTGTTAGTGTATTAAACCAGGGGAATGCAGGGTGCAGGTCCCTTCGGTGAGGGCTGGTCTGAAAGAAAACAGAGCACATAGGAACTCATATGCCTCTTCTCTTTCCCCAGCTTCCCCACCATCTATTTTGCTCCAGCTGGCAAGAAGCAGAGTCCAAAGAAGTATGAGGTGAGTATTTTGCTGCTCTTGCTGCTTTGTAAAGAAGTGAAGCAGCATCCAGCTGTCCAAACAATGCCAGTCCTCTCTGGAGTTGTGGTTGGCGGTCTGTCCCGTTACCCTGGGAACATAACCAGTGATACCTGCTGGGAGCGTGCTGCTGCACGCTGCAGACCCACGGGGAGAGCTCGGCTTGCCATCACTTTGGTCTCCTGCCTGGCACCTGAACTCCCCCTCTAGTAAAGGGGAAGCCCACGGGGAGCACAGGCACTGCCTTACTGTCTTGTGCTTTCTGCAGGGTGGCAGAGAAGTGAGTGACTTCATTAGCTACTTGAAGCGGGAGGCAACCAACACTCCTGTGCTGCAGGAGGAAGATAAAACCAAGAAATCCAAGAAAAAGGCGAAGGAGGATTTGTAAAGTACCCACTTGCCATCTTGGTCAGGATGAGCTCTGTGTGAATTGGGGAAGCACTGGGCAGACTGGGGCCAGTTCTGGGTTGTGGAGAGCCAGTGACCATGTGGGCCGAGGGGACCCAGCTGCTGTATCTAGTTCTGTTTAATTTCCTGCCGTCTCTTAGCTGCACTGTTGTGGGGCTCCCCAGACTGGTTTGTTTTGTGGTTTGGGAGGGGGTGGGGGGTAGGGTTATTTTCTAATTTTTTTTGTACATTTGGAGAAGTGAAACAATAAAATGACCCCCTTAAGACCAAGTGTCCCTGTCCTATGGAGACCTGTCAAACCTAACACTGGGATCCTGCTCTTCATAGGCAGCGACTTCCTACTGTGAGTCTAATTTCCTTCAGCGAGCCTTTAGAAGTGTGTTTCTAAGTATTAAGGTCAGCCTTTAGCGTGTTCTCCTTCCTCAGCTAACAAGAGTCCTTCCAGAACATTGTAGCAGCACCTGTCCCGATGTGCTGTGCTCCGGGTGCTACATTTACACAGATTTGGGGCTCAGACTCTGGTCTTTGATCCTTTTGCTGTCGGCATGCTGCGTCAGCGAGTTTAGATGCATGTAGTACTTAATGTGACTGTTGGATCTAGACAACGCAGGCATGGAGGGCAGGCTGGTATAGGGCTTGCTCAGCAGCATACAAGGAGCAGCAATAAATAAACTTTTAAGCTGATGCAGAAGCGTAGGGGAGGAGCACTAGCAACTACGTACTCAAACACAGGTAGGGCAAGTGCTGAGGGTGTTTCTCACAGCCACTGGGCTTGTCTGCGGCTTCTGTGGGGTTAGGACAATTAAGGCTTGTTAACTGGAAGATCATTACTTGTCTCTTGGTAGAAAGCAGGCTGGTCGCTGTGGCTTTCCATTCAGGAGGGAGAATAGGATCCTGTGCTGGGGTCAGGTGGTGTGGGCTGTGGCTGACCATCTCGGGGTACAGGCAGTCCTAACTTCCTTTGGCCCAGAATGTGCTGACTGGGAAAGTCAGGAGTGAGGTGGGCTGTTGCCTTGGTGCTCTGAACTCCTCGGGTTGCATGTGTGTTGAAGCGAGGATCAGCAGACTCAGAAGACACTGCTGCGTTGCAGCAGTTACCATGGTAAGAGCCAGTACTTGCTTTCTCTGTGGATTCCTCCCCCACAGCTCCAAAGGCTACGTACCAATTATTTATTGCTGGAATTCTGCAGGTAGGCTAGATCATACAATGCTTAGCACGTGGCTCTCTGCCTACAGCAGCTATGCAGTGCAAGAATTTCTTCCTAGGCCACATCAGCATCTTAACCCATATCTACCTTCCGTACTCTGCTGCTGGCTAGTGCGTGCTCTGTGTCGAACAGACATCAAGGCACCTTGGGGGGAAGGAGGGGTGTGTGTATATGTGTGTGACATCAGGTGGTCCCTGTACCTTGGGCTGGCAGCCCCCCTGCAGACCTCAAGACACTAGTGCAAGGAACCGGGTAGGATCTGCTTCTGACTGGTTTTACAGAAGGTAGGCATCGGCAAACTGGAGCACTGCTTCCTTAATGGACAGGGTACTAGCCTCTGTTGGGCAGGCAAGGGGGAGCCAGGGGAAGCTTTTCTGGTCCCTGCTTTGCTCTCTAGCCTGTGACTTCAGACCTGCTGGAAAGTGTGTGCTATTAAGCATAAGTTCAGTTCTTCGTGTTTGGCCCAGAGCCCTTTCTTAGTAAGCATCGGTGCCTGGACCAGCAGGAGTGAAGTAAGCATGGGCTTGGTGAAGCTTTCTGGCAAGAGGGATAAAGGATGTGGGAAAGGGCCTTATGCTGGTGGGTGCTCAGGTGTCCCTTACTGTGTGCTGCAATTAACGTGAAGCTAATGATGCTTCAGTTGAGGAGAAACAGATACCTGAGCAAGGACTCGGGTTAACTCAGCAAATATGATTGACATGGGCCTTGCTTTCAGCAAAAGACCTGTGTGGAAAGCTGGCCCAACCCTGTGAGAGGGCAGCTGCCACCCAAAGGTTTAAGAAACACATCTGTGAGGGTTGTCACAGCCTCAGCAAAGGGTCTCTGAATGCCCAGTTCTGCCTCTCTGCTGCAGCACTCCAGCAGGGAGCTGGAGACAAGCTGGCCCCAGGCTGCAGGGCAGCACGCAGCTGGAGCAGCCCAGCAGCTGTCCCATGCGTTAGCCACACACTTGGGCACTGGGGGAAGCACTGATGGCAGCAGGGCACTCCCAAACCTCATCCTTAATCTAATGCACCCTCAGGGATCTACTTCTTCCACCACTTCAGGAAACTGTCCTGATGAGCAAAGAAAAAAAGACTTGCAGCAGCAGTTTGCCAGGAGCTCCCGCTTCCTTCAGGCTTTTGATGTGAGACAGCTTCTGGTGGAGGTATTCACAGTGATTCTTCTCCTGGTGGTAGCTAGGATAAGTCTGGAGGAGAGAAAAAAAAAAATCAAATACAGATCAGCTCTGGGAAGGAACCCAGTCCCTGCCCTGCATCCAGCCTCACCTTCTTGAAGTGGCTGTGCTCATGCACGATTGCAGCTTCAAGTGCCTGAAACCCAAGAGAAGTGGGTGAGCAGAACCACCGCATGGCTGCATTGTGCCGTCCTGCCCCAGGTCTCCTGCTTGCCTTGCATTCCTCTGTTCCTTGTTTCTACATCTTCATTTTGGCTCCCAGCTGAATGAATTTCTGGCTCATGTTACTGACGAGCATGCAGATGGCGGTACTCCACGTAGTCTGCGCTGAACGCTGCCTCGTAAGCTCTGCGCTGCTCCACTGAGCAGATGGTACAGTATTTCCTGCTGTGACCAGGAGACACTTGTTCTCCCTGGGCCTGCAAGACCCCTGCAGCAGGACTGAGCCCCCTGCCCTGCTGCTGCCGCTGGAGGGGAGGCAGGTAGCTCACCTCAGCCTGCCTGATGCTGTGGAGCTGGGCCAAATTACACTAAGCAACAGGGAGCCCCGTGGCAACCAGTGCCAAGTGTTCTTACTGCAAGTAATCCGGGATCTCTGCTAAGGTGGAGCTGCTAGCCTGAGACCTGGCATCTGGCAAGGAGTAGAAGATGATGAGGGTTAACGTGCTCTGGAGCATCTCTCCTCCACTTTGGCCAGGACCTGTCCCATGCCTGGGCTCACTGGAAGGCCCCTTCTCCAAAGCCAAGCTTGCAGATGCACGGCTGCGGTGGGTGTAGAGCCCCTGACCCACCAGGGAGATCCCAGGGGCCTTTTGGAAGCCTCAGGGGATGCAGCTGCAGTAGAGATGGCCGCTGGGTGGTTCACCCTGGCTTGCGCTGTCCCTGTGTTTGCCTTGGCCTCCTGGCCAAAGCCTCCCTGCTTGCCAGCAGCCCTGGTTTGGGCCACCCACCTCCTCCCAGGGCCCCCTGGGGTTGTGTCCCTGGCTGCCTGCACCCCCAGGCAGCCCCTCACCCTTAGGAGCAGCACGCTGCTGCTCCAGGCATGGGGCACCCTCTTCCCGGTCACTGCCGCCTCCTCGCTCCCGGGGCTCTCCAGCTCCCTGGCATGGCTGCTGGGGAGCAGAAGCCCAGCTTGCTGCTGGCCCCACGTTCCCAGCTGCTGTGTGCCGAGTGTCTGTGGGCAGCTCCAGTGCCACTCTTGCAGGCCAGGGCTGGACACTGGGGTCTGGGACTTCTTGTTGGCTCTCAGCTCTGAGACATCCAGCAGTGCCAGGTGCTTCTGAAAAACAAACCCGCTTTGCCGCAGGCCTGTCCCAGGCTCCCACCCAGGACCCGGTGCTGCAGGGTCCCCTGTGCAGCTGCATCAACCCCAGGGCTGCTGCATCCCTCGCACTGTGGCAGTGCTCAGGTGGGCCCTGTCCTTTGGGCTATACTGCGGGGTCACAGCAACATCAGCCACCCCATTGCTGCACCATGCCCAGGGTGCTGGGGCACAAGACAGGGGCTGAGTCCAGAGCCCTGGGGTGCTTGGGCTGGGGGGCACGGCGGCCTTCTCTGGGAAAGGAGCACAGAGAAGAACAATCCTGATGCCTTGAATGAGGCTCTCCCCACACCCTGGGGGATTTCTGCTGCCAAAGCCTGAAAGCACTTGCCACCCCCCAAAGGTTTCTGCTGGTGGCCTGAGGGGAGCCATGCTCCGGAGGCTGGGGCAGAGGCACCGGGAGGGATGGTGCCAAGGGACCGTAGTCCTAGCTCCTGGGGCACGAGAGACAGCAGAAACCAAAGACCAAGGCTGGGGAAAGTATCTCCAAACACCAAGTGCCTGGACAGCAGAGGGGTGGGTCCAGCCTTGCCCAAAGGGTGCTGAGTACCCGGCAGTAAATACATCGTGCCCACAGCCAGCCCCCCACAGCAACTGAGCCCCCCCAGGTTCCATTGCTCTAATTGCTGCTTGCCCCAGGGCCCTACCTGTGCTGCTGCAGGGCATTGTGCCACTGCTCCTGAGCTGTGCTCCATGGCCAGTCCTCCCATGCCTGGCCTGGCAGGGTCCCCTCCGGGTGGCAGCGGGAGCCAGTGGCCTCCAGCCCTGCGCCCTGGGGGGTGCGTGGCAGGGTGGGCATGGTACAGCACCCCTGCACCCGCGTAGGCACCGCTGCTTGGCACCCTGCCTTCGGGTGGCCATGGCCTGCCTGCCAGCATCCCTTCCAGCTGCTGCATGTGCTCCTGCTTGCGACGGGGCTGCTGGGCACGGGGCTGAGCCAGGCTTCGAAGGGACACCCTGGGGCTGGCTCTTGCAGGCCTGTGGTTCCTGCTCTTGGGGACATGGCAGGCAGAGCCCTTCCTCGGCGGGCCGGTCACACTGGCCTTCTTGGGGGCTGTGACACCTTCGCCTGCAGACATATCGAGACAGAGTGGGGTCAGCCCCTGAGGAGAATCACACCAGGTCCTGCTTTCCTCCCCATCAGTCCTGGCACACTACCCCCCCCCGGCCCCCATGCCTCCACAACAGTGCCCCCCCAGCTGAGGGACAGGGACACTGCACAGCTCTCCCAGTGCTGCTGCTGCAGCTTGACACCCCCAAATGTGCAGAGCTGCTGAGAGCAGCAGCCACTGCATCCCAGGACCAGCTGGTCCTCTGCTGCATCCCGGGACCAGCTGGTCCCAGAGGAGGCAGCACCGTGGTCCCAAGGGGAGAGCAGGGTCCCCCGCAGCCATCAAACCCCAGCCTGGCAGGCAGCGGAGGCTCAGCACACACTGTCATTTGGGGTACCAGTACCCAAGGCACCCCACTAACAATAGCCAAGCACAGCAGGATCAGGCTCAACAACTGCTCTGCTGCGGGGCTCCTTTGCCAGGGATGCAGGCTCCTGCAGCGGTGGACAGCTGCTCTCCCAGGCACAGACCAAGATTTCCACCTGGATGCTGCCCAGGCTGTCCAGCCAGCCCTGAGCTAGTCTGGGAGAAGACACCACCTCCTGCCAGCCAAGCCCAGCCCGCTCCCCCCCAGCCTGCGCAATGCCCAGACACAGCCCTGCAAGGTGGGCATCCAAGGAAAGTCAGGGAGGAGGGAGCTTGTCCCCAGACTGTCTCCAAAATCCCAGTATGCACAGAGGCCATTGCCTTGACACTTGGGATGCTGCTATGGGTACCGGGAGCTCGGGATGCTGTGAGCTCAGGGAGGGCAGTAGGGACTTTTAGATGCAAAAAGCACTGGGCTGCTTGGCCAGGGCCACTGGGAACCATGAGGAGAGTGGGAGCAGACCCAGCTGGTGGGAACTGGTGCCCCAGGGCAGCGCTCCTGCCTGTCTCACCGGGGGGAGCAGGGCTGGGGCTGCCCCCAAGGCTGTGCCACCAGCACAGCCCCGAGCATGGACAGACGGAAGGGCTGGCAACTGGACCACCAGGGTCTGGTGGGCTCACTGGGGCATGGCCAGCCGCATGCACTCGAAGCTGGCCCCTCGTTCATCCCAGCTGCAGCAGGAGAGGGAGAAGGTGAAGAGCCGCGGAGGAGTCCCAGGGCCTCCTGGTACCGTCAGGTACTGCCAGTGGGACAGGCCATCAGGGCTGGGGCTCCCTCGAGCCCTCCTGTCCCCTGGGGCATGGCAGATCCACCCACTCACACCACCCCCTGTGCCCACCGGTGGGACCCCGACCCCCCCAGTCCCCTGATGTCCCAGACCCGGCCTCCCTGGTTCCTTCGCCCTTCCCTTGTCCCTCCGCTCCCCCATCATGACCTGCCATGCCCCAGCAGCCCTGGGCTCCCCACTTCGCCCCTGATCCATCCAGCCCCCAGCCACCCTGGGTTCTCTGGTCCCCCCAGTTCCCCTGCTGCCCCCTCACCCCCCAGCTGCCCTGGGTTCCCCGGTCCCCCCACTCACCCCCTGGCTGCCCCGAAAGACAATCACGGGCCCCGATGCCCCCTGCAACAACAGCAGGCACCGATGAGTCCCACCCGTGCCCGGCTCCCCCCGGCGCCCCCCGCCTGGCCCGGTCCCACCTGCTGCCGCTCGCAGCCGTCCAGCGCCCGTGCCGCCGCCGCCGAGAGCCGCACGTGCAGGAGGGTGAGCGGGGGGCCCGGCCCGCAGCCTTGGTACCGGAGTCGCCTGCAGAGCTCCGCTCGCGACCGCGGCAGAGCCCCGAGTGCGGGGCCACGGCGGCGGGGCGGGCGGGCGGTCCCGGGGTGTACAGCGGTGGGGCGGGCAGGCGGCGGCGGGAGCTCCGCGGCGGGGCTCGGCCTGAGCCGGCTATTTTTGCCGCTGGCCCCGGCTAATCCGCTGAGCCGCTTCCCGGCATTAGGTAACGGCGCGGCGGGATGCGCTCAGCACCCGCCCCGGGCCGGCGAGGCGCGGC
>JAVJGJ010000060.1:3214178-3227021 GCA_035590215.1 Microhierax caerulescens
AGCCACACGCTGAGGGGTCGCCGCCGCCCGACCCCCTCCCCGCCCCTCACCTTCCCGTTCCGGGGGCTGCCGTTAACGAACAGCGTGACCCGCCTCATGCTGCGGCGGCGGCGGCAGCCCGCTCCTCCTGCCGAACCCGGAAGGCAGCGAGCACTGACCGACATGAGCCCTGGCCAATCGCGGGCGCGCCCACTGCCCAATAAGAAACGCGCTCCGCTGGAGAGGCGGGGCTTGGGCGGGTCGGGGATTCGGGCGGGGACATGCCAACGGGACGGCGGGGGTGGGCCAGAGCGCTGCTAGTAGCCAATCACAGGAGGGATAAAGCCCTATATTTGCATATAGAGTGACTTGAGGCAGAGCCGTCCCTGATTGGCGCGGTCTGTCACGTGGGCGCGGCCCGTTGACTGGAGTGGTCTTTTTTTTTTTCTTTTTGAAAGCGTGTCTTAGCGCGCGAGCAACGGCCTCGGATCCCTCCGCGCGCAGGGAGACAAAGAGTCCCCGGTCCCCACGAGGCCCCGCGGGAGGGCGGCGAGAAGCGCGGCACGGCACCGGCTCTTGCCAACCGCCTTCCCCCCAGCGCAGCCATGGGCACGCTGCCTGGCCGTCGGTGCCGAGAGGGGTGGGAGAGGAGGGCCGGAGCGCGGAGGAATCCGCGGCGGTGCGGTGGCCGGGTTTGAATGTGGGAGGCGGGTACCGTGTGGCGGCGGCGCTGGGGCGGGCGGACGCGCGGCCGAGAAGCCGCGGAAGCACGACAGCGGCGCGGCCGACCTGGAGCGCGTCACGGACTACGCGGAGGAGAAGGAGATCCAGAGCTCCAACCTGGAGACGGTGCGGCGGACCGGGCCGGGCCGGGGGGCGGGGGGTGCTGCGGCGCGGCCGGGCCGGGCAGCGCCGTGACTGCGCTCGTCCTGCAGGCCATGTCGGTGATCGGAGACCGAAGGTCCCGGGAGCAGAAGGCGAAACAGGAAAGGTAACGGCCGCGCTCGCTCGGGGCTCGGGGGGGCGGCTTGGGCCGTGCCCGGCTCGCACCGGGCTGCCCCTCGGGACACGGCCCGGGGCCTCCCGGTCTGACATCCCAGCCCTGCCCCGGGAGCTGGGGTGGGTGCCTGGCCCCCTCCCGGAGCGCACCCCACGCTGCTGCAGGGGTAGTGACTGGCCACCGGAGCTGGGGAGGGGGGGGCCCGCCGGCCACCAGAGTTGGGGGGGCCATGTCTGTCACTGGAGCGGGAGAGCCCTGTTTGTCACCGGAGCAGGGGGTGCCAGTCGGTCACTGGAGCAGGGCAGGGGGTCCCATCAGTCACCGGATTGGGCCAGGGGCACCAGTCGGTCACCACAGCTTTGCCTGTCTCTTGCCCCAGGGAGAAGGAACTGGCCAAAGTGACCATCAAGACGGAGGACCTGGAGCTGATTGTGAGTAGGGGTGGGACACCGGGCTGGTATAGCCAGTGTCTGGTCACCAAAACTGCACCCAAAGCTGAGGCTGGTGCCCGCCAGCGGTGCGGTGGGTGTGCAGCCCTTGCTGCTGACCCCCAGCCCAGCCTGCACCGCCGTTCTGCGGCCGCTGTATGAGGCTGCGGCTGGTTCCCTGCAGATGACAGAGATGGAGATCTCGCGGGCAGCCGCGGAGCGCAGCCTGCGGGAGCACATGGGGAACGTGGTGGAGGCACTCATCACCCTCACCAACTGAGCGCTGGACCAGCTGAGTGCTCCCTCACCGTACACGGGGCTGGCTGGAGATGGGCTGTGTTACCTTACCCAATAAAGGCACTGCTGGGAGGGGGCTGTCGCTGTGGTCTGCACTGGGTGCCCACCCCTGCCCCACGGGCTGCAAAGGGCAGGAAGGATTGTGCCAGCAGTGCCCAGACACCCCCGCGACTGGAGCAGGACATGCCAAGATGCTCAACAGACCCCAGGCACGAGCGTGGGGGAGCAGTGGCGAGCCAGGCGCGATGAGGGCCACCCTCCTGCACTGTGCGCAGCCCCTTCTGGCATCTCCTGGGCTGTGCCAGCCTCTCCTGGTTCACAGGAAGGTGCAGAACAGGCCGGCCGCACTCCACAGACAACATGGCCAAAACATGTAAGAAAACAACCACTTTAATCAAACTGCCCCCCCAACACGTAAAAAAGCCAAGCCCTGCAGAAAGAGGGCGAGGATCTGGGGTCACTGCTGTTCCACACCAAAAAAGGGCCCAAACTGACAACAGGGAAGGTACAAGCAATAGGGAGATGCTGTGGACCAGACAGGTACAAAAGTCCGCTAATTCCTCCAAAAGTGGGTGCGCTGGAGCCAGGGGTGTTGCTGCACTGCTCCCACACAGCCCTGTTGGGTGCTGCCAAGGTGTTTGGGGCGGCTGCTGGTGGGACAGCGGTGTGACCATGGGCTGGGCCAGCATGGACAGGCTGTCGTCCCCCACAGCTTCCAGAGCAGGAAGTGCACCGGGTCTCCGCAGCACAGGGAGCAGGGCACTGGGGCAGAGGGCTTGGCACCACACGAGTCCTGGCACAGGGTTGTGTCCCTTGGGTCCCTGCCCAGGCTCCCGGCAGCTGGCGCAGCAGTGCCCTGCCTGGATGTCAGCCGTGCTGCGCCCTCCTGCCCACTCCCTTAAGTGGTTTTTCGCTTCTTTGCTGAAGGTCTCTCAAAGACGTCCCGTACGCCCGCTGCTTTCTGCTTAAAGAACTTTGTGTTCTGTGCACTCTCCTGACCCCAGGCAGAGTCGAAGGAGGTGGTATCCTGGTCCACCAAGTGTGTGTACTTCGTCCGCCCTGAGCGCCCAAAGTTCTTGACCTGGGGAGTGGAAAAGCTTGTCAGCAGCTGTCCTGGAAGGACGCAAGGACCCGCCACTCCCCCCCTTCCCAAGGAACTGCAACCCCTCGGTGTGGCAGGCAGGCCAGGTGCCCTCTGGCCAGCACACCTACCTGCATGACTTTGGGCAGGATGGTCTTGTTGAAGTGGTCCTCAAGGGTCGGGGCACTGAAGTCCCTCTTGTACACCTCCTCATCCTCATCCTGCAGGAGAAGGACACAGCCTGCAAGTTTCCAGCAAGCACTGGCAGAAGTGGCGCAGAGCCACCAGAAGCCCATACTGTTGCTGTCAGGGGCTGCTGCAGTACTTAAATCCTATTAACTTAATGCCGAAAGCAGGGGACCTGAGCGCTGTCCCCCAGGCCTGCCTCTAGCAGCCACCCCTCACAGCCCCTCAGGCCACTTCTCCAGAGCCTGGGCCATAGCTCACGCAGAGCTGGCTTAGTTCTGACTGGGTCTGTCAGCCCAAACAGCAGCATGGGGACAGCTCTGCTGCTTTGACTCAGCCTCAGCTGGGAAAGCTCACCACAGTGTGCTCTGGTGAGGCAGCACAGGCTCTACCAGTCCTGCTCAGGCCCCAGATGGCAGCTGTAAGGCAGTAGCTGGCAGGCCACCATGGTGTCACTGCTCATGCTCTCCCACCCCTGTTGGTGTCACTGCTCACCCTCTGCCACAAGAGCTAGCCAAGTTCAGATCACCTCCATCATTCTGGCCCCATGCCACCTCCGAGGGTCAGCTCTCATCCCAGGGCACCCTCAGCCCCAGGGCACTGCAGTGGGGGCTCCCCACAGGGAGAAGCCAGCCCTGCACTCACCCAGCCCCTTGGGCACACAGGCCCAGCCCCTGCTGCCAGCGCAGCCATGCCCAGGCCCTGGCAGCACCACTCACCATGAAGAATGCACCGCGGTGGTAGTACTTCTGCAGGAACTTGTACTTGCCCTTCACTGCCTTGTTGGTGATGACCTTGCCGTTGGCCCGAAGCTCAGCCCGGCGTTCCTCCTCCGTCAGGTTCCGCATGCGCTCAATCTCTGCCTTCTCCTTCTCCATGCTGGGCAGGAGAGAAACCCCTGAGACCCCATGTCCCCACAGTACCTCCCAGGACGGCTGCTGTCACCGTCTGAGGGATTACACCTCTCCTGACTACAGACACAAAGGCACCCTTGGGGCAGGCAGGAAGGGCGGGCTCTGGGCACTCTTGTCTAGCAAAGACTGTGCTGTGGGCTTTCAGCCTCCCATCTATACAGACGATACTTACGCTTCTCGTTCTTCACGGTCCCGTTTGATACGCTTCAGCTCACGTACTTTCCAGGCTTCATACTCCTCCTCATCATTCTCATCATCTGTATCAAGTGCATCCAGTGCTGCCAGCGAGCGCTTGTTCTCCTCCAGCTCCTTCTTTGCTTCCTCTTCTACAATCTGCAGCAAGGACCAGGCTAAGCTTGCTGTGGTGACCCCCCCCAACCACGCATGACCCCCAGCCCGCCCCTTGGCACCTTGAGTGTGTACTTGCGCCTCTCCTCTGCCATCCTCTTTGCCTCCTGCTCCAGCTCCTTCTGCTTCAGGGCTTCTGCTTCTCGCTCCTGAACAGTGATTCGGTCCTTCCTGCAGGCAGAGATCACAACAGCCTTCAGCCTTCCTGTGAGCCAGCACAGCTGCTCAGCTTCTTGCTGATTTGTCCCGCTCCTGCACTGCTGCTGCTTTCAGCCTTGACTCCCTCCAAGGATGGGTTGAGGCTCAGGGCTCTCCCCTTTCTGGCATCAGCTCACCAGGGCTACTGCACCATTCCCCTATGGCTGCAGGTATGCACACGAGCAACCAAGCCACCAGCTGTGGAGCACAGCCCACTGACAGCTTCCCTTTGCCACCGTGTAGCACTTGCCCGAGGGCTCCAGGCAGACCCCACCAAGACTGTGACCAACAGCCTGATGCCACAGTGACCCAAGGCAGCTGATGAGGGGCTGTCAGTGGAGGGATTGCTCCTCACTCCGCAGCTGTGCCCTGGCAGGCTGTGACCATTGCTCCCCCACCCTAGGGAGGTGAACTGCTGCCCCACAGCAAGGAAGACGAGACCATGGCAGTGGCATGTGCTCAGCCTCCAGCTCCTAAATCCTGTGTCCTCGCCCAGGGCAGACCAGTGTGGCCGCATCACCTACTTGCGGATGAAGACAGGTTTGAGACGTGGCTCCATTTCATCCTCGCTGTCTGTGTACTCCTCATACTCAGACTCCGACTCTGACTCTTCTCCAGATCGACCCTCGTCTTCCAACTCCATCACTTCCATCTCCTCGGTTTTCCTCTCCTGTGCTCGCTGACGCATCATCCCACGCCGACGTTCAATCTCCTAACAGAGGCAAACACATGGGAGTCAGACAACCAGCCCCACTACTACCTCCCTCTCAGTGTTCTGCCAAAAATGTGTGAGGTCAAGTGTTGGCTATGAGATGATGCACCCATCCTTCCGGATGCAGGGTGGCCTCTCCCAGTGTCCTGTTCCATGCAAGAGGACAACAACCCACCAGTTACGTTGCTGTCTGCTCTGACACCTGTCCAGCTGCACCAGACAGCCCACACGTCCATGCAAAAGGCAGTTCCAGCCCGTACCACTCAGGAGTTTCCCCAGGCCTGTTACTTGGCTCTGCAAGCATACCTCATCATCAATCTCCTCCTCTTCCTCTTCGCTGGTGTCCTCCCGCTCCAGGCGCCAAGCTTCCCCCTCCACCTCTGAATCACTTTCTCCAACCACTTCAGGCTCCACAATTTTACGGTGTCTTGCCAGCCTGCAACAGACCCCAATTAAACGACAGTGCATCAAAAGTAAAAAGACTACAAGAAGTTGGTTATCCATGAATCATTCCTAACAAGGCCGTGGTGAATGCTGGAACTGCCGAGTGTGAGCGAAACCTGACATGTTCTTTTTCCCAGGAGGCTGAAGCAGCCAAGCACTGGCAGCTCCTCCCTGCCCATGCACCAAGTAGGAACAGAGTTCTCAGTGGGAAGCCTCCCTGTTACTGGAACTGAAAAAGCAGTACCTCCATGGGAGAAGGCAAACAGCGTTCAGTTACTCCCTGCCCAGAGCATGCTTCCCATGACACCATCCCTTTCTACTACCCCAAGCCTCAGTCCATTATGTTGATTTTTATTTCGGAGACTGTTTTCACCTGCACCCACCCAGCTGCACCTGGATGTGGGGCTGTGCCCTGGGAAGTGGTGACTCCTGGCTGAAAGGGCTGCTCACGGCTGGGCCAGAGGCCCCGGCACAACACAGCACACACGTAAGAAGTCAGTGACTCTCCCACACTGCCTGGAGAATGCTCCCAGCTTCTGCAATTCCTCACTGAAGCACAGCAGAGCAGGCTCCCAATCTGCCTTCTAAAGGCAAACCTGCTGGGAGGCATGGCGGGGGCACAGCTCCTTACTGACCCCAGCACTCACCGCTCTTCCACATCTTCGGCAATGCGGTTCTGGAGGCGCCGGAGCCGGGGGTCGTTGGCGAGTTCCTCCTCCTGCTCCTCGGGCTCCACCTCCTGCTCTTTCGCCTTCTTGATGAACTGGAACTCCTCGTCCTCCTCCTCCGAGGACTCCATGGGCGCATAATCAGGCCGTTTCCCCGACACATACCGCTTCACCTTCACCTTCTCCATGGAGAGCTCGCCTGCGGGCACCCGGGCCGTCAGTAGGGGCCCCGCGCCCGCCTCCTCCCGCCGCCACAGCTGGGCCCGGGCCGCAGCCCCCCCACTCACCCTTCTCGTTGCGGACGGGCACGGCGCCCGCCGTGGACTGGATCGGCGGCTGCTTCATGAGGGCGCTGGGGACCGCCATGGCGGCGCCGGGAACGGGACAGACCGGAGTCGAGCAGCGCCCGCTGACAACAGCTTCTCCTAGCTACTCACCCGGAACTAGAATTGTGTCCTTACTTCCGCCGGAAGCGGAACCCAGCCTGTGGAGGGTGACCGGAGGTGATGCTGGGCGCTGGGGTCACTTCCGGGTGCCGCGCGGCGCTGCGGGTAGTGCGGGCCCCGGTGCTTGGGGCGGGGCCCGGTGCAGGCCTTACCGGGCCGCGTCCCCCCCCTCGGCCGTTTCCGTCCCGCGCCGAGCCGGCGGCAGCCCCGGTCGGGAAACTCCCGCTCCGACGGCTCCCGGCTGGGGACGTGGCGGGCGGCGTGTGCTGGGACAGGGAGCGGGTGGGTGCCGGTGCTTGGGGGCGGCCGGTGGCTCCGGGCTCCCGGCCCGCGGAGGTTCTCCCCCGGGTGCCACTTTTCCGCCCTCCACCGCGGCGTTCAGGCGGGGCGGAGGGCAGGGTCGTGGCACGGCAGGGCAGCACCGGGGCAAGGTTCCCGCTGACCGGCTGGAGGGACCTGGCGCCAGCCCCGGCCTCCCTCGTGGGGCATGCCCCGCCCGGGGCCTGCGGCGGAGCCTCACCGGTGCCGCAGTGGCTGGGGCCGCCGCTTTAGTGCTCCAGCTGCCGCCCATTGCCTTGAGTATGGCTGTGCTTTGTGCGGGGCTGGGGTGGCAGTGACAAACCTCGGAGGCTGAGCCGGCCACTGCTGGTACGGCCGGGGGAGCACAGAGCTTGGCATCGCCGGTGACTCCCCTGGGGCCTGGCTGGGCCACGGGACACATCCTGCGCCTGGTGGGATTGCTGAATTCCCCTGGCACGGCCTGGGAGAGCCACTGCTCCCTCAGGGTGCAGTAGAGCCACCAGTCAGCCTGCAGTGTGCCCACCGCCAGAGCAGCTGCTCTCTGGGCAAAGCCGGAGCTGCGCGGTCGCTGCCTCTCCAGCCACTGAGCCCTGGCCCTCCTGTTCTGCCTGCTGCCAGCCAGCCCTGCTGAGCCCCCATGCTGCCACCAGGTCCCCCTCTCAAAGGCATTGGGGCCCCTGCACAGCCACATGTGCCACCGCAGCCCTCGGGACAGCCAGTGCCGGGAGGCAGGGCTGCTTCTGGTGCAGCGGGGCCCTCCCACCGTGCCGTGACATGGGGCTGGGGGAACCCCTGAGCTTCCCCTTGGCACCGGTGAGGTGATGGTGGTGGCGTGTATGTCTGGAAGGGTGAGGGCTGTGCCTGCTTTGTGGCAGGCACAAGGGGGTTTCTGGAAGCGGGTGGGTGCTGCCTGCATCAGCACACGTCAGCCTTGGCGGGGTGCGAGGTTTCGCTGGGGAAAGTTGAGGGCAGAGCTTGGAGCGATTGGCCCGTGTGAGTTGCCCCTGCTCTGGCATCCAGCCGCAGAAGATAAAACTTCTTTTGAAGTTGGGCAAAACTGGGTCACAACCCACCGCAGCTACGTCTGCCATCCTGTGCGCCTTCTCAAAAGAAAGGAAGAGGTTTTATCTTCCAGGAAGTCTATTTGCTGGCACCCTGCGGCAGGGGGATTTGGGAAGCAGAGGGGCCAGGGCCATGCCTGCCCTGCCTGTGCTGGAACTGCTGCCCTTGCCAGCACAGCTGCCCTCGTGGCCGTGCCACAGAGGCCACGTGGGTCAAGGCCAGCACCACACGTGGCAGCCAGGAAACCCCAAAGCAAGCTTGCTTTTCCAGTTGGGTCAGTGCTGCGGCAGGATCCCAAAGGAAGTGCAGGGAGGGAATTATTTTCCTTTCCACATCCTTGGTTCTGGGCTGGGAGATGTCCCCCCAGGAGATTCTCACTCAGCCTGTCTCGGGAAGGGCAGACCTGATTCTCAGCAGCAGTACTGCCCCTGGTTGGGTCCCAGCAGTGGCTGCAGAGCCCGAGACTGGCACGAAGGCAGGCTCTTTCCCAGGGGACTCTCCTCTCGCCCCAGCACCGGGACAATCCTGCCGGGCTGCAGGTGATGGAGTGGCTGTCCCAGACATGGGGGGTCGTGTGGACCAAGCCCCTCACAGCACTGGCTGGCTGTGCCCAGCTGTCCTGGGCTCAGCGCTTGCTGCGGCACTGTTTGAGAGCTCTCCCTGCAGCACCCTCCAGCAACTGTCCCCAACAAGCCCGGTTCTGCCCCAGGCAGAGCTGTGGGCTCCCTCCGGGCCCCCCATGCTTCAGTGTGTCATTGCAGCAGCTGGAGGAGCCAGGGCAGCCCTGTTAGAGCTGTGCAGGGAGGAGGGACAGGGTGTGTGGCAGGACCCTGGTGCTGCGGGGCTCCCTTGGTGCCCTGTAGCTGGTTTGCCTTGGCAACTGAGGCATTAGTAGCTTTATAATCCTACAGCAACTGCTGGTCCTCCCCAGCCTTACTTGGGAATGAGCAAGAGCTCATTTGTGTTTCTGGCCTTTATGCCCAGGTGACAATTAGAGCTCCCGCTCTGTGTTCAGTCATCTGATGAGATACTAATCTTGAAGGTTATCACAGTGTGTTCCCACCTAGTAAGGCCTGTGCCACCATGGCAAAGAGCAAGCTTTGACAGGGGACTTGGTAAAACAATTAGTTAAAGGAAAGCTTGGGAATTGCACACAAAACACCTAATGTCCTGTTCAGGTGAAGCAAAAGTAAAGACCTCAGCAAACAGGGAAATGCTTTCGCAGCCTGGCTCAGTTCTGTGACCGCAGGCTTTGGAGGCCGTGGCGAGAGGCAGCCCTTGGCCTGTGACGTGTCTTCTCAGCCCTGTGTCCCCCTGAGAGGCACAGCCAGGCTAGAGAAGCCAAATGCCGGCATTGCCCTTCAAGCTGGTGCTGTGGGAGCCATGGGGGGACCCAGCCCCATAGGTGAGGGTGCAGGAGGTCTCCCCAGGCAGTATGTGGGGCTAAGTCCCCCATTCCCAGGGGGGTGCAAGGCTGGCTGGTGGGAGCAAGCCCAGAGCATGGCCAGTGCCTAGCCCAGGCCAGCCTGCTCCCCACTGCTCTGCCAGCTTGCTGGTGAAAATCTGCCGGTTGGGCTTTGGGCTAGACTGGTGTGCCCATATCTGTCAGGACCCCCCTCCCTGCCCCACCGAAGGCCACAGGCAAATGGGGCTTTTCCTGAAGGGCCACCGGTGGGCTCTCTACCCTGGTGTTCCCTGCACATGTGTGCTCGTGTCACTTGTGTGGAGCCCCGCAGCTGCTGCAGGCCCCGTACGGTGCTGGGTCCGGGCCAAGGTGTCCCTGTACCTGCAGAGCTGCAGTCCCAGGGGGCCAGGCGACAGCAGGGTGCAACGCCGCAGCCCAGAGCAGGGGCAGTGCTGTGGCAGGCCCTGGGTCAATACCTTGGCAGCATTACAGCTGCTGATGACACAGTCAGAGGCAGATAAAGTTACAGAACCACCCCGAGCTGCTGCTGTTTGTGTCTGCAGCTGTACCGCAGGGCAAGGTCAGGCTGTTTGGGCTGAGCCTTGAGTCCCCTGCGTGTGACCGCAGCGAGATGTTGTGTCTGGGAGTGTGGCCATGAACAGAACCTCTGGGGCCGGCGGGACCCTGTGGAGTGCAGCTCCTGGCTGGGCCGCAGCAGTCCTGGCACCGGGGCCTTCCTTGGAGCCGGCCGGTACCGTCCAGTGGTGAGGAGAGGGGCTGGAGAGATTCCAGGGAAAGGGGACAGCAACCGGAGCATCAGGAGAGGGTCCAGGTGGGTGAAGGGAAGGGGGCTGGGGAAACATTTGCAGCGCAGCAAAGGGGCTGCAGGCTCACCCCTGCCTGCGCCAGCACCAGGGCAGGTTGCTGTGCTCCAGGTAAACATTAAGTTACTGATTTAGTCCCTCAGGCTGTCCCCTGCCTGCCATTGCTGCCCCTTGTTTGATTTTCTCCACTGTTTGAGGGCTCTCTGTCCTTCCTCTGCTGATTCCCCACTCACCAGTCTGCTGTCGCAGGGCAGCAGCACTGCCGCAGTCCTGCTGCACCCCGAGCCCCCCCCCCCAGGCTGGGGGTGCCTGCAGGCAGGGGTGCAGCCCCGTTGCTGCTCTGCCTCTCAGAAAGCTTGGGCAGATGGGCAGTTGCATCACTGTAGGAGATTGTGCAATCTCTGCAACCCGAAAGCCAAAAATTGACCTGATTTTTCCATGAAAGTAGGTTTCTATTGATTGCGTGTGCTGTCAGGCCACACTGCATCGTGTGCTTGGTGCAGAGGAGCATGGGGGGGTGTCTCCCCCCTGGGCCCTGGTGAGCAGGATGCCTACAGCGTGGGCTCCAGGGAATGTTACAGGACATCACCTGGCTAGGACTACCTTGTGGGGAGCTGCTGGCTGGCTTGCAGCAGTGCGCTGCCGGTGTGCCGGGAGTCGCTGCTGCGTGGGGCAGCTCGCTCTTGGCCACTTCCCGGGAGCATGCTGATGCCTCCAGGACAGCTGAATGTCCAAGAGGATGGTTCATGGTTGTGGGAGACATGGCTGCTGTAGCTGCTTAGCCCCCTCACTTCCCCGAAGGCAGGGGCTGAGGAGAGGGATGCCAGGCAGCCCTGTAAGGCGTGGGGGACACAGCAGGCAGCCCTGCTCTCTGCTCTATCGGCCCTTGGCCCCGGGGCACTGCTGGGTGGGCAGATCCTGATCACATCCCTGGCTTTGTGCCATGAGCCAGGTGCTCCTGGGTTACAGGCGTTGTCTTTGGCAGGTGTGTGGGGTCATCATCGTGCGGGTCCAAAGCCAGTAATTTATGTAAGAGAGACATTCTTCCTGCCTGCCTGCCCTGCGGCACCAAGATAAGCCCCGTGGTGACAAGGGCCCTTTGTCAGCCCTTCTCCCCAGGGTGACATGTCACAGGGACCAGGTGCAACAGCTTGTCACCTGTGGGGACACAGCCACCAGTGCCTAAATGAGGCACCCAAAGATAAGGTGGGTGGGTGGGGAGAGGCAGCCCGCCCACCACCCTCGCTTCCACCACGGGGCCAGGGTCTGGCTCAGAACCTGCCCCCAGCGTGGGTCCCAGCCATATAACTGCGGGGTGCTCCCGACTCAGCTGTGCATCCCGATGCTGGCCTGGGGACAGTTCCCGACCAGGCTGCAGTGGTCTGGGGGTGAGTGCTATGTGTCTGTGGGGAACCCGGGTCCCCCACCCAGGGCTGCCTGGTGGGACCACGGTCCCAGAGGGTGGAAGTGGGGTAGCACAGCCCCTGTGACTGGTGGTCCTCAGCAGCAGCTCTCAGGGCTGCCATCTGGGTCGGTGGCTGCCTCTGGAGCGGTGCAGCGACCAGGTGTCCGCCCTGCAGAACTAACCCACTTTAGCAGAGAAACCTGCCCTGTGCCAGATTTTCTGGGCTGTTCTCAGCATCTCAGTTACCAAGGTGACTGTTTCCTGTGCGATTGCTAATGCTTCATGATCTTGATCATGATATCCGAGTGACTTCCTTTCCTCTGTAAGGAGCTGGAGGACCCGCTCCTGCCCGGGGCTGCCCAGAGCCCTGCTGGGGTGTGGAGGATTCAGGTCAGTTTGGGATCTGCTGCTTTTGCTTTTTGCATTTGACCCGGCTCTTGCATTGCTCTTGATGTGGTCCCACACAGGCGACAGCCAAGACCATGTCGTTCTTCACAAATTACTGAAGCTGAGATGAGCCGCAATTCACTTCTCACCTTTTCTCCTTGGTGGAAACCTGTCTCCTGCCACCTGAAACTGGGCTGATGGATTTTCCTTGTGTTGCTGCTTTCCAGACAGTTTTCCGCCAGGCTGGCGGCCCCTGGGACCGAGCCCCCACAACACGGGACTTTGCGGGAAGGCCGGTGCTGTTCCCATTGGCCTGCTTGAGGGACCCCCTGCTCCGGTGGCTGCCGGGGCTGGAACGGGCCGGTGTGGGCAGGCTTGTGCCTGGCCACCCCGTGTCGAAGTGACCCGGTGTGTGCCACACCGGGCGCAAGGGGACACGAGATGAGGCGTCTTCTGGGTGCTCGTGTCTGTGGGTGCCCTCGCACCCCTGGTCGCTGCCCGGGACCGCGGGCGTCTGGGGTCTCTCGGGGCAGATCCAGGGCTCCCGCTCGCACTGGCACGGGTGGCCCCGGTGGGCACGGGCGGGCACGGGCAGCTCCATGCTGGGACGGGGAGAGGCGGCGCTGAGTCCCAGGCCGTACCCGGTGCCGCCGGGGGGTGTCCCCAGGCCGGGGCGAGCGGTGCCCCGGAAGGTGCCGTGCCGGGGGCCGCACGCTGCGGCGGGCGCGGAGCTGGCGGCGGCGGCGGCGGCGGCGGCGC
>JAVJGJ010000060.1:3227430-3243316 GCA_035590215.1 Microhierax caerulescens
CAGGCCCGTGCAGAAGAGGGGAGCGACCTGGCCTCGGGGTGCTCCTCAGCGGGAGCCATGGCCTGGCCAAGCGGGGGAGGCTGTCCGGTGGCACCCGGGGCCGCCCCAGCGGGAGGAGCGGGCGGGAGGCAGCGCTCCGTGGCCGGCGGTGCGGCAGCCGCCACGGGGAGCTGGGGGCGAGAAGGGAGTCGGGGCCTGGCGCTGTAGCACCCCCGGGGCCGCCCCCGGTCCCGCCACTGGAGCCCCGGTGCCTGTGGGCACCGGGCAGGGGCCTGGCCGGCTGCTGCCCACGCCTGCTGGGTGCCACGGGCGGTGTGAGGCCGAGGGCTTACCGGTCCCCGCTGCAGCCCACCGTGCGGGCTGGCCTGCAGCCGCCCAGGCTGCCCCGTGCCTCGCCTTCCTCCCCCTCCTCCTCCCGGGGGTGAGTGGGCCGCACCGGGTGTGAGGCCGGGCCGAGCGGGGAGCCAGCTGGCCCGGGGAGGGCCAGGCCCGGCACCCCCAGGCCGGGGCTGGCTGCAGCTCTGTCCCCTCATGGAGTGGGCATTGCCGGGCAGCGGGGTGGCAGACGGCTCCTGCACGGCGAGACAGAGGTGGCTGCCGGCCCAGGGGACCTGTGGAGGGGCAAGGTGCTGGCACACAGGCCAGCCATGGCAGACGGTGTCCCCTTGTGCCCTGCTGTTGCTCCCTCCACTCTTGCAGCAGCTTTTCCCCCTTCCCTGGGGGCTCCAGGATCCTTCCCCGCTGGTAACTGGGCCCTGGCAGGACTGGGCTCCCATCCAGCCTCCGGTGGATGCACGATTTGGGACATCGTGGCTCCCGGTGCCCCAGCAGGGTGGCCAGGCCCACAGCTGGCCGAGGTCTGGTCACCGAGGGATAGCCACAGCGTGCCTGAATCATGGCACTGTCTGCGCTGCAGCCTGCGGCGGGGGCTCCGGCGGCTGCCAGGAGCTGCTCTCCTCCCTGGCAGCACCGCAGGCTCCCTGCTTGCCGTGGCCGCTGCTCGTCGGAGGGGGATGGGGCTCCTCTGGGCACTGCTGGCTCTCACCTTTCCTGCTGTCTCTGAAACACAACCAGATATTTCAGGGTCCCTGTGGAGCTCCGTGTGTGGAGCTCGCGCCGGCGCCATCGTGTCGCGGGCTCCTCTGAGCTGGGTGCGTCAGTCCCAGCCCTGCTCCCCACCTGCCTTCCCCACTTCTTGTGTTTTCCCTCCAACACAGTGTGAGCTGTTCACAGGCATCCCTGGGTGCGGGTCCCTGGGTGTGCACTGGAGGTGACGGTGTGCCTCTTTTCCTAGTCCCTGTGCCTGTTTCCTTTCAGTTGTGAAAATGAGTCACACTGGTGTCACCATGTTGTGCTTTGGAGGAAGGGCAGAGCCGAGCTGTTGAGGGTGACAGGCAGCACGGTGCTCGGCACTGCTACCGGGCTCTGCCTGGTCGCTCACTCACTGTGGAGGTGCTGGGGCCAGGGGCTACCCAGAGAGCAAGGGCTCTCCCTGCCTTTCTTCCTTCCAGTCTTTTGTTTAGCTGGGGTTCCTCACACAGCATCAGGGGACATCTCTGGTCTCCGCTCGGGGCTGGAGAGACAGGCTTCCCCATCTCAGTTGTTCCCAGCTCCATACCCAGACAGGCCCATGCCAGTTGGAGAAGGGGCTCTTGTCTGCTGCAGAGCAGGGCGGCAGGAGGCACAGCTGCCCTCGCCTTGCCTCTTCCCTCCTTTGATGCCCTTCTCCCCTCCCAGTTTGTTTCATGTTTGTAAGCACAGTGTAAGTACACATTGGGCAATAAGCAACGTAAACAGTGAACAGTGGCTCCGTGCTGGGAGCAGGAGCACGGCAGGGGCAGGCATGCCAGGGCACCCTGCAGGGCCAGCTGCTGCTGTGGCTCCTGGGGGCCCCAGGTCACATCTGGCTGTCCGTAAGCCATGGTGGGCAGTGTGTGCTGTGTGCCGAGGTGCAGAGCCGCAGCTTGGTCTGGCAGAGCCTGCGCTCCCTGGGTTTGAAGAGAGGCACCGCAGGGCCTGACTGCTCTTCCGTCTCTCTGCAGATCGTGCTGCTGTCCTGGACGGTCTGTTCCTGCTGCCTCTCTGGCCCAGCTGCTGCGGGCTCGGCCCCATGCTTGCGTGGGCTGAGCGGGGACCAGCGGGGCAGAGAGGCCGGTGCCCCTCGGGGTGCTGACGCGGGGAGGCTGCTGGACCCGCCGCTCCTGGGACCCTCCTGCTCCCCAGCTAGAGGAACCCCGATATTCTGATGGATCTGAGGCCCTGCTCGCTGCTCCTGCTCTGGACTCTGGTGGTTGCCCTCACTCTCCTGGCCCAGGAGGTGCTGGCCCAGCGTATTTACACCAACACCTGGGCTGTGCTCGTCCCCGCGGGGCCCCAGGAGGCTGACAGAGTGGCCAGGAAGCATGGATTCCTCAACCTGGGCCCGGTAAGTCCTCTGCTTCCCTGTCCTCATGGAAGCAGCATCCTCTGCCACAGTCTGCGTGGGTGCTGGGCTTGGCCCTGGAGCCGGCTTGGGGGCTGCTCTCTCTGGCAGCAGGGCAACTGTGTTTGTGCCCGTTCGCTGAAGCCTTACAGCATGTGCTGGGTTGACTGAAGGGCGGTAATTAGCTGGATGGAGAGGGGGCCTCTCCTCACCAGTGGGATGCTCTGGTGGCATGGCATGATAGGATGGGGCACACTGCCTGCTGGAGGAGGAAGGAGGAGAAGCCCATCCTAGCGTGAAAAAATTGGGAGTGCTGTGCATTGGTAGAGGAGGGGAGGGCTCCCGGTTCATGGTGGTGCTCCTCACTGCAAGCTGTCCCACTACGGCACAGCCTCGGCTCAGCTGGGGAGGCAACGGCACCTCCCGAGTGTCCCCAGAGGTGGTCTGACAGCAGCCACGTGTCCTGGGCCCTAAACAGAAGGTGTCAGCAGGTCCCCGCTGCTCTTTGCTTTCTCTGCCCTCATCCAGGGATGGGACAGCGCACGTGGGGCTGTGTTGGGACCATTGCCTCCCTCCTGACAGTGGGGTGGGGAGAATGGGGTGACAGTGAAGGAACCGGGACCCTTTGTGTTCCCTGCAATCCTGGCTGTTCCCAGCCTTGTCCCCAGCGGGAGGAGCTCCCCAGTGTTGTCCTCCCAGCAGCCTTGGCAGAGCCCAGTTGCCCTGTGCTCCAGGCCCCAGGCAGCTGGCTCTGCTTTCCCTGGCTGGCTGTGGGCTGTGCCCTCGCTGGCAGCCGGAGTGCTCCCAGGTCTGACTCTGGCAGCGGCGATGTGAAAGCTGAGAGCCACCGGGGGGTGGCCAGGCTCCCGCTTCCCAGCGCAGTGCTGCAGGCAAGACATCTCTCTGTTGGCACACCACGTCTTGCAGGCCAGCACTTCTTGATGCCTGTGTAGCGTGATGTTGTAGCGTGATGACACTGCCCCGTGCTCTCGGCACGGGCTGATCTGTGGGGCTTTTCTCTGCCCTGTGCCACGGGCAGGGCTCTGGCCTCTGTGCTGGCGGCAGGTGGGGACTTTGCTGATGGAGCTCCAGCTGCTGTGATCACGGAGGGGGCCAAGGGGGATCCCATGGGAGTGGTTGCAGCCGAGCTGGCCCAGAGGAATGCGCCCCCCCGGCCCCCACACAGGCATGGGGAGCAGGACCGGTGCTGCTCCGGTAAGGTGAGGCTGGTACTGGCAGAGCAGAGCCCATGTGGCTCTGCCAGCCCCAGCTGGGCTGTCAGCATGCCTAGGGGTCTGTTGTTGCCCCGACAGCAGGATGCTGCTGCTGGGCTGGGTTGGCTCTCCGGGAAGGAAGCAAGGAGCAAAATCCCAGAGGAAATTGCACAACTCATGGCTGCGGTGTCAGGACCTTGCTGTGAGCAGCTGCCTCGAGCCATGGCGGGCGGGGAAGGTGGCTGCTGCTGGAACCAGCGGGTGCCTTGCCCTGCCACCCAAAATGAGCCCTGCATGGGGCTGGGGGTGCGCAGGGCTCTGGGGACAGGGAGCCTTGAGTCTTCCAGGGCTTGTGCTGGAGGAGGGAACTCTGTGGGGGCTGGGGCCAGGTGTGGGGGCAATGGGATGGCCTCACATAGGTGCTGTTTGCGTGGAAGTGTCTTAAAGCCGATATCAGGGCAGAAGACGTGTCGGGCCAGGGCTGCTGCCATGCAGAGGGGACTGGGAAAGTGGCCCAGGATGCATCCCACTGGGCCAGGTCTGTGCCAAGATGCCTGGGAGCAGGGACAGGGCTGAGGTGCCATCAGCCCGCTCCTGACAGCGTTTCCCGTTGTGCTGTGGTGCAGAGCTCCGTGCCCCAGGCCTGTTGGGGTCTGTCCCTGTGAGCCGTGGAGGCTCTGCACCAGCTCTGCCCAGCAGTGCTCACTTTCTACCCAGGCTATTCATTCTGGTGCCAGAGGCTGGCACCTCTGCCCCCGGCTCTCCCAGCCCATGGCAGAGCAGCGGTGAGGCAGCACCTGCAGGCAGCGCCCCGTGGGCTGTGGCAGCTTGGGCTGTGGCAGGAGCTGCTGGTCTGGGCATGTTTTCTCCCGTTCTGGAGCCTGTCCCAGTGTCTGTGCTGTGGGATGAAGCTTGGCTGGCCCAGGCAGCCTGCTCCCACAGAGGGGCTATGGTGGCCCAGTGGGAAAAGCAGGGCTGGCAGGAGCTGGACTTTCCCTCCTGGGAGGTTTCTGAGCTGCTGTTCCTGGAGGGTGCGTGCTGCTGGGACAGGATGCGCAGCCAAGCTGGAAGGGGGGGGAGCTGGGTGCTTCTGGCAGTACCCCAGTGTGAGGCCCCCAGGGTCCTTATCTGAGAGGATCCTGGCCTCAGCATGGGCTCTGGACACTGTCCTCAGAGGCGTGCTGTCCTGGCGTACTCCCCGCTCCACCACTGCCTGCAGAGCTGGGGCAGGCGGGCAGGCCCCTGGGCCAGTGATGCCTCCAGCAGAGATGCCAGGACCCGCGTCTGATGCCAGCAGCCTTGAAGGGGACCCAAAGGACAGCACAGGGCGGGCAGGGGTCAGAGGAGAGGGAGGCAGGGGCACAGTGGTTCATGCTGTCGGGACTGGTGCAGAGGAGGGGGCACAGCCGGGGAAGGGCCCAACTGCTGGTGCCAGCCTGGGGCTGCGCTGGCAGGACACCGGCAGTGCCAGCCCAGGGAGGGGTGAGTGCTCCCACCTCCCGTACGGCTGGGCTGCTGGTCCCCGCTAGCCCCCACTGCCACCTGGCATGTCACCCTGCTCCCAGGGACGCAGGTGGGAGCGCGAGCAGCCTGGTGGCCGTGGGGCTGGCTGAAGTGGCCGGGGCAGGAGCAGTGAGCTGGCACTGCTCTCTGTGGGATCAGCGCCGCCTGCCCTGGAGACGCACGGGGCTGGAGGGGCAGCTCTGCCCTTGCTGAGGACAGGGACTGTGAGGATTAGGGTGGAAGCGTGTGGGCTGGCTGGCTCCTGGATGCCACCACAGTGTCTGTGCAGACCTAATCCAGTCGGATGACCAGACAGAGCCGTGATGTACGTGCAGGAACAATCGGGGCTCTGTCCTTACCCCCGGAGGGGGTGACGGGGTGTTGGGGGAGGGTGGCTAGCTTTCCCCTCTTCCAGCTCAGTGCAGAGGCTTTTCTCCTCAGAACCTCCCCAAACGCTCCGAGCTGCCGGGCATCCCAGGCTGTGCTGGGGGGATGCAGTGTGCCATGGGGAACAGGCCCAGATCTGTCCCCAGTGACTTTGGTGGTGCTGGAGGTACGATGCTGCTGTAACAGGCAGGACTGCAGCTCTGCAGCCGGCTGTGCCAGGGCTCCAGCTGCCTGCCCATGCCCCGCAGGGAAGGGGTGCAGAGCAGCAGGCCGAGTCCTGGCCTTTCCTTCACCAGCCCAGGGCAGGAGCAGTGCCCAGCTGCCACCGGCACCACAGAGCGCAGCCCCACATCGCAAGCCCCATGTCCTGGGGAGCCGGCGTGGTCTGTGGCTTCCCTGGATAACACCAGCTGGTGCAGCGTGGGGTTGATTTGCCTGCTGCATTGTTTCCCCACTGCAAGCTTGCTCCCCACCATGGCCCAGAGTCTGGGGGACATGCACAGAAAGGAGTGAGGTTCTGAGCTGGCAGCCAGCCTGGGGCCTGGTGTGCTGGCATGCTGTGAGCACCAGGCTGCCCTGGCGATGGAGCCATGGACACAAGTCCTGACCCTGGTGCTGGGCTCCCGCTGTCTTGGGCTGCCATGCGTCAGGTCTGTTCCCTTTCCTGCCCACGGAGCAGCTGGTGCATGGGGGGCTGCACTGCGGGGGGAGCGCTGCGGAGCAGAGCAGTTCCCTTTGGCAGGTGGGGGTTTAGCCTGCTGGCACACGGTGCTCCTTGAGCAGGGGTGGTGCAGGCCCAGCTCCAGATGCTGGGATGTGTTTCCCTTACCCTCTGGAGTACAGGGGAGCTTCAGGGTGAAGTGCACGACTTGGGGAGCTGCAGCCCAGATTTGCTGCCCTGGGGTGAGGGTGCTGCTCTGCCGGGTGCACCTTTCTTCCCCTGCTCAGCTTTGGATGCTTCGTGGCTGGCCAGGGTGGCAGCACATCTGCAGAGCTTTGATAAGCTTGCGGGGGTTCGTTAGCTGCAATCAAACTGTTTTGCAGCAGCCTGGTGAGGCAGAGGGCGAGATGTCCTCCCCCTCATGTTTGTTCCTGCAGCCCTTGCACCCAGCCCTCCAGGCAACAGCACAGCCTGAGCAGTTGGATCCTGCCCATGGTCACTGCCCAGGCTCTGTGGCTTCCAGGGAGACAGGGTGGGCACTTGGCCCCTTCTCCCCTGCCCAGGCAGGCTGCTGGGACCCTGGGTGGCAGTGCTGGGGCCACCACGACCCGGCCAGCCTCTGGGATCTGCAGGAGGGGTTAAGGAAATAAGAACACTGTAGAGGGTTTGGGGTTTAAAGTAACCATCTGGGTGGATGCGTGGCCGCCTGGCCCAGCTAGGCTGTGCTGGAGTCTTGTCCTGCCGCTGCCCAGGCTGGGCTGTCCCGGCAGGCGTGGGAGCTGAGCTGGGCTTAGCACAGCACGGCACCTCGGCTCGTGGCTGTCCCCAGCTGGGGTCGGACGCCTGCGTTCCCCACCTCGCTTTGCGCAGCTGGAGCTGATTGTGCCCCAAGGTAGAGACCGGTGCCAGGTGGGTGCTCCGGTGGGGTGCTGGCCTGGGGCATACGGGGAGCAGCCTGTCCGGAGGGGCAGAGGCTGGCTCGGACCCTCCCTGCTCTGGCTGGGGGTGCCAGTAGCAGGGGGTGCTGGTTTGCTCCAGGAGAGGAGCAGTGGGTTTGGCACCTGAGGTTGGTGCCTCTCCCAGTCTGGCTCCGAAAGCCCTGTTCCTCTCTGCCACCTGCGGCAGTGGAGTGGGCTGTGTGTGGGGAGCTTGGTGCTGCTGCCTGGGACCACCCTGCCAGGGCAGCAGCTTTGTTGGACAATTTGGGACTTACTGCCATGTGGGGACCCGCAGGCAGTTGAGGTGGGCAGAGGCTGTGGTGTTGTGGCCCCAGGATCTCCCCAGCTGCCTTGTCACCAGCTGCTGCAGCCTCTCACAGGAGGTCCTGCCCTGTGCACCCAGACACAAGCCCCACCAGCCACTCCAGAGTGGGGGGCCCAGCCTGCCCATGGCAGCCCTGGGGCTCGGGATTGCAGGTGGGGAGATGGGGAATTGGGGAGATGGGGCTCTCAAGTCCATCCTGCTCCTTTTTCTTTTGCAGATCTTTGGTGACTATTACCACTTTCGGCATAGCGGTGTGGTGAAGCGTTCCCTCTCGCCCCACCAGTCCTGGCACAGCCGCTTGGCCAGGGAACCACAGGTACCTGCAGCAGGGGGGCCCTGCCTGCCATGTGTGGGGGGCCTGGCTTTGGTCCTGGGCACTTCACACTGGCATGTGAGGTGCTGGGCACAGGATGGAGCTGAGTTGCCTTGAACCATCCCTGGCACTGAGGCCCTTGGTAGAGCCAAGTGGGAGCCCGACATGTGGCCGGCAAGGGCAGGGGGTCAGTGCCACTGGCCTGTGGGCTGCTGTGGGCCCAGGGCACGGGGCAGCCTGTGCTCCCTGGAGGGTTCTCAGTCCTCGTATACGGGACAAGGTGCTCAGGGCAATGCCAGCAGTGCCAGATCCCTGGGTGGCAGGGCTGCCGTGATCTCTGTGCCCTGGCGCTGGCCCAGGGGCCTGGCAGGCTGGCAGCAGAGCGTGGCGTGCAGCGTGTCACAGCGGCTGGCAGGCTTTTGGCAGCCCACTGCTCGGCAGGGCTCTGTGCTGTGACCTGCCCGCTCCGCTGGAGCGCAGCCTGTCGCGGGACACCCTGGCCAGGAGGGATGGTCTGGGTGCTGCCGTAGCTCTGGTGGGGTCAGATACTGTGCCAGCCCAGGAGTGGCTGTGAGCTCCCCAGGGAGAGCCGCTGTGGGGCAGGGGGTCTGGGGAGCTGCTGGCGTGGGCTTGAGCTGCCTCTCTGTCCCCAGGTACAGTGGCTGGAGCAGCAAGTGGCAAAGCGCAGGACCAAGCGAGACATTTTCATGGAGCCCACAGACCCCAAGTTCCCGCAGCAGTGGTATCTGGTGAGTGCAGGGCAGGGGCTGCGTGCTGCCAGGCAAGGAGGGGAGCCGTGCAGCCACGACAGCGGGTGTGAGTTCTGGGGATGCAGACGTGGCAGCCAAGGCACTGCTGCCAGCCAGTCTGGCCCGGAGGAGGAGGAAGAGGAGGAAGGCCTGAGGCAGCCACCTGGTGCTGTGTGTCAGGGGGCACCCAGGGGAAGAGGCCATGCTTGAGGAGCTGTGGCTCCCTGCTGGGTCACTGGCAGGGCTGGGGAGAGCCCAGGGCTGGACTAGGGGGGAGCAGCCCTTTGCTGGGCCCAGGAGCGGGGTCTGTGCCTGCCTGCGTCGTTGAGCTCAGGCAGAGCCATGTTTGTGGGGCCCAAGCACAGCTTGGGGCTCAGTCTCATTTCCGAGTGGCCCTCCCGGCTGGCTGTGCCCAGCCCTCTGCGCCCAGGTCCCCGGGGGCTTCCTCATTCCCATGCCACAGCAGAGCCAGGGTGAAGGCTGCCTCTTGCCCTCCCATAAGCCAGGGCTGGGAGGGGTCCAGGCACACCCCCGTCCTATTGCTAGGGCTTCTCTCGGCAGTACAACACCAACCAGCGGGACCTGAATGTGCGTCAGGCCTGGGAGCAGGGCTACACAGGCAAGGGTATCGTGGTTTCCATCCTGGATGATGGCATCGAGAAGAACCACCCTGACCTGGAGGGCAACTATGTAAGTGTGAGGCAATGCTGCAGGACATTGTGCCACGGGAGCCTGTTTGGGTGGCTGTGGCCACTCAGAGCAGCCCCGTTGCTGCATGGCGGAGGGCCTGTGCCTGCCATGGTGGGACATGGACAAAAGTGATGTAGGTGGGACTGGAGCCTTCCCCCCTGCTCAGCTCTGCCTCAGGAGCATGGAGCACAGGTGTGGCCCCAGGACGGTGGGGCTCAGTGGCCAAGGTGGTCAGTCTCTAACTGCCAGATCTGTCTTCCAGGATCCAGGGGCGAGCTTTGATGTCAACGACCAGGACCCAGACCCACAGCCCCGCTACACGCAGATGAATGACAACGGGTGAGGCAGGAGGCAGAGGCCAGGGTGGCAGAGCCCAGCTACGGCAGGGTTTCAGCGGCAGTGCCATCCCTCGTGGATGCAGGAGCATGCACAGGTGGTGGCACACCTTTGCCCCATGGAGAAACCCCCTGCCTCCCTTTCTGATACGAGCAGCATCTTCTGGGGCTGCCTGGTGCCAGCGCAGGCCATTCAGTCCCCCCAGCCCTGGAGCAGAAGGGTAGACAGAGGAGCCCTGCAGGGCTTTTTGTCAGCTCTCTGGTTTGGGAGGGATGGGAAGCAGCTCGGGTGCTGGTTGCTGCAGCCGGTACCCAGCCCTGTGCACCTTGCACCCCATCCAAGCACGCTTGGTCCTGTTTTGGCTGCAGACATGGCACACGCTGCGCTGGGGAGGTTGCTGCTGTGGCAAACAACGGGATCTGCGGTGTTGGTGTGGCTTACAACGCCAGGATCGGAGGTGGGTGCCACCCTGCCCTCTGCCGAGAGCAAAGCCTGTGCTGGGCTGCGAAGGTGCCTCATGGCCGGAGGAGTGGGCTGTGCCCGGGGATCGCGGCGCTGCTGGCCAGGGCAGCCCTGTGATGGCTTGTGGCACAGGGTGGCAGCAGTGGATGGAGGGCTTTCGCCAGCGGCACCACTGCCCTGAGGTGCACGGCCACCCTGCCTGGTCCGGTCACCTGTGACGTCTGCTCTCTGGCCCTAGGCGTGCGCATGCTGGATGGGGAGGTGACTGATGCTGTGGAGGCCCATTCCCTGGGCCTCAATCCCAACCACATCCACATCTACAGTGCCAGCTGGGGCCCTGAGGATGATGGCAAGACTGTGGATGGCCCGGCCCGGCTGGCAGAGGAGGCTTTCTTCCGAGGGGTCAGCCAGGTGAGCAGGAGAGTTTGCCGGGGGAGCACCAGCTGAGCTCCTGCCCCTTCCCCTAGTTCTCCCTTGCTCTGCCTGCCCTGGTTGTTGTCCTGGCCCTCCTGGGATGAGCTATCTTCCAGCCCATCTCCAGGATCAGGCTCTGTTGGTTTTTCCTGTTCTTCTTGTGCAATGGCCCTGAGTCAGGGCTCCTCCCGTGCGCAGGATGCTTCTCTCGCCTTTCTCAGCAGCCCCATGCTCCCTGCTGAGAGCTCCTGTGCAGGGATGGTCTCTCCCTGCTCTCTGAAGCCCTGTGCTGGTTCCTGCCTGGTTTCACACCCTTGCTTCCTCCGCCTGTCCTCCCCCCGCTGTCCCCGTGTGCTGTTGGTGCAGCCTGCCTTGGCATCTCTGCGGTGCAGCAGCCCGCATGGTTAGCTGTGCCCCATGTTCCACCTGGGATTCCCTGCGTTGAGAGACGCATGTGCCGTGCAAGGCATGCTGCAAACCCGCCCCGCTGTGCCACGCCAGCTCTGTCACAAACGCTGCGAGTGGAGCTGTGGCTTTTGGGTACCGCGCCGCTGGTTGGGACTGCTCTGCTGAGCTCCCGCAGCGCTGCCAGGCGGCTGCAGATCCCACACAGGCAGAGTCAGCCTGGGTGATTTCCAAGCAGAAAAAGGCATCGGTTCTTGGAAGCCCCTTCTGCCACCCAGTGCCTTACATGGTGGGGCAGCCCGCGTAGCCTCTGCAGAGGTGCTCTGTAGGCATGGCGGTGGTGAGGGATGGCAGCACTGGGTGCCCTGGCCAGTGGGTTGTGACCAGTGGTATCCCTCAGTGTCCCAGCTGCATCTGCTCGGTCTTTCCCACTCAGGCTGCAAGAACCCTGGGGCCAGCACCGTCTGCTTGTCCCCAGCTCCAGCCCGGGGCTTCCTGCCCTGCGGCAGCATGGGTGACACCGGCGCTGGCCCTCACCCTGCCTCTGTTGCTAGGGCCGAGGGGGGCTGGGCTCCATCTTCGTCTGGGCATCTGGGAACGGGGGCCGCGAACACGACAGCTGCAACTGTGACGGTTACACCAACAGCATCTACACGCTGTCCATCAGCAGCACCACGCAGTATGGTAACGTGCCCTGGTACAGCGAGGCCTGCTCCTCCACCCTCGCCACCACCTACAGCAGCGGCAACCAGAACGAGAAGCAGATTGTGAGTTGGGGCTGCGATGTCTGCAGGCGGGGGGCTCGTGGGGGTGGGTTGTGCCACAAGCTTCCTGGGCATCCCTCTGGGGACTGAGTGGGATGCAGTCCTGGGAGCAGGGCTGGCCCCGCTGTGCCATGCTGCTGCCCGCCAGGTTGCTCCCAGGACTGTGGTCTTGTGAGCTGAGGGCTTCTGGAGGGAAGCTCATGAGCTGCCCCAGGAGTGGTGGCTCTGCCTCGTCTCCTGCAGCCCTTGTGGGGACACAAGTCCCCAAGACCCCTCCATCCTGGACGTGGCAGGTGCCCACAGCATCTCCTACCCCAGCACTCCTCCTTGCAGGTGACAACTGACCTCAGACAGAAATGCACCGAATCACACACTGGGACGTCGGCCTCGGCACCCCTGGCTGCTGGCATCATCGCCCTCGCCCTGGAAGCCAAGTAAGGGCAGGCACGGAGCAGGGCTGGGCTGGGGGCGGCCGTGCGAGCCCCACAAGGCAGCAATGCTGGGGCACGGACCTGCCTGGGGCTGGCAGGACCTGATGCTGGTGCCTGAGCCCCCTGTCTCCCTGCAGCAAGAACCTGACGTGGCGGGACATGCAGCACCTGGTGGTGCAGACGTCGAAGCCGGCTCACCTCAACGCCAACGACTGGGTCACCAATGGTGTCGGCCGCAAAGGTACTGGGGTGCCAGGGATGGACCAGGGACCCCCATTCCTGCAGGCACTGCTAAGCTGAGGGTGCTGGGGCACAGCACCCTGGGGGGCAAAGGAGGCAAGAGGCCCTGGTGGGCTGTGCAGCGTGGCCGGGCACATGTCCCCTGCCAGGGACCCCCGAGAGCGGCACTGATCCCATCTCTGTCCACAGTTAGCCACTCCTATGGCTATGGCCTGCTGGATGCGGGGGCCATGGTGAGCCTGGCCAAGAACTGGACCACGGTGGGACCTCAGAGGAAATGCGTCATCGACATCCTCACAGAGCCAAAGTAAGGGCTGCTGAGCCCAGGAGGGCATCACCCAGCATCCTACCCATGCATGGCCCCACACAGGAGCCCAAGCGCCTCTGGGTCCGGAGCAGGGAGTGGGGAGGGTCTCGAGGGCTGAGCTGCCCCCAGGACCCTGGACCATCCTCCTGCGAGAGCTTGGGGAGAGCTGGGGAAGGTGCCTTCCAGCCGTCCAGTGCTGAGGTTGACTGCCGAGCTTGCCTGCTCCTGCTGTGGCCGGGCTGGGCGCAGCGGGGGTGCGGGCAGGCTGGGGCACTGCGGTTTGGGAGCCGCCGGCACAGTCATCCCCAGACAGAGGGGCTTTTCAGGGGTCAGACAGAAGCTCCTTTTAGTCCCGCTTGGCTGCCCCTGCCACAGCGCAACATGTGCTGAGTCTCGTGTGCAGCCGGGGTGCTCCCTGGGGGCTCTCGGGGAGGTGGGGGGGGAGGGGGGCATCCCTGGGCATGGATGGAGCCACAGTCTCTGCCTGCTGCCCTGCCGCGGTCCCCCAGGACCTGCCCCTGCCCATCCTGAGCGGGCCGCCCTTGTGACCAGTGTCCTGTGCTGGCACCAGGGCTGGCGCTGCGGGGAGGAGGGGCAGCTGCATAGGAGCACCAGGATGGGCTGTCTGTGCCCGTCCCATCGCTCCCTGGCCACGCTGTGCAGGGTGTAGCTGGCCCAGTGGCGGGTGAAGAAAGGGCCCATTCAGGGCTGGCAGGGAGCAGCGGCTGGGGAGGTGGCACCGGGCAGCGCGTGCTCGGCAGGGAACTGGGGCAGCCCCGTCTGCTGCCTGCACCCCTCTGGGGATGGGGAGGAGGCACTGCCAGCTCCTGTGGGATCGATTCCCGCTCCAGCTGCCCTGGAGCACAGCCCCCAGTTCCCAGGGCAGCCGCAATGCCCCGCGGTGGGGGCCAAGGCACCCCGTCACGTGCCCCCCAGGCCGGAACGGGGCTCACTGTTGCCTGTCCTCGGCAGGGACATTGGGAAGCGCCTGGAGGTGCGGCGGAAGGTGGACGCCTGCCTGGGGAAAGCCAACTACATCAGCCGGCTGGAGCACGCGCAGGCCAGGCTGACGCTGTCCTACAACCGGCGGGGGGACTTGGCCATCCACCTGGTCAGTCCCATGGGCACCCGCTCCACCCTCCTGGCTGCCAGGTAGGTGCCAGGCTGCAGGGCACCCCAGGGTGGCTCCCGGGCTGGGCTGGCACGAGGGTGGGTTTGCAGGATGCTGGCACTCACCTCTCGCCCCCTCCTCACCCAGGCCTCACGACTTCTCAGCTGATGGCTTCAATGACTGGGCCTTCATGACGACGCACTCGTGGGACGAGGACCCCTCTGGCGAATGGGTGCTGGAGATCGAGAACACCAGCGATGCCAACAACTATGGTAGGGCTGGGCCAGCCTCACCCCCACTGCTGCTTCCCTCCAAGCCCAGGGTGACTTTGGAGCAGCATGGGCACCCGCATCCCCCTGAGCTGAGGGACTGGTGACACCTCTGATACTCTGCAGTGACCGGGCTGGGGAGAGGCTGGAGCTGGGCACATGGGGTGGGGACGCAGCTGCTCTGGAGAGGTGGGGGCCTGGGGCAGCAGGTGCCCCTCGTGCCAGCTGGCCTGGCCCCCGTCCCATGGGCAGCCCTGTACTGGGGCATAGTCCTGCATCGGGTGCTCTTCCAGCTGGGGGGCACAGCCCCCCTGTCCCCTGACAGCCCGTGGTGGGGGACCGGTGCCCCTCCCTGTGCCTGTTCCAAGTGCAGGTGGTCTGGGGGGCACGGTGGTGGTCCTCACCCCATGTCGTTGCAGGCACGCTGACCAAGTTCACGCTTGTGCTGTACGGGACAGCCACCGACTCCCCCAGCCTTTCCAACCAGCTGGAGAGCAGCGGCTGCAAGACGCTGACCCCCAGCCAGACCTGCGTGGGTGAGTGCGGGGAGGGGACGCGGGCACGGGGCGCAGGCGGCCCCCCAGCTTGTGCTGACCCTGCCTTTCCCGCAGTCTGTGAGGAGGGGTACTACCTGCACCAGAAGAGCTGCCTGAAGCGCTGCCCTCCCGGCTTCGCGCCTGGCATCCAGAACACACACTACAACCTGGAGAACAGCGTGGAGCCCATCGCGCCCCACCTCTGCCTGCCCTGCCACCCCTCCTGCGCCACCTGCGCGGGGCCCGGCCCCAACCAGTGCCTGACCTGCCCCGCGCACTCCCACTTCAGCAGCCTGGACCTCTCCTGCTCCCACCAGACGCAGAGCAGCCGTGCATCCCCTGCCCTGGCAGACAGCGAGGGGCTGGCCGAGGCCCCCTCTCCAGCCAACCTGCCTGTCCTCATCGCCAGCCTCAGCTGTGTCCTCATCGTTGTCATCTTTGTCACCGTCTTTCTGGTGCTGCAGGCACGCTCAGGCTTCAGCCTGCGGGGCGTGAAGGTCTATGCCCTGGACAGCGGGATCATCTCCTACAAGGGGCTCCCCTCTGACATCTGGCAGGAGGAGGGCCCCTCCGAGTCGGACGGTGAGGAGTATGAGGCCCACAGCGAGAGGACTGCCTTCATCAGAGACCAAAGTGCCCTTTGATGAGCCCTCCCGCCCCTCCCTCCTCCCTGCCCAGCACCGCAGGGCCGGGGCAGGTGAGGCCGAGGGGCCCCGGACTCTGTCCCTGTCCCCCTCCCACACCGCAGCCGCCCGGGGCTCCCTACCTACCGGCACCGTCCCTCAGCCCTGGCCTGGGCTGCTGGGCATGGCCCTGCTGGCACCGTCCCCAGCTCAGCACCGTCCCAGTCTTGCACCATCTCTCTTGGCCCCGCGTCCATCCTGCACCCCATGCTGGGGTGTTTGATGGCAGCGGGACCCCAGGCGCTCGCTGGCCCTGCACTGGCAGCTGTGTCCCCTGCCTGAGGTGGGCAGCTGCTGCTGGGGGTCATGCAGGTCCCCCGGGGTGGGCAGCGTGTGGGGTCCCTGGCTTGTCATTGCTCAGGCTGGGCTGGCCGGGGCAGGGGGGGCTCTGCCCTGAGCCCTGACTGGCTCTGCCCCACTAAGCTGAGCCCAGCTGGTGGCATGGCGTCCCCCTGTCCCTGCCACCCGCAGCACGGCCGGGCCTCTGCCTGCCTCCCTGGCTCAGCCCGCTGCGTCCTGGCTCCCCGCCACCTCCCGAGGGCCTGTGCACCTCCACCTGTGCCCTTCAACAGCAATAATGGCCAGGCCTCAGCCTCTGCTGCCTGCTTGCCCGCTGCCCACCCATCCCACCGCAGCTGCTGCCTGCAGTGCAGACGGGACCCCCCTGCACCGGAGAGCGTGGGGCAGGGCAGCGCCTTCCCCCGTGCCCAAGGCTCAGCCCCCCCA
>JAVJGJ010000060.1:3299358-3312144 GCA_035590215.1 Microhierax caerulescens
GCGGCCGGGGACCGGCGGGGGGGCCCGGGCGCCCGCCCGCTCCCCGGTTTACAGTCACAGCAACCGGGTCTGGTTGGGGGCAACCGGCCCCGTCCGGCTGCCCTGGCTGTTGGGCAAGTGCCCACGGGGAGGAGGGCCCTGCGTGGGCATCCCCTCCGCCGCGCTACCTGCGCTTCTCAGGCTGCGAGCGTGCGAGGTGCTGGCGTGGTGCAAGTCACACGTGTGCTTCACGCAGGGGGTGGAGATGGGGAGCTCCTCAGCTGCAGTGTGGCTGAAGGTGCCATCGTTTGTGGCCTCCTCTGTGCTGACTGGGGACCCTGGGGGACAGCTGCCTGAGTGGAAGGACAGCTCATCAGCTTCACCTGGAAGAGGACAGGCAGACACGGAGAGGCGGTGGGAGTGTGGGTGCAGCCTGGTAGGCAGGGTCTGACAGGAGGGGCTGTGGGCAGTGGGGAGCAGTATAGTGGGGTTGGGAAGGGGCTGGGGGCCACGCTGTGTCACGGAGAGCCTCCTCCTTACTTCCCACAGTTAATGTGCCCCTTCAGATGTCCCATCTGCTGCACTACTGACCCTACTCTCAAGTACTTCTGGGCTTCTCGCACTCCCCTCTCCCAACACATCAACCCTTGGTACTGGGAAACAACCCACTTTCTTCCTTGCCCCTGCAAATGGGACTCTACCAGCCTTAGGCAGAGACTTCCAGTATCCACCAGTTCCCAGAGAAGAGTGCAGCATCCCCTCCTCAGGGTCTGAGCACCCCAGGGACTCAAAGCTCCATCCAGCCCACCCACTCCTCCTACCCTGGCAAGCCCAGGAACATCCCACAGCTCCCATGGCTGCCCACAGCCCCAGGTCACTGATTTGATCCCCCCACAATGCAGACAGACTCAAGGGAAGGTGATGTGTACTTACAGCTTTCTGCCTCGTTTTCAGCACCAGGGAGCCACTGGCCTCTCACTTGCAGCCCCTTGAGTTCGGTGTGGGGCTGGGTAACTGCTGCTGTCCGTGCTGCCTGGCCCTGCAGCCAGCCCCTGTCCTGTGCCCGCAGGCCCTGCAGTGCCTTGTGCTGCTCATGGTAAAGGATGCTCCGGGCTTGAATGCAGAGGGTGCTGGCGGTGGCAGGATCTGAGCCCAGGGTGGCTGGTGGCTGGGCTTTGGCTCTAAGGTTGTGTACAAGCTGCTGTCCCAAAGGCCGGACTGCACTTCCCAAAGGCGAGAACGGGATGAGCATCACTAAGTGGTGAGTGTCCTGGCCTCTGAGGGCATCCAAGAGAAACTGTGGCTGGAAGGAAAGAAAGCAGCCACAGCTTAGCTCCAGAGGCCTTGGGAAGAGACGGGAAGGAAAAGTCTTCTCTAGTCATCTACAGGCACTTGCTAAAGCATTGCCCTGTGCTTTTCTCCCCAGGCACACCACAGTCACCCTGCCAGATTCAAATCATTTAAGGGGTCACAGCAGCTGCCTGCCTGATGTGCCTGCAGCCTCATGTACTCTGCTCATAGCACTGGGCTGAACTGGAGCAGGGTTTGTGGAAAGACATACCAGAGCCGGCTGGGAAGACTCAGTGATGAAGGATCTGACCCACCCCCAGATAATCCTTCACTGCTGAAAGAATTATCCAGACTTTAGGCAGAGTTTGGGTTTGGGGTTCTGTTCTGCTTTGTCTAGTAGAGGAAAAGGCAGCTACCATCAGTTCTGACAAATCAAATCCCATCTTAGACTTCTTTTGTTAAATTAAATGGACCATTTCCAATTTCGTTTAAGGTACTGAAGACTCCTAGGTCCTGAATAATTCCTGCAACTCTGGTGCCCTGAGTTTGTCATCATCCTTCTAAGGTGTGTCACCTTTCCAGCTAGGAGCAGGAGGCTTTTCTGGAAGCAGATGGTGCCACTGGAAGAGGCAGTGGACCTTGCAGGGGTTTTCACTAACTACAGGTCCAGAACTAATCCTTCCCCAATACAGCAGGTAACCGCCACCATCAGCACTCCCAAACAATCCTTGTAGCCTAATGGAGCCCACAGACCACAGACTGTGGCCTTCCTCCTTGTCTGGCTTTAGACCAGTAGCCTGGTTTGGGAATCAGTGTGGTAGAAAAGACTCTGAGACACCACGCAGATGTCTAGGTCCAAAGCCCGGTTGCCATGGCACAATCCTCTGGGAAGCCCAGCTTTCTTCAGCTGCACACTGTGACTGTGGGACGTGGCAGCTCTTGCAGAGCAAGGATGACTCTGAAGGGGAAGCCCCAGACCGAGCGCTGAGCCCTATGGGGCTTGGGCACATGTCCTAACTTCACGTTGGAACACGTGCAGCAGACATCATCACCTTCCCTGTGTGGGGAATGGTGTAGTGCAGAAAGCAAGACGTTTAGGGAGAGGCATTGTTTGCAGAATTCATCTGAAGACTTATGGGTTTTTTAGGCATCCCTACACTTCCCTTCAGTCCCTCTTTGCTGTGTGTGCTCCTTTACCACGCTCCTAGCATCTTGGTGCTCCTAGCCTACCCAGGAATTAATTTGATTCAGCTAGAATAACACTGCTGCCCTGAAGCAGCAGCTCACACTAAGCTGTGTGCTGAGGACAGCGGGGTCCAAAAGGCAATATCCCTGTGGTCTGTTCTTTGGAATGGCAGGGAGAGGGATCTTCAAGGGAAAGGTGCTCAGGGGCTCTACGCAGCCAATTGTCACAGTCCCAGCGTGCCCATTTGGAAAAGGACAAAGTTGATAACTGTATGAAAACCCACAGACCCAGACACTATGTTGGCTCTCATTTAACTGAGCCACACCAGAGATGCTCAACACCCGTGATTTGTTCCTTGCAATCCCCCTGCAAATGGCTGGCTCGTGTGTTGGCCTTGCAGGATAGATCTGGGCAACCTTCAGTTACCTGGCTCTTTGAGATAATGGTGCAGGACCTCTGGGTATCAGCTGGTTTGTTGGTTGTGGGGAGCAGCTGTGAGAGCTTATTTATAATGCCCAGACCTCGGATAAGGTTCTCACGCCGCTGAAGAGCATGGATTCTTTTCTTCTCCTCATATTCCACAATATACTGGGGTTGCATAGAGTCGTATGGCACACGCTGCATCTTAGGAAAGAAAGACCCAAGTTACAGCAAAGTTGAAGCTGTAGTAATGTGCAAGGGAGATAAAGCCACAGACTGCTCCAAGCCCTAAGGAGAATTACAGACTCCGGGGTGGAGTGGAACAAAGATCCTGGTGGGAGCACAACAGGGAAGGAAGAACATGGGTGCTTGCAAGTACCTGCCAGCACAAGCTGTCAACAGACTACGGGGAGCCAAACCTCATAGTTCTGTTCCTTTGGAGACACCCACAGCCCAGCACTGTTCCCAGAGCCACGTTTTTGCCTTTGAGAGCCCCACAATGACTGATGAGAGTGAGGTACCTTTCTGTCCCATGCTTTCGTGCTTCTGTAGATGAGGTGGGTTGTAGGAGCTCTGGTTTTATTATGGATCTGGGATTTGTCCCCAGCTGACTCTCCGTGCAGGTCTCCCATCCTCTTTGTTTTCTTCTTCCTGGTAAGAGCTTCCAACTTTTCTTTTTTCAGGTGAATTTCCTTCAGTTGCTGCCTGCCATAGAACAGTAGTCTTAGTCACTGGTTCAATAGAAGCCACAATGGCAAAAAGCTATTACAAGGCCTTCAATCCAGGGACATTTTACTGCAGTCAGGAGTTCTGTAACAAACAGACACAATAGAAGCATGCCAAGAAATGGGCCAGGGGTGCTTTTAAGAGAGACTCACTGCTGTAAGAAATGCCCTTGAATTAGGTTGTGCCTGCCAGAAGGGTGGAGGATCCTTGTGACATGGTGCCTCAAGAGTCCAAAAGTCAATGGAATATTACATTTGCCTCTCAAGGGTACATGCAAAAGGAAGTTGCTTTGCTTTGGTGACATAGCACATGTGGGCTCTTTCGAGCTCTCGCCAGCTTGCTTACACCTGTTAAGCAGCAGAATTGCTCCCAGGAAGGGATCAGAAGCAAGCGGTCACTATGCCACCCTTGTGAGGAGTGGGTTTTCTGCAGGAGCAGCATACCTGGCACACTCCTCTCGTGCTTTGGATGATGCTGTTTCCTGGAAGAGGGATCTGCTCTGCTTGAAAAATGGCTCATACTTCTCTGTTCCACATGCTGGATAAATGCGCCGGTAACCGCCCAAGTGTGAATTCTCATACTTCTCTGCCTGAGCCAGCCAGGCAGCCTGGTTGCTCTCTAACTCCTCACGTCTGCAAATTGGGAGAAAGCACAGGCAGGGGAGGCTCCAGGTGCTGTACTGGCTGAGGGACAAGGGCCTCGCTAGCGCTTTCTGCCATCTTTCCCCATTTCGGAGCCTGTTTCACACAGGTGCACCGCAGGGAACCAACACAACCCGCACTTCATCTTCTACCTGGAGAATGCTGGTGAAGCATTTCCAGATCTCTCCCCTGCTGCCTTGCTCCTCAGCCTTTTCACCCAACTAACCCAAGAGAAGTTTTGTTAAAATGTGTTTATTCAAGGCATAGCTGCCATGCTGCATGCTGCTGGGAGCTTTCCTTGGTAGTGGGGAGCTCGGAGCAGCCCAGGTAAGAGTCCAGGGCCAACACACACATGGTCTCCAGCCCAGAGTTATCTCAGGTCTCCTAATTAAAATGTGAGCTGGAGGGAGTTCCTGCCTCGCCCTGCATGGCAGGAAAAGCCTGGGCAGCAGGTTCGTCTAACATGGCCTCAAGAAAGGACATGCAGACAGAGAAGGGGGGGAACTCCCTCAGCTCTGGGAAAGGATCCCTGCTCTGGAGAAGGGCCCTGTGCCCCTGGGTGCTTTCGGTCCCTGAAGCAGTCACCGTGAGCCCAGGGATGCTGGCACTGCCTGTTGGCCACTGAAGGATGTGACAAGCGAGCACAGCTCGATGGGGATGACTCTCTATGGGTCCCAGAGCCCCAGGCCTCTTGGATCTCCTAGTGCCCAGAGACAAGCCCAGACTCTTTTTTGCGGGGTGCAGACGGCCTCAGAGATGTCTTCTCAGAGGCTTTATAGCGCCATGGCCTCTGGGGGCTTTAATTTGGAGACAGACAGCCTTGGGTTTATCCTGCTCCGCCATGCCCCATCTTTTCCCACGGGGGATGTGCAGCACTATGGGGAAGAGCAATACCTGGATATGCGGGGAGTCTGACGGGCCTGGAGGAGCCGTTCCCTTGCCCGTTGTCTGTCTTCTTCCAGCACCTTCCATTTGTTACAGGCATGCACATTTATCAGGCTGATGGTATCACAGAGAAGAGCATCCTTCACCTCATGGTCTAAGCGAGAGTCTGTGTTGAAGCTGGGAGAGTGGTTCACCTGCCAAAACAAACAGCTAATTTAACCTGGCAACTCCCAGCTCCCAGCTTGCTGGCCCCAGCCTGCCCCACTGCACACTTTCCATGTCCGTTCTTCCCTGTCACAGCAACAAAAAGCAGGAGGCTGTATGCAGGTCCTGTCCTGCAGTGTAATGCCCATCTGCACCACAGGTCACTCAGGTCCCACACCACAGGACTACAGGAGCAGGGCAGTGGTCATAAATTCAGGATGCTGTTATAGGTCAAGGAGTCCTAAAGTTCAGGAAACTCCCTGCTGTTAGAGAGGGTGTACAGGGAACAGGCTCTTAGATCCTGCTTAGCTTACAGCAGGTTGCTTGGCTACTTGTCTTCACAGCCCATGTAATTTTGTGAACGAGATGACTGTTTTTAATCAAACAAGTTCTGTTTATCCCACCACCCCTTGTTCCAGAACCTCCCACAGACAAGCCAGCTCTCTGCAATCTGCTGCTTCAAGTTGCTTCAACACAGTAGGAGACTCCTTCCTCACCTCTAGCAGCCATGGCTTCAGCTTTCTGTCTAGCAAAATATCAAAACCCAGTATCTCAAAGCAGGCGCAGCCAGTAGTATGGTTTGGAAAGAAGCTTTGGTAATTGTGCTTCACAACAGGGTGAGCTGAAATAAGAGTCTTTATAATAACATCTTCAATATCTTCCCAGAGTTTTGTTGTGTTATAGCTGTTATCTGTCATCCAGGCATTCAGGGTGGACAGTTTCCTGTGTGAAGGACAGGAGACAGTAAGAGCTGACCTGTGATACCATGTTTGCCCCAAACAAAGATGAAAGTAAACCAGTGTCCCAAATGCAGCTTTCCTGCAGGATGTGCACAGGGCACTGCGGTATCTGGACAAGACAGTACCTCTTACTGCCCATCATGTCATCCTGGACAAAGTTTTCATTATGTCTGTTGATGGCATAGTTGGTCAAATGCATGCAGATATCATCCTGAGAGAGGAACCACAAAAGACTTTAATTTATCTTAACCACAGAGTGTAAACAGAAACAGCCCCATTAGCACCAACCTAGCCACCAACTCTGCCCATTTCTGTCTCCCCTCTGTGGCAGTGACTTGCAGCAAGGAGTTAATCATGCTGGTGATCTGCTCTCTAGCCAGAAGCTAGAGCTAACAGAGCTCTATCCGCTCTGTCCTTATCTCTGGGGGAGGGCACAGGAGTCAGCTCCACAAATGCCATTCCAGCCAAGGCCTCACAGATAAACAAGGGACTCCCAAGGACAGAAGCTGCAGCAAACTTCTGCAGATTCTTCCTTTTCCTTTGTTCACCGAAAGCAGAAGACCTCTCCAAGACATGCACATATCATGGTAAGGGAGAGTCCATACATGCACAACTCTGGGAGAAGTGGGCAGACAGCCAGAAGCCCAGGGTATCGCAGGGCGGCCTGTGACCATAGCACAGCAATCCAACGCTACAGTCCATCTTCTGTTGGGATTTTATAGGTTAACAGACCCGTGCTTGCAGATGGGCATGGCCATAGTCTGCACCTTGCTTTCCCAGTTCCCCTCCCTGTCTCTCCTAGGCTGTTCCAGTACCACCAGATAATCCCCAGGTCCCTCTTTTCTGCCTGAAGCACAGGCAGACTTGAGAATGCTTGTGAGGGTAAGAAGTAGTAGGAGGGTGGCCCGGAAGCACTGTGAGGTCTCCATCCTTGCAGGTTTTCAACACCTGACTGACTGAAACCCCAAGAATCACAGAATCACAGGAAGAACAAACCCCAAGAATCCAGATCTGAATGTATTTTTGACCCGGTTTTGAGGTTCCTGCCAAGTGAAAAACTCCATGATTCTGTGATAATGCCAGTTAAGAGCCCAAATGTGGGGCCTGGGGGTAGATCTACTTCAGATGCTCCTGAAATACCTCCTGTGAGGAGGAGGAGGAGGTACAGAGGGATGGGAGAACAGGAAAGAAGAAAGCTGGGTCCCATGAAACACACCAGTCCCTCCTTCTTCAAGGCCTGGAATGCCCCTAGGAGAAATTAGGGACTAACATGTACAGATACTATGCGAGTTTTTTTGAAACTTGCCTTTTTTACCAGGTTTCTGCTGCTGGGATCGATATACCTGACGGTGGCAAACCGGGCAAGACCCTCCTTGTAGACAAAAATCCTCAGCGGGTCACAAGATGTGACCAGCACATAGATACGCATGTCAAATTTAAAGCCATCAATAAGGAAAGGCTGTCAGAAAAAAAGGCAGGAGCAATCATGAGACAAAGAACTATTGCTAGGTGTGCTGCCGATTCCTTGAGGATGGCTGCTCTATCTGCACTGCTTGTGCTGCTCCTTGGCAGCTCGGCGGCGAGGAGAAAGGCAAGCTTTCACCGTGCCTCTGCTGCGCTGCAGCCACCCTGGTGCCCCTGGCAGATCCAGGAAGATGGCAGGGCAAAGGACACAAGCAGGGTGCGGGATGCTGGAAAAGGAAGGAGGCTGCAGTCCTCCACCCATATTTGGAGACTGTCCCCATTACCTTAGAGATATACTGCTGACAGATCATATGCTCTCCATGCTTGATTTCCTCTGAATTACGTGTTATGAAGATACCTCTCCCTTGGCAGCTGCTCTCTGGCTTGCAGATGAATGTTCTGGTTTTCCTCGTGCATCTGTAGGCCTGGAAATCTCCATAGCTGCACAAGGAAGGTGTGACTGTTACAAGCTGCAAAAACCAGCCTCTGAACTCTCTCATACAGTTAAGTACTCAACCCATGGTGCTGCGGGCCAGTACAGACCATGCTTCTGCAGCAGAGGAACACCACACCTGTTCCTGTTATACAAGTTACAAATTAGTCCTTGTGTGACCTGACAAAGCTCTCCTGGTTCTACCTTTTACATCTCCACCTCTACTGGGAAGTTGATAGCGGGTGGTCACCACTGTGGGTACAGGACCCAGTAAGATTTTGGCTCTGCTGCTGCAGAGAGCAGGATAAAATAAACAAGCCCTGTCTACAAAGGAGGAGGAAGTCACAAGTCTTTACACCCCCTTTTATGCCAGCTCATCAGCAAGCAGGCAGGAGGCCGCAGCTGGAGCATTCTAAGAAGGGTGCAGAGGCTCATGAGCTGAGCACACCTATTGCATTACACGGCTGGTCTTCAGGAGCAGCTCCAGTGGGAGTACAGTGCTTTGAAGAGTCAAGCCAATTCGTTATTAGATGGAGAAGCACGATCTCTTCTAAAGGGCACCACATTTAGGGAAAGAGGGAAGCAAGCAGGACAAATCCCTGAAAACAGTGCCCAGAGCAATTAGAGCCCAGGAAATGCAGCCTGGAAAGAAAGATGGAGAAATAGGTCTTCTGCAGAAACAGGCAGACTGAGAGGCCACGTGGCAACAGCCTTCCCGGACATCACACACCGCTAGCAAAACGCAGCCAAACCACTGTTCTCCAAGGCCAGTGCAAACAGAAGTACTAAGTCAGGGGTCCTCAAACTTTTTAAACAGGGGGCCGGTGCATGGATTAAGTGGCAGGCAGTCATCTGTGGCTGCTTGGTTTCCCCCCTCAACCCCTGGTGGGGGGGTGTCTGTAAATACTGGGGATCCAGATTGAGGACTCTGGGGGGCCGTGTCCGGTCCATGGGCTGTAGTTTGAGGACCCCTGTACTAAGTTCCAGTATTTCAGCAAAGATGCTTTAGGTTAGATACTAAGAAAATCATCCTGACCATGGAGGTTGTAGCACGGCTGGGGTTGGTCTCTTCTCCCAAATAACAAGCGATAGGACAAGGGGCAACAGCCTCAAGTTGTGCCAGGGAAGGTTCAGATTGGGTATTAGGAAAAATACCTTCACCAAAAGGGTCATCAAGCCCTGGGCAGCCTGGTCCAGTGGTAGGGTCCCGTCCCTGGGGGTATTTAACAGACGTGTAGATGTGGCACTTAGGGACGTGGGTTAGTGGTGGAATTGGTAGTGATGGGCTAACGGTTGGATTCTATGATCTTAGAGGTCTTTTCCAACCTCGACGACTCTATGATTCTATGGGGAGAGTTACAGAACATGTGCTGGGAACCCTATTTCAAGGTCTGCAGGAAATGGTAAGAATAAAATCTGTTAAGATTGGGTATCTTTTGTCTCCTTACAACCACACAAACTTTGAGTGCTCTGGTCTCCTTCAGCTACATTTCTATCATTGCTTGCCTGTATATGATCAGGGAAGTCAGGCCTTCTGCCCCAAAGCTCGAGCAATTTGGTGATGGTTTACATCTAATTTACATAGTATATGTACTAGCACAGTGACCTGCGCTCTCCCACTGTCCTCCACCACCAGTGTGCTCTACTGCAGCGGACAGCAGAGGTGGGGGGCTGTGGGGACAGCCACCACAGCCATGGGTAGCGGAAGCACCTTGTGCCACTGTCCTGCACCCTTCCCGGGCAAGCAATGGCTGCTGACCCAGGTGGTGGGGGAAGGCAGACTGCCATGCTGCGCTATGGCTGTTGCCCCCCTTCACCCAGTGCTGCTGCAGAGAGACTTCCCACCAAAACACAGATTTACACTTCCCACTCGCTCACTACCCTTAGGCTTTCTGGGTGGGTCCCTCTCCCCAGATTTAGCCCTTCGGCATGCAGTCTGCCAGCAGCAAGGTGCACACCGCAGAGGATGCCATTCCACGGGCTAATTCGGTCTAATAGGAATTAAATATGTGCACAACTAGAAAAGTGCCTCAACACTCTGTTCAGTTCCAGGGAAAGTTACAAAGACCCTGACCGAGACATGAGGTCTCAGAGAGGTCCCCCCATCCCAGCCCTGGCTGTCAAGCATAGAGGCTCCCACTTCCTCATTTCATATCCCTGTTCTCAGCTGCATTAATGCACATCACTCACTCAGCTGGCAGGCACCAAGTGCGGGGAAAGATATTGTATTCCTTGGGGAAGAGCCTGAGCATGCGGTTAAGGTTGCGAGCCAACAAGTCCTTACGGCAGATCTCTATCATGCCTGGAAAATGGTTGATTTTCTGAAAGAGGTGCAGACAAAAAAAACAGAATCAGCAAAGGAACAGCAGGGATCCCCCTCGAGGAAAGCCTGCATGTGGAGAAACCAGCACGCAGAACAGGAAGCTGGGGATGCAATTGCCTTGAACGTCTGCTGAGGAACAAGGTCATGCTGCAGCTGCTTTATCTGAACTTCACCAGTGTGATTTATCTGCACATTCTATCTCAGCCCTGAAGCTCTCCCTCACTAGAATATAACAGCTTCAGGAAGGGAGCCGTTTGTCATCAAGAACCATTTATTTCATGCTACATTAAGAGGCTTGGCAGCTTTTCATTTCACACTACTAACTGCCAAAGTGTTGCTGATGGCACTGTACCAGAGACACAATAGAAGTAAAGAAAGGCTTGTGAACCTGCGCCCTCCGGAACCAATGCAGAGGAGGAGGCATGGGTGCTAGTCTGGATGCTTCTGTTTCATTCTGTAACACGTTGTTCCATTAACAGCCTCCATCTCTCCCTCCTTCTTGAGCTCTTCCTGCTGTGCAGCATTTACATGGGGGCATTTACCTGAAAACGCTTCATATCCATGATGCGCTCCAGAGAGACCGAGTAGTCCGTCCAATACACTGTCCACTCCTCATCTTCTCCCACTTCTTTCAGCCCACAGCACTGCGCTGCCCGGCGTACTGTACCAAAGCAAGCAGATGACAAGGGGCCAGGTAGAGGATATAAGTACCAGGGACTGTTGAATCCCCAAAGTAACCAGGGACAGAGCGTGGAACAAACCTCTCCAGCCCACAGTTCCACTCTCAAGAGATGCAGGGTATTGGTGGGACCCTTCAGAAAGCTAGAAACAGCAGCTTTACCTAGCTAAGCTCACCCCAGCTTCTGGCTGCAGGTGTACTGGGAGCTGTCAGCCCTGTCAGTCCACATGCCTTGGGGTCCCAGGGCCCCTCCTCAACTACAGCAGGCTTGAATCTGCCGTGGGTCTGACACCACAGGGGCGGATACAAGCCTTCTGAAGGTATGAGTTTCATCTTTGGAATCAAAAACTATTTGGCAGCAGAACACACGAGCTCTGGAGCAGAAGCTCGCTGCCAGGATGGTTTGTGTTAGTGCCAGTTCTGAATTTGGCCCCTCACAGGGCTGGGGAGGCAACAGTCAATGCACAGTAGGAACCACCGCAAAATGGTTCTGGCTCCTGTGGTGCTCATGCTGCCACATCAGCCCTTGCCGTGGGTCCCTGTCTGCCTCCCATCACCAAACTGCCCGAGCATGGCCCTAGGTGAGGCACGCAGCATCTGTTCCTCTACAAAACCTGTGTTCTTTGCGCAGCTGACCAGCTGTGGCTCTCAACAACACAAATGTGGTTGCACTGCTAGAACAGTCATTAGCAAACTGGCTAATAACATTGACCAAATGCCAGGAGTCTGTTAAGATCCAGCTTGTGGCAGTACAGTGCAAGACAGGAGAGGAGACGAGCTCCCTGGAGCACGTCACTGGAGATGGAGGACAAAGGAAGAGATTCCAGGTAGGGATCCTGCTAGTTCCATTGCTGGCTTTACATTAAACAGTTGAGAGCTCTCAAATAGTTTCCCCAAGCACAGGCACCAGCCTGGCATCGTAACAGCTCCTAACTAAACCCTTCTTCCCAACTTTAGCAGATGTATGGGGATGGGGGGTGCTGAGGGCTTGCGCTGCTGTTGTGTGTTTTCTGTCTCTCCAAACCAGAGGGCACCCCAGCATAAAGTGTGAAAAACTCCGTACTTTTCACAGGAGTCCCAGTCACTTGCAACCAATACATACATAAATCAAAAGTGACTGTGCAGTGGAAGCTCGGTACCAGCACTCCTCCCTGGCTGAGCGAGCACCCAAGGAGCTTGCTGGTGGAGGGCTGACCCAAAGGGACACTGCAGCGTCTCAGACTCACCGCTCTCGTACTTGCAGCCGGACAGATTGATGGAGGGAACACTGGAACTGAAAAGAGATGACAGAACAGCCGCTCAGTGAGGAACCGGGGCCCGTCCTGGGCACGGGTGGGAGGGAGGGTGGGTTGGAAGGGTGGTGAGAACTGTGTTCCTTCACACACATACGCAGCCCGTGCTCCACAGAGCTACTGGGCAAATCCCATCTGGAGCCCAGGTGGGCTCAGCAAGCCGTGAGGCAACACGGCAAAGAGGGGTCCAGAACGCGGGTCCTTCCTCGGACGCGTCACGTTTGGGATTATTGGGGCAATTTAAAGGAAAGAGCCTTTATTTTCTGATTCACAGGTCCCTGGAAAGCCCCTCGAGCTGCGGCCCAGGGAGCCCCCGCTGAGCATCGCCCCGTGGCGGCGGGCAGGCCTGCGCCCTCACTGCCGCAGTTCCGGGCCCCGCCGCCGTGCTCCGGAGAGCCAGGCGGTGCGTGGGGCAAGGAGGCGTCTCCGGGGCCGGCCTTTGTCCTCGGGGCCGTGGACACGGCTCAGGCCAGGCGGGGAGAGGTCGGGGGGGAAGGGGAGGGCTGGGCCCCTCAGGCCCCCCA
>JAVJGJ010000060.1:3313960-3325537 GCA_035590215.1 Microhierax caerulescens
AATATCTTTAATATGCATTATGGGGGGGGGGGGGCGGACACGGGCTGCCCGGAAGCCGCCAGGTAGGAGACGGGAGGTGCGGAGCCCGGGCTGGGCCTTCCCCGCCGGCCGGGCTTCAGGGGGCAACGGTCTGCGGGCCTGGCCGGTTCTCCCCCACTTTGAACCCCCAGCCGTCCGGGTGGGCAGGCTCCCGGGCCGGCCCCTCACCCCCACCGCCAGCCCTTGGGGTCCCGGGGGCAGGCACGGAGCCCCTGCCCTTGCGGGGCCACCTTGGCCAGCAGGCTGCTGGCCCCGGGCCGGCTCGGGCACAGCTGGCAGGGGGCTGTGGGAACGGGCCGGCCGCCTCTGCACCACGCTGGGGCGAGCTGCCCGCTGCCCTGCCCGCAGGGCTGCCTCCCGCGCCGCTCACGCCACAGAGCATCTCTTGTTCTTGCCTCTTCAAGTGCCTACAAGAGGTTCAGTGAACTGCTGCCAAAGGAGGAGAGGGAGAATGCCTGCTCCGCACGGGTTCCCAAGAGCCAGATCCTGACGCTGCCTGAGCTGCGGGTACGGTGCCTGGCAGGCAGCGCCGCGCTGCTGCTCCCGGCCCACAGCGTGTTTGGGCAGGGCCCGGTTCACCCGCCGTGGTGCCAGGGCTCTGCCCTCAACCTGCCGCTCCACAGCCACCTGGGGAAGCTGTTCGCTTTACTGCACCTCAGTCACGCCAGCAAACAGCTTCCTCATCCCCGCTGTGCGCGGAGGATCCGGAGATCCCTGCTGCATGGGGCTGCTGTCATGGCCAGGCATGGTTGTGCGGTGTGTGAGGGACTGGTGGCAGAGCAGGGAACCAGCTCAAGTCCATGGGGTTGGCACCAGCCCGTGGCCAGTGTCTGCCATCAGGGAGCGGGCCCAGCGCTGCCCTGAGCCGTTTGTTCCTGTGTTGGCAGGCAAACCCCTTCCAGCACCGGATCTGCCGGGTGTTCTCCACCTCAGATAATGGGGACGACAGCATGTCCTTTGAAGACTTCCTCGATATGTTGAGTGTCTTCAGCGACTCCGCTACCTCAGATGTCAAATCCCACTATGCCTTCCGCATCTTTGGTAAAGCTGGGGGCAGATGCTGTGTCCTGGGGTCCCCACACCTTGGGGAGGGGCAGGGATGGGGATGGAGCGTTCAGGAGAGCTGGCAGTGCCCTGAGAGCACCCATGGGGATGGCAGCTTTAGGAAGTCCCCGTGGGAACTGCTGGTTTGACGTGATGATGTGCACGGAGAGATGCAGCGTAGAGCCTGCTGTGCCCCCAGGCTGCCAGGCCCTTTCCTTGCCAAGCACAGGCACTCGTGGCTGTCTGGGGTTACTGCAGCCCTGCCAAAATGTTACTTTTGTCTCCCCGAAGACTTTGATGATGATGGGACCCTGGACAGAAAGGATTTGGAGAAACTGGTGAACTGTCTGACGGGGCAAGGCGAGGAGTCGCAGCTGAGTAGCGCGGAGATGGAGCAGCTCATCCGAAATGTGAGGACCATCAGGTGGGGCACAGGTTGCTGCATGCTCCCAGCCACACAGAGCTCACCACTCGCTTTTCCTTCCGCTCCAGATCCTGGAGGAGTCCGACATCGACAAAGATGGCACCATCAACCTCTCAGAGTTTCAGCATGTCGTCTCCCGCTCTCCAGACTTTGCCAGGTACAGTGGTCTCCAGCAGCACAGCTTTGCCACAGGGAGCCTGTCTGGGGGGTTCCCGTGCTGCGATTGCTGTGCTGGCATTGGGGTAGAGCCCTTGGTGGCTCTAAGGCAGGGCTGCCCTTACAGGGTCTCCTGTAACGTGGAGGGAACTGTGCCGTGCTAGCTCTGCAGAGAGCCTCTCCCGCCCAGGGTGTTACCCTGTAGCAGCGGGTACTTGCAGACTGTCTGTGTGTGACCAAGTGAGGAAGTGCAGAACCTATTGTGTCTCTCTTTTGCAGCTCCTTCAAGATCATCCTGTGAGAGCAGCTCTCCAGCAGAACTGCTTCTCTGGCTATTGCAACTCTTTGGGCTCACAGATATTTCCTCTCTCAGTGAGCAGAGTGAGAGAGGCCCCTGCTCCTCACCAGCCTGGCAGTGCCACACAGTGCCTTAGGCAGGACCCCCTCCTGCTCTCCTTCCATGCCTGCTGCGAGGCAGTGCCTGCAGAGGTGGAGCCCTGGGAAGCTGCCTTGCCTACAGCCATGCTCCTCTCCCAGGATCAGATTTTAACTCCTTATGCAAAACTGAAGGCAGCTCTGTGGGTGTGGGGAAGCACACAAAGGTGCTTCTGCCTGGGGGCCACACTGCACCAAGCACAGCCCCTCTCTGCCCTGGGTACCAATCTGTGCCTTTCCCTAGCAGGCAGGGAGCTGCCTCCCCGTGCTGAGCCCCTGCACAGCTCTCCCATCTTCCCGGGGGCCTTTCTGCTGCCATGTGGATCCATTTCCCTGAGCAATAACACAAATGTGGATCCATCTCCCTGAGCAATAACATAACCGTGGATCCATCTCCCTAAGCAATAACACAGATGTGGATCCGTTTCTCTGAGCAATAACCCACCCCGTAAATGTGCCATCCCAGCAGCAGAACTGTCCCCACCATGGCTGCACAGGATGCAGGACACCTTCCTCCCTGGACCAGCAAGGCACAGCCCCATGGGCAGCGCAGCCAGGCTCACCCTTTGGCACTGACCACGCTGGGGGCCTGCTCTCTCTGTTTTCTTCCTCCTCTTTTCCAATCTCCCCCTTCCTCTGGCTCAAGCTCAGCAGCTGCTCTGCCCGCCCTGGCCTCTTCCTCCCTCAGCTCCTGCGAGGACACAAATAAAGGGCTCTGGTTTCACCCTCTGCTCTGTGCCGCCTTTGTCTGGCCGTGGGGACGGCGGAGGGGGCTGCTCTGGCAGTGCTGCGGGACCAGTGCCATGAGGGGTGCTGGGGACACAGCCTCCTGCCAGGCCCCTCTGCCTGCACGCCAGCCGCAGCTCCAGGGGACAGGTCCCACGTCCCGCTCTGTGACAGCCCCTTCCGCGGGCTGCCTCCCGCCTCGAAGCCCGAGGATTGTTCTCAGCAGCACAAAGAGCCCGGCTCTCCAGCAAGAGGCACAAAGGGAAATCCAGGGCAGGCGAGCAGCTACCTTTGCTGCGGGCAGCGCCGGAGCCTTTTGTGTCTGTTCATCCATCAGGCTTCGCCCTGGCCTGCTGCCAGTCGTGGGCAACGGCCCTGCCTGCGCTCCCACCGCACCAGCAAGCCTCGCCGGAGCTACTCCGCGAAGCCGCATCAGGCTGCGGCACCAGGTGCCAGGGCTGGTGCCTGGGCTGGGGTCCGGCTCGCCCCACGGCAGCACCGGCGCCGGGGTGGAGCGGCCGACGGCTGTCTCAGGGTGCTGGTGCGGCTGTTTCTCACGTACCGGCTGCTCGTACCGGCTGCTCGCTCCCAGGGCTGCTGGCCCTTCCAGCTCGGTGCCCTGTGGTGCTGATGGTATCTGCCCGCCACAGCCTGCACCCCTGCGGCCCCGGGGGCCACGTCTGCTGGCAGGGCACCAGCCAACGCCTCCGGTGGCTTTTTTGATATCCCAGAACAGGCTGGGCAGGAAGTTTGGTGTGCTGGTCCAGCTGGGAGCGAGGCAGTGCTGGTCCCTGGGGGGGGGAGCCTGCCTCAACAGGCCAGCTCCGTGTGGAGCTCACTGCTTCCCCCAGACCTGTCTGCCAGCTCTTCCCAGGCACAAAGGCACACGAGGGCTCACGAGCAGCACTGCAGGTCCCGGCCATCAGCCGTCACCGAGCCAGGTCCCGCTGGCAAAGCAGCAGGGGTCTCCTGGCAGCTGCGCAGGATGGGGGCAAGAACCTGCCTGCTCCCTGGGGTGGTGGCAGGGGTCCCACATGCCACACAACACTGTGGTCCTTGGGAAGGGGGCTGTCCCACTCTCCCAGCCCCAGGCACCCGTTTTCCTGCCACCTCGTCACCTCTGCCTTCCTCCACTTCTCGCGGCGCTGGGACAGCATCACCCCATCGCTCTGCAGCTCCCCACATGGCTCTGCCCCACCAGAATGCCTGTTGCAGCACGCACCTCCAAAACAGCAGAGTGCTGCCCGAGCTCATTGACGTGGGTGCACAACAAACACCCTGACAGCAGGGTCACGGGGACCCCCTGGCAGCAGCCGTGAGGGTGCATGGCGACCTTCCTGCGAGCCCCCTGTGCTTGGCCAAGCACACCAGGACTGCGGGCAATCCAACCGCCAGCACAACCCTCCGGCCCCATCCGTCCATCCCTGCCCAGGCGAGGAGCAGCCAGCCACGGGCAGGTTTTTTCACCAAACGCAGGGAGAACCAGACACAATTCCTCTCCGCTGGGCCACCGTGATGGTTCTGGCCACAGCTGGCCATGGGAAGATGCCCAGCCCTGCCATGGCTGCACACGTGTCCAAAGGAGACACCTGGACTTTATATAAAAACCACAAACATTTCTGCACACGCACGCGGGGACGCGGGGGCGAGTCGCTGCCCAGCCCAACGCGGGCCAAGCGCCCCGTCCCGCTCCCTCCCCGGGACACAATTCACATTTTCAACATACCAAAAACGAACCAAGCACAGATGCACAGCACATGCTGCGGGGTCGCTGCGCCGGCACCGCCTGGCCGCACACAGGGCTCCGGGTCCCGCAGCGGGACATCACAGTGAATCGGGGCGCGGGGGGGCTGCGGCTGCCCCCTCCTACCCTCTGCATAGAGGGGGGCCGGGGCCCCGCGTAGCCGGCAGAGCCAGGGCCGCGCCAGCAGCCTGAGCCAGGCACCGTGTCCATCTCTGCAGCGGGGACGCTGGGCTGGGGGACAAGTCCCAGGCGTCCCTGGAAGGCACGCAGCACCCCTGGAGCCTCCAGTACCGTCCTGAGGAGCGGGGCCAGAGCGGCCGAGGTGATGCCCGAGGAGCTCCCGGGGAAGCCGAGCCCCGCTGGCTGGGTGGGTGCCGCAGCAGCGCGCGGGCCCTGGGCATGCACACACAGACAACACGGAGCCCAGCTGCGGCGCCGCGGGCCGGCGAGGCTCAGCAGAGCAGAGGTGGTCGTGGGCGAGGGCTCGGCTCTCATCCCCGTCACACTACCGAGTCCTGGATCTCGGAGCCCAGGCGCACCCGGGGTCTTTGGCAGGCGGGAGACACCTCCACGAAGCTGTCCCGGACATGGAGGGGCCTCTTCTCTGACTCGGAGAAGGCGCGTGGGGGGCCCGGGGGCTCGTGCACGGGGGTGCTGACGATGTAGTTGTCCTGCAAGGCCTGGTAGCCCTTGTGTTCGGGTGCCGTGCTGGGCAGGCTGCTGCCGTTCAGGGGCAGGCTCTCTACTGGCTTGCGGGGCGGCTTCTGGTGCCGGCCGGGGTCGCCAGGCTCCAGCAAGGCTTTCATGCCATCACGGTGCCGATGCAAAAGGAAAAGGGCCAGCACGAGGACGGCTGCCGCGAAGAGCACACACATCACCAAGAACTCGGTCCAGTAGGTCTTGCCGTCCAGCCGGGCTGCGGTGCTGCCCACCGCTGAGGTGCTCCGGGATGTGCTGACCGTCTCCAGGGCATCCCGGCCGGTGGCCACTTTCCTGCCAGGGTTCAGCGGCCCGTGGGCCAGCTCCTGCACACTCACACAGTAGCTGGCCATCAGCTTGCGGAAGCCCTCCTCCAGCGACCAGCACTCGTAGGTGCCCGCTCGCTCGGGGCTGCCCACCAGGATGAGGGCCCCGTCGGGCAGTACCAGGTAGGAGGCGTTGACGGGCGCCCCGTCGTGCAGCCAGCGCCGCGAGGCCAGGTTGGAGAGCAGCTGGCACGGCAGCGGCCGCACCGCATTGGGTAGCAGCTGGATCCGCTGGCACGGGGTGCCTGAGGCTGCGGAAAGACAAGCCATGGGGATGTCAGCGAGGCCACGAGGACCCCAGCTGTGGGCAGGGGGAGCAATGTGGGGTGCCGAGAGGGAGCCTGGGACACACGGGAGCCCCTGGGACAGCGGTCCCAGCCCCACGGCGGCACCCACAAGAGCTCACCTGGGGGCAGGAGGATGCGGGGACGGGGCTGGGAGGCATTGGCCAGCTGGCAGAGCCGCTCCGTGTCAGCGTCCTCAATGTCCTGCGCCCAGAGCCTAGGGACAGAGAGGGGTCAGGGCACGGGGCGGGTGCCGCAGGGCACAGGGGGATGGAGAGGGGGTGCAGCACTTACTGGGGGTGTGCTGGGGGGTGCAGGGTGGCCCTGCGGCAGGCACCCCGGCTCCAGGCGCAGAAGGGGTCCCGCGCCAGCACACACTCCCCACAGCTGCGGTACAGGCTGCAGTTGGCGAAGGGCACCTGAGCCACTGCCGTGTAGGTGGCTGCATAGACCAGGCCCTGTGGGAGGGGGGGACAGGGGGGTCAGCAGGAAGCCCTGGCCCTGGAACCAGGCAGCTGGGTCGGCTCCTGCACACCCCTACCTCCCAGGCTCCCTGGCCCCCCAGTCCACAAACAGGACCTGGTCCACGCAGTGTGAACCCACAGCATCCCCCTCCTTGCCCCAGCCCCCCCAGCCCGGCTCCTGCCTGGTCCTGGTCCAGCAGCAGCTGGAGAACGGGCTGGCCAGCAGGGAAGAGGCGGATCTCCTCGATGATGTGCACCCCATGGTTCACACGCACAGCCTTGTGCAACCGGCCATCATCTGCAAACACAAGCACCGTGCTGAGCAGGGCCAGGGGCACACAGCCCACCAGCACCCACCCCGTCGGCAGCCCGCAGCTGCACCCACCTGTGCCCAGGAAAAGGACATCGTAGGTGCTGTGGAGGCCCTGTGCACGGTGGACGCCGATCTGCTGGTAGCGCAGGCGGCTCTGCAGCAGCAGCGGCTGGCTGCGCACGGGGCTGTCCATCAGGAAGTGGTCCTTGATGAAGTTCAGCACCCGGTCCGGCATCTGGAGGGACGAGTTGATTTTCAGGTGCCGCGTGTGGCTGGTGATGCACTGGGGAGAGAGGAAGGGGCTTGGCTGGGGTGGGTGGGCAGCTGTGCCGTGACAGCTGCCAGGACAAAGGGAGTGCAGAGGACTGCTCCACATCCTGCGCTCGTGCAGGGTCTGAGGAGGCACCTACCGTGCCCGGCCGGGGCTCTGGCACAGGGCCGGTGTCCGTGTACCACTGCTGCGTCTCACGGTTCACCTCCTTGTAGAGCCCGCCGAAGGCTCGCTGCACGCTGCGCATGGGGAAGGCGCACACGGCTGAGCTGCCCAGGCCACCCTTGTTCCTGGCAGGGAAGAGGCAAAGCCCACAGGAGATCAGGCTCCGCTGAGCCCCCTGCACTGCCCCCAGGAACCCGAGCACGGCTGGAGCCAACCAACATCTCCCTGAGTGCCCAGCAGTGCTGCAGGCAGCGGCCCCAGGTCCCCTGCCCACCGCTCACCACTGCGAGGTGAAGACTCCGTAGAAGAGCGTCTCCCTCCAGTGCAGCTCCCCCGGGGTGAGCACAAAGATATCCTGCACCACGTTGAAGGGAAAGCCGTCCTCGGGGTGTGAGCAGAGCAGCTGTGCCTTCAGGAAGGTCGTCCACCGCCGCTGCAGCACGCGCTCCCCACCCTGGTCCCCCTGCATGACACAGTGGGTCAGGGCACAAAGCCACGGCCGCCTGGCAGCGGGGAACGGAGCAGGAGTCCGTCCATCCGTCCGTGCGGCAGTGCCAAGGCCCCAGCAGAGCAGCCCCGGTGTTGGGGAGGCACAAGTGAAGCAGCATCCAAGGCGCTCAGGGGAAGGGAAGAGTGACCCAAGAGGAGGACGGGGTTTGTGTCCCCTTTAGCAAGGGGGCGGAGGAGACGGGGAAGGGTCGCTGCCACCAACGGGGCTGGCTGGAGCAGCAAGCCCAAGCTGCAACCTTGGGCTGAGCACTTTGGAGTTGTAACTGCCCCAAAGAGGTCTCCTGCAGATGCTGGTCCCCTCCTGGGGTGCCCAGGAACTGGGGGACAGATGTGCAGGGTGGTCCCACGTCCCCCCAACCTCAGCAGTGAGTGGTATCCTGGGCACGGCCCTCTGTGCACACCCCGCTTCCCTGTGCCCACCTTGCACACACGTGCGATGCGTGAGACGATGGTGTTCTCAAAGTAGTCAAACTCCTTGCCGGTCTCACTGAAGAAGAAGTAGACCTTGTCGTCATCGCCCTCAGGGTTGCCGGCAGGCAGGCTCTCCCGCAGGTAGGCTGAGCCCACGAAGACCGGGTCTGGGGACACAGGCACCCTCAGCATCGCCCCACCGCTGGGGCTGGCCCCTGTCCCCACACCTCCCCTATCCCGGGGGATGGAGACCCCGACCCACCGTGCCGGCCCCAGCTCTCACCCTGCAGCCAGTTGAGGGAGTTCTCTGTCTTGAGGGCAATGCGGCTCTCCTGGCTGCGGTAGATGGTCGGCTCGTTGCCCTGGAAGTTGCTGACAGTCCCGGCGTAGAGTTCACCGTCTGCCAGAGAGACAGTCCCGCTGGGACCCGGCACACGCCACCCGGCACAGCCCCGCTCCCCTGCCGGGGTCCCAGCTGGCCTGGCCCCAGTTCAGCCCGGCTGAGCAGCTGGGGCGCTGCAGAGAGGACGAGGGTCCCACGGCAGCGTGCCTTACCGACCATGACGGCTGTGGACCGGTACTCGGGGTCGAAGGGGCAGCGTCCCTTCCCATCCTCCAGCAGCACCTTCCCTGATGCGTCCCGCTCCAGGCTGAAGTGCTGGACATTCTGCAACAGAACCAGGCTGTAAGCCAGCAGCACCCCTAGCACCTGGGACCCCCGCTGCAGGGCCCTGACAGCAGAGGGGAGTCTGCATCCCCAGTGGGACCCCCTGGCCCCGCTCCCTGTGCTCACGATGTAGGCGCAGGCAGGACTGAAGGCGCAGGTCCCACAGGTGTAGAGGTGGGTGCTGTTCAGCTGCAGCAGCATCTTGATGTAGTTGTGACAGTCTCTCTGCAGGGGTGAGAGTACCCCAGCTCAGCCCTCCTGCCCACACGCACCCCGGCATGGGGCACTGCCTGCTCCTGCCACAGACCCCAGACACCCACCGACAGCGGGGCTCACCTGGGGGTCCTTGCCCTTGAACACGCACTGCTTCTTCTTCTCCTCATCTGCACTCCACAGCAGCTGCGGAGAGGAGACAGTCACCGAGAGCCCCCTGTCACGAGCTGGTCCCCACACAACCTCTCCTCAGGCTGGCAGAGCTCGCCCCAGTGTCAGTGTCCTCCCCACCTCCATCATGCTGGCAAGGCAGCTGCTGGCTGGGGCCAAGCACCCCACCCCCTGGGGCACCTGCCTCCCACCTGTCCCGAGCGGCTCCTGAACGCGCGGTGGCTTGCACAGACCCCAAATGCTGCCAGGGAGCGTGGGGCAGGGGACCCCCCCTGCCTCAGAGCTGGCTTGGTGCCCCCTTCCCTCCCTGAGGGCAGCCCAGCCCCGGGGGTTCAGCAGTCCCGTGCAGGGCTCGGCCCCCAGTCCATGGGCTCACCCTGCGAGCCGGTGCTCCAGGCTGGAAGTGGCTGGTGTTGATGGCGATGAGCAGCTCGCGCGCTCCCAGGTACAGGGTGCCGCCGTCCGGGCTCAGCAGCAGGGCCGTGTAGTTGGACACGCCAGGCACCTCGAACCGCTGCACGACCCGCTCGGCCGAGTCTGGGGACGAAAAACAACAGGCATTAGCCTTGCACAGCCCACGTGGGCCAGCACCCGACCCCTCAGGACCCCTGCACCGCCGCTCGCTCCTGGCCCCTCTGCATGGAGCTGCCAGGGCCGGATCCGGCTCTCTCCACGTGATGCACTCAGCACCGCACCACAGTGAGCCGTGCATGGCCCCAGTGGTGCTCGAGGGCAGCCTCCTCGCTGCTGCCAGCACGAGCCACTGCCCTGTCGCGGCCACGGGGACGACACCGGGGCACGCTGCAGCAGCCCTGCCGGCACTGGGCACCACGGCCAGGTCCGCACTGGCTGGCCACGCACAACCCCGGGGCGCGGGCATCCCAGCCTGGCCCCACAGGGACCCCGGGCTTGCAGCAGGGAGAGGTGGGTGCCGGGACCGGCTGCCCATCGCGTGTGGGACAGCGGGGCAGAGGCTGCCGGCTGAGTCACGGAGCACCCGCGCGCCCTTCCCGCGTGGGTGGCCTGGCCCCGGAAGCCTTTCCTCTCCCGCAGCCACTCTGAATCAGATGGGCCCGGCTGTGTCAGCGGGACACGTCGGGCTGACTCACACTACCAACTCCCTCACCCCTGACAGCCCAGGGACACCCTGACCTTCCCCGACACCCTGCCTGCTCCCAGATCCCTGCTGGGGCAGCCCCGGGGCTCCCGCAAGCCCCTGCTTGCTGCAAGCCAGTAGGAAGGCTCAAGGTGCTGCGGTACCAGCAGTGCTGCGGGGCAGGACCCTGCTCCTCTCCCTGTCCCCGGTCACTCCACAAGCCCTGGCTACCGCTGGACAGGCCGGCATCTCCCCCATCCCCAGGGGCTCAGCACCCGCTCCAGCCCTGCAGTAGCACAGAGGGAGGGATGCTGACCCCCCCCCAGGGCATCCTCCCCCAGGGGTCCTGCGCCCCAGTGCTGGGGTGATGCCACAGCAGGCATGGCCCACTGCAGGCAGCGGAGGGGCAGCGGGGGCCCCTGTACCCCGCAGAGCTGTGCTGGCCTGGGGAGCTGTGGGAGCCTGTGCTGGCTGCCAGGGGACCTGTTAGGACAAGACCTGCTTCTTCCAGACAAACCTGCTGGAGGCACATCCAGCGCTTCCAGGGGAGCAGCTCGCCAGCTCCTCCCTCCCACCAGCCACAAGCCCCACGGAGCCGTGCTCCCCCCCAGGAGCCACCACGTTGCCGGCTGGCCCATACCCCTAACCGGCTCCTGCCTACAGCCTTGGGGGTCCAGGTGGAGACCCCTGCGTACTGCACATGAGCTGCAGCCCCTGCAACCAAAGCAGCCTCTGCAGCTGGGCAGAGCTCGGCCAGAACCGGTTGGTGCAGGCAGGGCCGGGCAGTGTGGCTCGACACGGTGTGGCACAGCATGGCACGACGCCGAGCTGAGCCGTCCTGCTGGCTGCTGGGCCTCCTGTCCAGCTCAGCGGGTCCCACATCTGCTGGTGCCACCACAGCCATGGCCAGCGGTCACGGGAGCACGTGGTGGGGCCACGTCCACGCCGACGAACCGCAGCGTGCTGAGCCAGGGAGCGCTCCCAGCTGCCCGCGCCTCGCTGCCAGCGCCGGCCCAAACCACTGCACCCTCCCAGGCTGCCCAGCCGGCAGCCAGCGCGGGACGGGCTCCGCTGGCCGGCAGCAGCTGGATTTAGCCACCTTCTGCTGGCAGCACAGCCAGCCCGGACACACGTGGGCGGCCCCCACCACGCCACAGCCCCAGCGCCGGACGATGGAGCTGGGCCCAGCAGCTGCCAGTGGAGTGTGCCCTGCTGCCCACCCACCACACGCCAGCTGCCGGGGGGCTCTCCGCATGGCGAGCGAGGTCTGCAGATCAGGCCCCCCACTTGCCAGGGGCTCTGCCTGGCTCAGTGGCCTCCTGGCTGTGTTCCCCTGGCCCTTAGTACGGATAGACAAAAACTCTCTTGAATTTAACATCCCAGTGGTGGGACCTGTTTTTAATTTTACATGTAATAAAT
>JAVJGJ010000060.1:3348855-3371383 GCA_035590215.1 Microhierax caerulescens
GATGAGGGGGGTGGCTTCTGGCCCTTGCACCCCCAGCCCCCGCACAGAACAGGCAGAGCAGAGATGGAGGAGGATGGGGGGAAGGAGGAAGAGGATGGGGGGAGGAGGAGGAAGAGGATGGGGAGGAGAGGTGGGAGGGGGAGTGCGGAGGCAGCGAAACAAAGCGAGGAGTGGGGGAGGGTGGCGGCGGGAGGAAGAGGAGGAGGGGTGGGAGGAAGGATGGGGAAAAAGCAGCAGAGGAAGAGGGAGCAGGCGGGGAGGCGGCTGCTGGCACGCACAGCCCGGTCCCAGGGCCACCCCTCACCGGCAGGGACCCCCTTCCCTGGGAGGCCCCCGGGGGGCTCGGGCTGACCGATCCCGCAGTCTATCGCCTGGGCAGCCGCGGTGCGAGGGTAGATTGTCATCCTCCTCCTGTGCCCCCAACCCTGGCTCAGCCACCGCTGCCCTGCAGAGCATCCCTGTGGGGAGCAGAGCTGCCAGGGAAAACAGCCCAACACAATGCACCCCCGCACCACCATCCCTGCCAGCCTGCAAGGGCTGCAGAGAATTCCCACTTCCCCAGCTGGCAGTGTGCCCACCCTGCCCAGCCAGCCCCCATGGGTGCCAGCCAGGGGCTTGGGTGACAGGCAGTGCAGAGCCAGGGCTCTGGGGTGACCGAGGTGAGTGGCACCCCTGCCTTTGGGGGTCTGCAAATGAAATCCTTGCTGGAACCGAGGAAGCTGAAGCCAAGGGGGTCTCAGCCCAGAGAGGGGAGCTGGGGTTGCTTCCACTCTGCCCTGGCGAGAGGAGCTGGAGGAGGCTGGGAAGCAGGGAAGGCCGCCTGACTTGGGTTTGGATTTTGCTTTCCTCCTTGGTTTGGGGCACAGTTTCTACTTCCACACGCACTGGATGTTTCTTCCAGTCAAGATCTCACTTTTCCCAAGGATTTCTCTGCAGCTGCTTACACAGGACGAAAAACACCCGGATGCCCGCGGTGGCAGGTTGTTACCCCAGCTCCTGGGGCAGGGGGGCACCGCCGGATCCTGCTCCTCACAGCACGTGCCACTAAGTGCCATGCAAGGGCAAAGCAAGGGCAACGCGGACCTGGACAGCCCCACAGCCAGCTAGCAGCCTCAGGGACAGGGGAGGGGAGAAGGGACATGAGATGGGACCCAACTATTCCCTCTAAGCCTTTAGCGCTGCGGAGGGTCAGCTGGACCCCTCAGCACAGCTCGAGGCCTCTGTCTCCAAGTACGAGCACCACGAGACACAGAAGCTGAAAGAAAGATACACTCACATATCCTCCCAAGACCAGCACTGATGTGTTTTAAGAACAACCACCCTAAACCAGAGGCTTTTAGAAAAAAGCAAATTGTGCATTCCTACTCCGAGGCACTCTGAGAAAGGGGACGAGCTCTGCTCCTCTGGGCCCTCAGCATGAAAATAAAAGCCTTGTGTTACACAAATCACTCTCTGCACTTTTCTCTATCGAATGCGCGGGCCCTGGTACATGAGAAACGAAGCTTTGCTATTCAAGGGAGTGAGGCCACAACAGCTCGCAGGGCTGCTGCTGCAGCTGCACAAACACTGCAGGGAGAGAAGTGGGGAACGGGACAGATGCTTTTGTTTCACTTCTCACTCTCACTTCCCTGTTCACCCTTCTTGGGTCTTGCAGAGTGGGCTGGAAATGCTGTTTCCCAACACTCTGGGAAGTACGGTTAGGTCATGTATTTCAACTCCCCCAGGAAACACCCTGACACCCCTGAGGGTGCAGAGCACTGCCCAAACCTCTACAAGCAGCTCCCTGGAGAGCAATCTTGATCAAGAAGCCAAAGCAGTGGCCCCAGGGGGCCTCAGGTCCAGCGCCAGACTGAGCACAGACCTGCCACAGCCAGTCCCATGTGAGGCAATCGCTCCCAGGTGAAGCAAGGTGATGATGCAAGCCTGGGGCTGAAGCACAGAGCATCCAGGCACTGGGCAGAGGCTCACGCAGCGCCTGCATGCCTGAATCCAAATCCCAGCCAGAGATCTCAGCGCCCTGAGAAGTCCCAGAGAGATCCCCACGCAGGAGCCTTCCACAGCCCTGACACGGCAGTGACCGGGCTACTGGGGGAGCCGAGGGCTGGGGACCGCTGCTGCTGCTTTCCCCCTCCCAGGCACATGGCCGGGGCAGTGCAGCGGAGGGAACTCGCCCCAGCAGCACCCGCTCAGCCCTGGACCCACCTCAGCTGCACAAGAAGGGGCAGTGGGAAGGAAAACAAACATTAATGCACTGTCCCTCCTGGTACTGATCAAATGCTGCCAGCTGAGCCCTTACAAAGACACCACTCCAGGGCTGGGGACTCACGAGCTGCAGCACTGGGCACACCGCACACTGGGAAGACCGGTAGGCAGGAGGACACAGAGGGGATTCTGGCAGTCCGTCCTGGCAATGCAACAGTCCCAGTGTTGCTCCAGCACCAGAGCACCAGGCTGGGTCTCCAGGAGCTGTAGGGATGCTTTAACAAGTAAACTCCATCCCTCTGTGGAAAAGGAGACTATTAACTAGCTCTACCAAGGGCTGCACTGCCTTGATAGTGCCCCTAATAAATAAGCAAACTCTGGCCAGAGAGCGTGACACGCCGGCTCCTCTGCCCGAGGGGGAGGTGGGCTTTGGGCATGCCACCCAAGAGGCAAGCTGGCAGGTTGAGGGTAAGAGGAGGAGCCAGGCAAATCCCACTTTCAACCCCACGAAGAGCGAACGATGCCAAGCTGAACATTAAACTGAACCCCCACCGCTTCCCACCACAGTCCTTGAAACATCTCTTCTCCTGCCTTCATGCCCACCGCTCCACATGCTCCTTCACTAGCCTCCCTATCAGCAATTGAGTTTCTCACACAATCCAAGATCTGCCTTTCTTCTCCATACGCACAAGGTGAACTTTTCAGCAGCTGCTAATCATTCCACAGCTGGATTTGGTGGAAAGCTCTGTGCCACACCGGCTGGCAGTGTCCTGCTCCCCTTGGATAGTGGAAGACACTTGTGCAGGAGCTGCATTGCTGACTTCTCGTTGTGACCCTGTTATTTCTCCCTCCCATCATGTGGCTCTGTACCAGGTGTGAGCTGCTTGCCTTTTAAGCCCTTTCCCATCCCATCTCTCCTTGGTTGCCAACAAACAACTGCACCAGCAATGACAAATTTCATTACCCCAGTTTTCAACAAATTCACAACTTTTCAGGGAAAAAAAAAAGTTCTATGCAGAAAGAAGTCTGCTACTACGCTGATTTCTCCAAATTTCTTTTCGGAGCACACCCGTGCCTTGCCAATACCCAGCAGCAATGAAGCAGCTCTGGCAAGGCACTTGTGTCTGTGCTCACCCCATCCTGCCCTTTAATTGTCCCTTCTCCGGGAGCATAGTCCATATCTCTTTCTCTACACACAGGGCTGAGATCCATTTTTGAGGAAGAGTTGTGAGTATCGCTGTAAAAAGGCACAAGCACGGTAGCGCTGTGGGCTGGAGTCCCAACTCTGCTGTGGGTACCAATTTTTTAAATACTCCTGGGTTTGTGGCATCACATAATTTCTGCAGCTTCCCCGGCTCCCCATCCCCAGCCTGAGGGGACAGGCACTTCTGCCAGACGGTGCTGGGGAGCGGGTCTGTTCTCCCACAGCTCTGCTCCGTCTGTACCTTTACACCTCTTCACGCCGACTTCACTAATCCCCAAAGGCAACTACTGCGTTGGGTGTTCAGCTCATCCCTCTGCCCCACCCACCCCTCAGATCAGAAAAGCGGAAAACAAATCAAACTTATCTTAATATTGATCTCAGTAGGAACACAAGAGCAACTTGCCTTCCTCCCCAGATCCCACCCATGGCTGTACCTCACCAGTTTTCGCTCAGCCTCAGCCATCCCTGCCCACGCACCGTAGCTGGGAACTGAACCCTCCCCTGGGCTTAGAGCAAACCCCTCGGTCGAGGTTTAGGTGCTCTCCAGCTTGTTTGCCGATGGGGACACTCGCCCGCCCACACCTCTCCCGCACGTGGAGTTACACAAACGCACTCGCTGGCATCCCCTCCGACAGCCACGCGTGCCGTGCTCCTGGTCCCCCTCATCCGCGTCCCCCGGCCGCCGCTGGGCTCCCCGCTCCGGCACTCGTGGGAAGGTCGCACCCGGGGCTGGCAGCAGCGGCTCCTGTCCCTGCTCCTCTGGGGGTTGTGAAATTCGGGTTTCTTTCAGCATTTCTCCTCCCACTCCTGGGAGGTTTTTGTCTCGCTGCAATCTCTCTTCTCCTCCTGTCTTTTTTCAACACAGCTGGGAAGAGTCAGGCTCTGCCCCGGCGTATCCCTGCGGCTCCTGCCCACCCCAGTCCCGGCCACCTCCTCCACCAGCTTCTCCGCACTCACCTCCTAGTCTTTAAGCACTTAAAATAGTTGGTTTTTTTTTAAAAAATAGCTTTCACTTCCTTATGTGAATTTTACTTCTATTTACCTCTCTTCCTTCATCTTTAACCCCTCACCTCTCACCTGGGGCCTCTCACACCAGACAGGTCCCCTCCTGCAGCCCAACAGCCTCTTCATCGACCCACTGCATTTCTTGCTGGACTCCAGATTTCCCAGCCACCACACTAGACTAAGAACCATCCATCTCTGGACACATTTCCCTTTCCTTTGCTGTTTTAACTCCCTTGGTTTCACCCAACCGCTCCCCTGTCTCACACCACCGTCCCCTCCACCAGTGCCTGGTGTAGCTGAGCCACAGCTGACACCGATGCAGCAGCTCTGGAAATGAGAATCTTGGTAATCCTGAACTGAACAGCCTAAAAAACCCCATAAAATTATGTCTAGTTCATGAAAACCTCACCTGTGCACACAAACTAGGTTTGCCTGCAACATCTTAGGTCCAACAAGGGCAAGCAGAGTAAAAGGACCACCTGCTCCCACAAGGTGCCATCCTGGCTGAAGTCCCACCGAAGGCGCTCAGCCAGTGTCCGCAGCTCCTGACTCAGTGCCTGTACCCTCTGCCGAGGTGTCAGCTATTGCAAAGCACCTTGTTCTCCATTGGGCTCCTCATCAATCACCCCTCTCTCCTACTCCTTTACACCAGCCCCAGCGGCAGCAGGGTGAGTAGTGCAACCACCAACCTTCACCCAGCCCTTCCTGCAGGAAAGGGAGTCAAGGGCAAACCAAAATGTTTGAGATTTACCTTTCACAGCCTTTCTGAGGAGCAGTAACACTTCCGAACACAGCACCCCTCTTTGCTACTGGCCGCTGCCCCATGTTATCTCTGCTCCATCAGAGAGTAAGTGCTGACACATGAGCGGTGCCAGGGCCCAGCTGGTACCAGCAGCAGCTTATCTCATCTAACTCACCTTCACACCTGTATTTGGTGTTAAAGGCTGCGTGACAAACCCAGCAGCAATCCAGGAGGGCCTCTAGGACTTGTTCCCAACAGAAAGAAACTCAGTGGTGCAACCTGAGCAATGCAATTGAGAGCAGCTGCCCTAAATAAGCTCCTCAGCTTTAAACCTGTGCAGCGGCAAGTGCCTGGGGCTGTAGGAGCTGCACCCCGTGCACCTAATTCTGGTGGGCTCCCACCCTGCAAGAGGTGCTGCCAGGGCCGGGAGGGTATGGGACCCCCATTGCAGAACACTTTGTGGGACCCCCCTGCTGCAGGCTGCCCTGCAGACAGGGTGGCAGAGGCGCTGTGCAAAGCTCCAGGAGTGCTTGAGTCAAGTCTGAGCATAAATCAGGACTAAAAATGACCTGGAGAGGTTGGGCACATGGGGGTGACCTTATCGGAGTGATCTTGTTTGGGGGAGGAGGTGTTAAAGCTTTTCAATACTTTTTAACAGGCTGATCAACAGTTCTGTAATATTTGTGAGAATACCTTTGATTTTATTTTTCTTCCTTTCTTAAAAGAAGCTTTCATTTAAATTTAATAAAGGAAAAAATCAGTCTTTCATCTTTCTCGTGGATTTCACATAAAGCTACTCAAAGCACCAACAAAAATTCTAAACAGAAAAATATTTTTTTCCCTGAAAATCACCACTAAAATTATTCATAAAACCAATCCAGAGCACCTGGCCTGCACCAACCCTGAGGATTTACAAGTTCATCTTGGTTTCACTAAACGCTGAGCTGGGGCTAAGCAAGGGAAGGATGAAGCCACAGCTTCCCTGTGCAGGACGGTGCATCCGACACAGCAGCTGGGCTCAAACATCTGTCTGGCTGCACAAGCTCCTGTCACCTGGGCTGTCAAGGCCAGGGGCTGTGAGACATGGGGGGCACACACTGACTCTGGCTCTGCACTGGCAGCAGCAGAAGCAAAAAAACCATCATTTCTTGCCTCACAGCCGACATCCAACACAGATAAATTGGGCTGCAAATAATGAGCCAAAGTTCTGAGGAACGGGAAAGAGGATGAGTGGTGCTGGGTTGTTGCTACCAAATAAATTCTGCATTTTGAAAGGAATCAAAACAATTCTTAAATGCATTGTGTCTCCACAGTAGATCCTATCTAACTCCATTCTTTAAGGAAAACTTTTGTTAATGACTGCTCTAGAAAAAAGGAAAAACCTCCTACTTATTATAAGTTGATTAGAAAGCAGAACTGCTCCCGTCAGCCTTGGATATGCTTTCTGACATGGAAGATGTGCACGATATCACGTGTATCATGTGAAGTGGTTCTGGGTGGAGGAATTGCTCTCTTTGGGGGCTTTGATTAAAAAAAAAAAAAAAAGGACACAACCTACAATTTGCAGCATGCTATAGATAACATTTTTTAGTAAGATTAGGTGGAAAAACAAGTTGGGGAAAATGACAACTTCTGGTCTGTACAACAGACAACATGTTGGGAAAGGAGCAGCACCCACTTTGTCAGATCACGTTAAACCTTCCCCCGACTGCTCTGTTGATATTTCTTCTAACGATTCATACCCCAACCATTATATTCATTGGTGAGAAGTAAATGTTCACCTCTTTGAAGCCACCAGGTTATTGGCAAACTCTGACTGCAAGGGGAAAAGGAATGTTTTATCAATAACTGGAGATGACTGTTTCTGCAGAATAAACGTGTATGGAGCATGAAGCTGCCTGGTTCCCCTCTCCCCATTGCCAGCCCAGGGATGCAGGAGCAGCTGGTGCCGTTGGGACCTTCCCAGGACCAGCCAAAGCTGAAGCTGAGCATAAAACTGCCTCTGGGCTTTAAAGCAACATCTGCAGTGCCTGGCTTTCAAGCACATTGTCTCTTTTCCTGGCCCTGCCTCTGGCTGCGGGAGCTGCCTGAGACCTGCAGTGAAGGACACCAGGATTTATCCCAACCTGGCACATGATTTCCATGGGGGAACCTTTGCTCCATGGGATGGGAATCGGGCACCACTCTGCTCGGTGAGGAGGGTGGCAGTGCTGGGAACCACCGTCCTGCTGCTGGCGAGGCAGGGGGATGCTCGGCTGTCCCTGCCCACTGAGCACCAGCCCAGCGCAGGCACACGTGGCAGCTGGGCTGGCACCCCTCACCAGCATGGCACGGCACGGCACGGCACCCCAGTGCCCGTCCTCCCCTGCGAGGAGGTCGCTGCTCTGCCCTCTTGGCCTCACCATCACACACTACCTTTTTTATCTTTGAAATGCAGCAACTGCATCTGGAAGTGGAATATAAATATCGAGGCCAAGCACAGGCAAGGGTGCTCCCTCCCGGGTTGGACCCTCTCCCACCTCCCACCAGCCCTCCAGAAGATCCACGTGCTGGACTAGGTATGGGCACAGTGTGACATCCTGTTTCTGAGGAAAGCCACCCTGCCGAGGGCAAGAAATGTTTCAGCTGATGGACACTCAGGGTGAGAGGGGCCAGCCTGTGAGCAGCAGCAGATGCTGCGGCCGATCGCCACAGCGGGATGGAGCCGTGATCCCGAATGCTCTCGTGGCTTCCCAGCAGATAGGCACCCACGCCGACCTGGGACGTCCCGCTCCTGCTTCCCTTTCTGCCGAGAATACACTTTCCTCCTCTACCCGAGACCGAGCCTCCATCCCTCCGTTGCTCCCCGCCCCCAGCATCCTCCGCTCCTCCATCCCTCTGTCGCTCCCTCATTCTTCCCGTTTCCCTGGCAACGCCCATCTCGCGCTGGAGATCTGTCCCCTCTCTCCCTCTTATCTTTCTCCTTTCTCTTTCATCTATCTCCTAATCTCCCTCTCTATTCCAAACCTCTGTCCTTTGCTTCCTTTCTTTCTCTCTCCCTTTTCATCTCCTCCAATGTCTTCTCTATCTCAGGGTTACAATTATTTGAATCTCACTTTTAAAAAATAATCTCCTTCATTAACCGCCGTGCCACTGGCTCCACTCCCACTCCTGCAGCCCACCCGCACGGCTCAGGACCCCTGCCCATGCCTGACCTGCCATGTGCCCCTGGCCAGAGGATGATAAAGTCCCCCGTGCTTCTGCAAGGCCCTTCCAACCTTCCTCCAAAGCCCCTCAAACAAAGGGGAAGCAGAATTCTCCTCTGACACTGCAAGACCCTCAGGATCGGGCAGGAGATCCCCCTCCCAAGCTGCCCACAGGGCTCACTGGCTGGCACCTTGCCACCGGGGCTGCAGTGCGAGGAGTCCCAGCTCTGCTGGGTTTTCCCTGCACACACCATCCACCCAGAACCGCTGTTTTAGCAGGAGAGGAGCAGCCCGGGTACACCCCCGCACTCCCTGCCTCGCTTTCCATAGCAGGACCCAGCCACGGGGTCCCGAGCCCCATCCTCCAGCCCCTCTGACACAGCCAACGGGAACACGGGTGGCTCCAGTCCAGCGCCTGTTTGTGTGCTCAGATCAGCCCCCAACCTCTACTTCACTTCAAAGCAACCAAGGGAGACTAAAATTAACAGGGAAAAGATGCTTCCTGGAAATCAGAGTCCTAACTGCATCAGTTTGGCCATGGGGGTGAAGGAAGGATTAGAGCCACCCAGGCTCCTCCGGGGTCTGGGGGATGGATGGAAGAAGCCAGGGGGGGCCTGGGTCTGACTTTTGGCAGCACAAGGTCACTGCCAGGGGACCCCTGTTTTGTGGTAGGCAGCACCGTGAGGAGCCCATCGGAGCAGGTTCATTACTGCGAGTGCCTTCCCTGCAGTGAGCCAAAGGAAATGCTGGAGCCAACGCTCCGCTTCTGCCAAGGGACTGTTAAACCTTTGCTCTTGGAGCAGCCAAAGCCGCACCGCAGCCTGCTGAGGGTTAATTAACGCCTGCGCCAGCGCTCGGGCTGGGAGAGCTCGGGGAGGGGACTCTCCTTGCCCCCCACAGCTGCCCTCCTTGAGGATCTCCTCCTGTGCCACATGGCACAACATCATCTCTTCTTTCGAAGACCAAACAGATCAATCTTGAAGCCTGATTTATCAGCCCTTCTGCCTAGAAGCTCTTCTTGAAGCGAGACAACAGAGCTGCTAGCAGAGCTCTGATGGCACCTGGGGAGCAGCGGCTGGGGGACCTGCCGAGCCAGGGCATTTCCCTTAGACCCAACTGGAACCGCTGTGGCCTTGTGGATGTGTCCAAGACCCTTCCTCCTCTTCTGCCACGGAAGGGCCCAAACCCACGGAACCCCAGCACCCCAAATCCCCGTGTCCATCAGACCTGAGCGCGGTGACTCTCCTTGGCCAGTGGACACCCTGTCCCTGGGAACCTGGCCCTTCTCCCATGGGCTGCTCGTGCAAGTGCAATGTCCCCCCTTCAAAACGATGCAGACATGTCCCCTCCATCCCAGCCCACCTGCCTCCTCCCCAGCACCGCACAGGGACACACGCTGCAGCACAGAGCTCTCGGGATCTTGCTTTCAGAGCCTGTTTTCACATCACATCTTAAAATGTTGCCGTTCATTTGCACAGGAGCACCAGCACCAGCGATTAAATACGTAACTGGTGTGCGAAGGTGTGGGGCAAGCAGTGGCTGGGGGTGAGCCGGGATGGAGCCCAGGGAGAGGGGCTGCTCCTGCCTGGTCCCCTCCTCACCCACAGCCCAGCTGAAAAAGCACCGACCCAGCGACCTTCCCATCCTCTGCGGGGCTCTGGGCGTTTGTCAGCAGTTTGGGACCGACGGTGTTTGTGGTGTGGTGAGGAGCAGGGAGAAATCCCACCCTGGCCAGCCCTGCCACTGTCCCAGCCTTGCTTCAAAGGCTCCGTGCAGAAACCTCGCTCTCCCTTGGAAAACAATTTTTGCTTTTGAGTGAAATAAACAGGGAAAGAAAGACTTTCAAGTTCCTCCTTGCTGCAACGACTTCTCTTCGACATACTCCCTTTCCTCTCCGAAAATAGAAGAGCTATTCAGAAAAGATGCGAGAAGAAAAAAGGAACTGAATAGAGGAAAAAGGAAAGAAAAAATGGAGCCCCAAGGGGGTGGAGAAAAACAGAATGAAAAGACAGCAAAAGTAAAGAAAAAGGGTGAAAAATAAAGGAGGGGGAAGAGAGAGACAGACAGAGAAGCTTTGAAAAGAAAGAATGCTCCCAGCCTGAATACAGTGTGCATGAAAAAAAGAGCGCTTGAAAAGAAACAGCCAGATGAAATGACCTCTCATTCACAGCCTGTGCCAATCACCACCACAATGTAAATCCTTTCTTCTTTTCTGCATTCTCTCTCTTTCCAGCGGGGGCAGAGGGAAGAGGAAGAAAGGGGAGTTAATTCTCAGCATAGCAGAAAATAAATCTGCTCTTTGCTAACTCCCTGAAAGAGACGCCGAGCTACTTTTAAAAATACCTCTCCCAGTAATCACACATGCAGATATGTAAAAAAAAGTAAATTAAATTTTGCACCGAGCAGCTCTGGGAAGGACTGTCCTCACCATCGGGTCTCCCAGATGAAAAGCCACCACGCCGTCCCTAGGAAAAGCCATGGAGCAAATACGTGGAGAAAACAAATCTGTAGAAACAAGTGTTGCCATGAAAAGCAACCAGCACCAGACATTTAGGTCAAAACCCAAACCCTGCAAAGAAAGATGAGGGATGGCTGTGACAGATGCAAACCCGAGGGCCCGATTCTGGGCCAGGCGCTGCAGGGAGCAGAGAGGGTGAAGGGTGGGCCAGTGCCCAGTGCAGCCCCCTTCGCCCTGCAACCCCCAAACCCCTCAGCAGACAAAAGCAACAGCAGACACCCCTGCCAGGAGTGGCCTGACAGGGATTTTACCGTGGATCTGCAGCCCCAGTACCGTCCCATGTTGTTCAGCATCTTCAGCAGAAGCGGGGGTTAACAGACCCTCAGACCTGAAGATGACTCAAAACATGCTGTAAGGAGGGAGGCATTGTAAGGTGGGACAAAGGGGGAGTAAAAATGCAGTGAGAAGAAAATACTGAAGATGGAGCCCACCAGGACAGCAGGGTCCCCTGGGGACAGAGGGAAACGGAGCAAGAGGCAGCAGGCATGCCTGTGGGAAAAGCTGGCCAGGGAATTGCAAGGCTGGCTGACAGCAAAGCAGCCCAGGCTGCAGGTGAGAGTCCGCAGCAGGCAGAAGACGACCTCCCTGCGTGTAAACCTGTACCACAGCCGCTCAGCATTGCTCCTGCTCAGCATCCTCCGGTGCCAGGGGTTAATCATAAACTGCAGGAACCTCAAAGCAGGGCAATAAAAGTGGCTGGAGGTCAGAGGAACTGACAGGCAACTAGGAGCTACCCCTTGTAGGTATAACCCGGCTGGCTGGTTGTAAAAGGGGAAACCCAACCACAATGTTATAAATGTGGGATGCGTGCCACCCCTGAGGGAGCAGGAGTTACCCGATGGGTTCTGAAACAGCCTCTCAAGGTGTGAGGACTGAGGGAGGACCACCCCCCACCCCCCCACAGCTGGAAAACAGTTGCACTTTCAACAGTATTGCTGCTCTTATCCTTGGGAACAATTTTAATGCGTTTTTGATATTCCCGTGTCTGGAGCTTGCCCATGTGCAGGCAGCATTGCCCGTAGGATGGCTGCTGTTGGGTCTGGCTGACCCCTTCCCCCCCCGGGCTCCGTCCTGCGCTGGGCCGCGGGAATGGAGAAACGGGGACACTGGGACTGCCCGGATCCATTCACAGCAGCCAGAAATTTCCAGCCAGAGAGTTAAAGGCTGGGAGGAAGGTGAACTCTCCGGACTGCATGTGATTTTGCTGACAAGTTCAGTCTTCCCACGTGCTGAGCAATGGCCAGCTGGGAAACGCTCCCCCCGTGCCCAGGCAGACGGTACCCCTCTCACTGTGGGGCAGGGGGAGAGGGTGACCGATGGCGCTGGGGTGAGCACGGACACAACCACAGCACAACCTCCAGTACGGTCACACAAACCTCTCCTCTGCTTCTCAAGCAGCCACTCCTGGGGCTGGAGACATGGGTGTCGCGGAGCCCTGCCAGGGCTGGCCCTCCTTCCCACCGGGATGCTGTGCACATGGTGGCCGGGCATCGGCTGAGCTCTGCCGCCGGTGCCACAGCACTGCGCAGCACCAGGACAGACGGCGGATGGGGCAGCAGTGCCAGCGGCTGCACCACGTGCCCGGCCAGCCAGGGCTGCTTCGTACCGCAATGCTCACCGCATCTGCTGTCACTTCTGCTGGGTCGAGTAACACGATCATCATAGTCAAGGGGATCTAATTTAAGCGTGTTAATTAATACTCGACCAGATAATCTTTCACATGCAAAACTCATCAGAGGCTCTGAAACTCACTATTTTTGATAAGTGGAGCCCGCACAGAGGCTCCTTGAGGGAGAGGGTGAGGAGTTGCCGGGTGAGGGGACATTTCACTCTGTGTCTCCTCCACGAACTTCAGGCTTTCAGGCTGTTCTGCTTTGGAGAAAACTGCTGCCAACCCCACTGGCCCCTGTGAGCTGCCGGGACTTCCCTGGGCACTCACCACTGGCTGTGGTTTGCTCTTAGTGAAGGGAGAAAGATCCCCGGGAAGCCTTTGGAGAAGTACAGCCAAACCAGCACTGAGGAACACAGGGCCCCCCAGCAAAACGCCTCAAGGAATTACCCCCAACACACAAAATCTCCCCTGCCGGGGGTAGAAATTTGAATAACAAACACATTGAGTGCCATTTTCTATAGCCCACAGGTGAGAGGAGGAGGGAGCATTGGAGCTTTCCTGCAGCGGGTGGCAGAGGTATGGGCAGGGGCAAGTGCTGGGGGGCTTCTGGACCCCCTCCCACCTGTGCCAGGAACTGTGCCGGGCCCTCAGAGCATCCTACTTCTGATTTCTCCAGTAACAATGCTCTTGGACATGTTACACCATTTTAGGAGCAAACCTGACTGCTCAGCTGCAAATGACACGTTACTTTCAGGCTGACAAGGTGAAAAAAGTTTCAGATCCTTTTCTGAGCCAGCTGAGCCGTTCTGAAACTAGTGCTTGGAAAGCGTGGTTCAGGGTGGATGGAGCAGGAGGTACCAGACAGACAGAGGGTCCCCATTGGTAGCAGTTTATGAAATCCCAGCTCGTGGCTGGCCCAAGGAATCGATTGTGCTAAGGCAGATATGGAAAATACAGCATCCCCAGCAGTGCCGGCCAGGTGGGGTGAATGATGGCTGCAGGCATGCAGGGGGGAATCTGCTGATGGGGCACATGCAACGCAGTCAGATTTGTGGGACAGGGGAACAGCCACACAGCCCAGGGCACACGGGCTGCTCTGCCCAGCTCCATGGCATTCCCTGCTCTGCCCCGTATTGCTGCCCTCCTCCTCAGGAGAGGCCCTGGCGTGGGCAGTGAGCGTGCAGGCAGCCGTCCCTGCTGCGGCACCGAGTGAGCATCCACCCCCTCCAGCCACGGGTGCCTCATGTCCCCCAGGTTTTAGGGGACGGACCAAAGCCAGCTGCATCTGCTGTCCTCCCACGGTCATAGAATCATTTAGGTTGGAAAAAACCTTTAAGATCATCAAGTCCAACCATTAACCCAGCACTGCCAAGTCCCGAGGATCTCCAGCAGCCACGGAGACCCAGAGCCGTGGCTGGGGCTGCGCAGGCTGTGGGCGCTGCTGCCCCTGCCCTGTCCCAGGATGCCTCTCCGGATCACCCAGTTCTCCTCTGAATCGTGCTGCAGAGTGTAAACCCATGGGGGGCCAGAGAAGAGTCAGCTGAATAAAGCCCCCTCCCCCCCCCAGTGCCCCCCTGCCCCAAGCCCTGCTGGTCCCAGCAGCTGTGGCTTTGGGCACCCTCACCACAGAGGGTCTCCAGTGACTCCCAAACAGGGGACACCAGGTGAGGTGGGGCAGGAGTCAGAGACAGCCATCCACAGCACTGGGGCTGAGATCCTTGCCCAGCCCTGGGGCATCCAGCTCCATCCCCACCACCACGGCATGCTGCCATGTGCCCACCATGGGGGACAACAAGCACACAGTGACAACCAACAGCCAGAGGGCTGCTGTGGCAAAAACCTTGTCCTGACCCAAAAGGGCCAACACAGACAATGGTGCTGACCCACTCGGTCCTGCTGGTACCCAGCAGCATCCGGGTGTCCGCCTGCATCCCTGGCCATACCAAGGATGTCTCTGCTTCTAACCACAGCTGTGCGCATTAGAGGTTCAGTCGGGAATGTGGCTGATGCCCCGCATTGCTTTCATTTTCTCAAAGCTCAGCAAACAGGTTTCCAAGCACCGCTGCATGCACACCAGCCCCATCCACCACCCTCCCTCCGCACACCATGCCGGGGGGCCAGGGGCAGCAGTTTGTCCCAAATCCCAGCACTGAGCAGCAGCACCACTGGCACACAGAGAGTCTGTTTCAAAATACCAAACTTTGTCATTAAAGGGAAAAATAAAAAATCCTCCAGCACGGAACCTAACTTGACACAGATGAAAAGTCTGAAACAGTGACAGGTAAAATTCAAGCCAGTGAAGTCAGAGTGACTGATATGGAAAACACGTCTTCAAGCCAAGAGGCACTGTGTGTGCCCTAACGAAGGATAATGAATGTACAGCAGATACAGGACGCGTGCTTCAGAAAATAAAGGCTGTATATGTAATTTCAGACTATTTGAGAATCTATGAGAGAGAGTGAAGTTTGGGGATTGGGTTTTTTTTCCTTTAAGCTGAGCTACTTTTTCATTCCACTTCAGACACATCAGTGAGGAACCTACAGGAGTGATCTCTGCAGAAAGGCTCCCTGCACAAAGGACTCCACAACCAACATCCCTCACGTTCCTGGTGACTTCAGGGGAGCAGAAATTTAGATTCTGAAATCTGAGTCCTGGAATACATCAGATGAGAGCAGCCGCGAGAGGAGGGAAGAGCGGTCCCCAGTGACACCTCTGCTCTCCCACAGCTCCAGGGGATGATGCATCCAGCAGTGGGGTCCCGGGCGCAGGGGTCTGCATGATCTCACCGAGGGTGACGTGTGTAGCCCAAGAGATTGGATTTAGGTGCTTGCCACCAGCCACCTACAAACCATGAAAGCACTGGGTTTTCTGCATGGCAGACATCTTTTAAAACCATGGCTTTTCTTGTGGGAGAAGGCAAAGGTTCTTGCCAGTTTGGAGGAACGCTGCATTAACTGCATACTTCTGTTGGGTTTACACAGCCAAGTTAAAAAGAAATGTTCGCTTATTGCACGTATGTTTTTGTGTACATTATCATGTGGTGAGGGTTCACCCAGCAGTCCTAACTCTAAGTGGAGGCTGAAATTTCACACAAGAGCTGCCTGTTTTTATTTATTGTTTTTTTAAATGGAGTTCAAAGGATAGTGTTTGGCACCGCTGTCTGGAGCGTGTCACACCGGCTGGACCGTCGGGCACGGACACAGGCTGACACGCCTGGAGCTGGCCCCACGCGATGCCCTGCAGCCGTTTTGCTCCTGAAGCCGGAGCAGATGCCAGGCAAACCTGGGCAGGGAGGTGGGCACTGGGGGGAAAGAAATGCCCACCCGGTGTGATGTGCTCAGAAAGAACTCACCAGCTGATAGGAGGGAAAATGCAGTGGACGAGCACTGGCTGTGACTGAGGAGGGTGGGAACGTTTGTACTTTTTACTCATCTTAATAAATATTTTATAACGTATCTACAAGGCTGGCTTTGTCTATAGGCGTTTTGTCTTTGCTTTGGCAGCACCAAGGGCAGGCTTGCACTCGGGTCTGCTTGAACCACCCCAGTCCCTATTTTCATCACAATCTACATAATTGCTGTACTTTGCACTCTTTCTTCTTACAGCAAGAAAGTCCTGTAAGTATACAGAATATTCAGCTGTTGAAATAATTTGCTTATATGTGTCCCTTGTTGATAATCGTAAAATGAAACCAAACCACTCAAGCCCCCACAAATCAAGGCTTGCTCTCTGCAGACGAGTTCTGCAATTACCCTGATGGGCTTCACAGGCGCGTGCTGAATGGCCACGGCGTAAAATGGGGAAGGACAAGAAGAAATTCAGCAAAGAGGTTTGGCACCACCGATGGAAAAGGCTCTTTCAGTTCTGCCCACAGTTCTGTCTTCTGGAAAGTCATTTTTGTCTGGAGGCACCCATGCCTACAGAGCCAGGTGGGGGTCTGCACCCCTCTGAATGGTGGCAGAAGTCTGCAATGATCTGGTCTGCAGCCATGGGGACTCATGAGCAAGGGCCGAAGGGTGAGCCTCTCCCACGGCAAGCACAAAACAGCCACGAGGAATACACATCGACATCTCCGGAGCAAAGCCAAGGGGCAAAGCAATGAGGGCAGGTCAATCAGTGCCTGTAAGTCTCAGACGGCTCAAAAAAAAAAATTGCAATTGGCATGGAGTAGGGAGATATTTAAGTTCATTTAAGTTCAGATTTTATGGTGTCCTCATTTCAGCTGGCTGAGGGGTCAGTACACAAGAGCAGAAAGTCTTCTGCGAGGATGGAGAGTCTCACAATCCCAGTCCTGGGTGGGAAGGGGAGCCAGCTCCCGTGATACTCATCCTTACAGCAACAACAACTAACACCTCCCAAAAGCAGCCACCGGCCGGGGCAGTTGTGGATGTCTCCAACCCCCCCCCCCCCAAATGTTCAGTGTCTCCCCAGCCAGGTCCAGGATGAGCCCGCTGGGCTGCCCATGGGCAGTCAAAATCTACGCTCAGACTGTCCCTAGCATTAACACCGGAGCCGTGGTGGGTGCTGGGGGAGCAGCTGGGGTGGGGGCACAACGCCAGCATGCCGGTAAGGTGCTGTGGGAGAGAGAAACTCATTGAGGGGAGAAAGTGCTGAAGTGGTGGCAGATCAGAGGGCTGCACCCACTGCCTCTCTCTGGGAGGGAGAGCACCGCAGTAAGAGTCAAAAGCCTCCCCAGGGCAAACAGCCCACCACCACCCTCCAGCTTGTGCCTTTATGTCCAGTCCTGGCAGTGCTGAGCCACAGGCACTGAGACACGCTCCAACGGGGGCTGCACTGGAGCCGGCACAAGGAGGCACAGGGGTGTGAGAACAGACCCAAGGTGAAGGAAGGGAAAACCAACCAGGGAGCACTTAAAGAACTTAAAAAATCGAAAGAAAAAGCAGGGAAAGAACAGAGAGCTTATTAAACCCGGGGTGATACAGGCAAGAGATGGGCTGTCAGCAGAAAGGGCAGAGAGGGGAGAAATGACCCAGCACCACGGAGCACGGACACAAGACAACGCTGCTGCCAAGAAGCAGGAAAGATAAATTTAGAGGTGGCCGGCAAGCGCTCTCCTTCCTGCAGCTCTCCCTGTCCTTCCTCCCGCTCCTCTCCCTTGCTGGGTCACCCGTGACCCCTGGCAGGACATGGGCTCCAGCCCGGTGCAGCCTCTGCCTGCCCGGCTCTGCCCGCAGCCCTGCCACAGTGCTGGCCGCAGGCACACCGGTGGGAAACGGCAACACCTCGTAGGGAAAGATGGTAAAGGCTTCAGATGGACAGCGAGCAGCAAGCCCTAAACATTTAATTTCTGCACTGTTTGTCGCCTCAGCCTGCAATCCCCATGAAATTCCCCTTTTTAACTACAGCGGCTCCCACATTGCCCAGCAAAGTGCGTCTGGGTGTACAATGCTGATGCAGAAACAGAGTTTCACATACACAAGACGTGGAAGTAAAAACAATGAACACATCCACATACTGCTTCCTAGTTAAAGTACATTCTTCCTCAAACTGACGTGCTGAGATAAAGCCTTTAAAGGACTGACTGATATTTCCTTCTTAGTCAAAACCAGTTTGTGTCTGTCATTTGCTGGCTGCCCTGTGGATACCCGTGGTTTTGCATGCAAGAGGGAAGCATGCTGTTTGTCAGGACGCAGGGGCCCGCAGAACATGCCGAAGAGCAAGGGGAACCAGATGAAAAGCAGAATCTTCATTTTAACTAAATTCACTCATTTCAATCACTCTGCATCACAGTGTCCATTTAAAACACGCTTGCACTGGAAGCTGCTTTTCTCGTGGCAGTACCAGTCTCCAGTCCCAGTGCCTGGCTGGATATGGACCCACCAGGCACCGCGGCAGCGCCAGCACCACCAAGACCCCTGGCCCATGGGCGCTTCCAAGGTGCACACGAGCATGCAGCACTGGGAACTGCTGAGCAGTCATTTTTCGGCTATTTCTGGGCCAGAGCCATGCTGTGTGTTTGACATCAATAACCTGGTTTTGGTCCTTTCCAGCCCCCTGCTCTAAGGGTGAGTTTCGGTGCTACCCCCACCTTCTCCCTGCAGCCCTGGGCAGGCACCCCCAACCCTCCCCACCCCTCTGCCTGCCCTCTCCAGCCTTGGCTGGGGGGTCCTCAACCCACCTGGGCCACCTCCAAGTGCTGAAAGCCCAGTGTCATGCCACAGCTCCTCTCCAGCAGCTCAGACCTTAGGCAGGGCTCCTTCTGAGGCAGCGTGGATCAAACCTGCTCCAGTTATTGCTCCCGCTCCACCATCCACCCAGCTGCTTCAACTGCTGCTCTCCCAAAGCCATAAGGATTCTTGTTATTGAATGCTCTCCACCGAAATTTGTCTGCTTGCACATCTGTTCTCACTAGCATTTTTCATAGCTCATGCGTTATGCCCCCAGTACCTCAGGATTTTCACTACTGTGACCCCAAACTGCTGACATCTCTGGGGTGGGTTTGTCAGACCCTTCCCCACTACTCACGCTGCGACCACCTCTGCACCAGCCTCTGCCTGAAAACTTTGTGGCATCTTCAGTAGCACCACCCCTCCTGCTTTATTTAGGGAGCAGCATCCCATCCATCAGCACTTCTAGTTGTAGCTGCATCCCAAAGCTCCTCATCTGAGCTCTGGTAGCAATGCTCAGGTCTGATTCGTGGTTGATTCTGTTAATTTATAACCTTGCAAAGTGAACAGCTACAGATTTTCCTCCTTTGTAGGTTACTACTCAGCTACCTACACAAAATGTCACCATCACCGCACTCTGTATCATGCTGCCCCTTCCCTCCTCTGAGATACTCCTGGAAATTAAGTATCGCTTTTTGGGGTAAACCAGTATTTCACTGATGTCCCACTCATCCCTTCCCGCATGAGCTGTGCATCGCTGTCCTCAGCAGCCTGAGCAAATGATGCCCCGATCCTCCTTCATCCACTACCACACCAACAAATCGCACAAATCCCATGCCTTGAGGGAGACTGTGGTGCGTGTTGGCCAGATCCTGCCAGCCCAGGACCCCCCTGGTGACCCAGGAGTGGGTCTGAACTTGGCACACTGGTCCCTCCAACCCGCCAGCACAATACCCCTGGCTCCCAGTCTCGTCTCAATCCCAAAGACCTGCACAAATGCAGCCTAACGTTTTCGGCCCCCCAGCCTTCAGGAGGGCATTTTGCCTCTTTCACTTTAAACAGAACAGCTTTTGGCTTTTTTAAAATCCATTTGTACAACCCTGATGCCCCTCAAGACTCCTGGTCAGACCCCAGGGCTGCAGGATGTACCTCCTTCTCATTTAGCATCCTGCCTCTGCACAGCCTCTGGTGCTCCCCCCACCCAATTATCTCTTTTTTTTTTTATCTTAGGAACAAGTCTTGCAACGTTTCATATGAACTTTTTGCAAGCTTTTCTTTGTCCTACACAAAAGAGCAATCCGGACACTGCCTGTCTCCCTCATTTTCTCTGCTGTGAAATCAGAGGTGGCCTGAGAAGGAAGGAAGGAAGGAAGGGTGGGAGATGAGGCTTTTCTTCCCACTTGAGAATGCTCCCAGCAATCCAGGAGACCCGGCATCTGAAAAACAAGAAGCCTCCGCCCCACTGGTCATTTCTCCTTTACTAAAAAACTTGATACTTTGGGAAGAACATTGTATGACTGACTGTTCAGGCAAATGGGAGGATGGTGGTAGCACAAGGGCATCAGGGAAGCAACATGCTTTACAAAGAGATTTTTATGCAGGATGCTTACCTGTTGTTTCTGTTTATTTTCATTAGAAATACTTTACTATTGCTCAAATGATGGACAGATAGTGGCCAGTAAAGACCAGCAAAATTTAAAACCGTTGATTTAAAGTTTGGGAAAGAAACTGCATTACGTGCTTGTTGCCTCAGTGGGAGAGAACCCCACTCCTCCGTGGAAACCAGTGCAAAGAAGAGTGGGAGCCTCCTGGGGTTTCAAACACAGAAACCCTTCCAACAGCTCGCTCCAGCAAGATCACCCTTCTCAACCGACTTCAGGCATTTCACTCCACGGTGCCACACTTTTGGACAGAAATTATTTTTTTAGGGAAAGCCATGCCTGGACTAGGGTGGGCTGCGCTGGGTCCCCCTCCCAACACAAATGCCACCGCGACACGCTGCTGATGGAGAGAAGGGCTGAGGGAGGAGGAGAGCTGTGCAAGGGGCTGGAGGAGGAAAATGTGGGACAGCAGGACAAAGGGAAAATGCTCCTCACCGGATCACAGTCCTCTGTCCCCAAGGTCAAGCCCTGCGGGAAGGGCTTGGGGACCTCAGCAGGGAGTGTGACTCATCCTGAGGGCTCCCAGGGCACAAAGGATAGGAATGGCGACGCTCCCAGCACATCTCAGTCATCCAGCAATGTTCTTCCAGTCAAGCTGCACCGCCTCCATGGCCAGCACGCCCTGAGCAGGTATTTGGGACATTTCAGGTACTGCTCTCGGCGCTGGGGTGCCCGCACCCAGGCAGGCTGGGTTCTGCAGGCAGAGGCCAGGAGCTGTGGGTCAAGGGAAGCCAAAACCCGTGGTAGGCAGCAGGGCAACAGCAACAGAACCGGCAGGAGACCCCCAGCTCCTGGCCCGATGGGGAAAGCACCCAGCTCCCACCTTGTCTCTGCTGTGGCGGAACACTAAGGACATGACCCGCTTGGCTGGTATTAAGGAGACCGTGCTCCAGCAGATGCTGAACTGGAGCCTACTTTTCAACAACGAATAAAAGTAAAATAAATGTAAGGAGCGTAGGCAACACTCTCACTCACAGGATTTTATGCCGGCACGTTCTTCGTGGTACAAACCCACTGCTTTGCCTATTCCTTAACATTTCCAGCTGTACAGTAGAGCAGGACGGCATCTGTGCTCCTCCCCCTCCACACTGCATTTCCTGAACTAGTTTATCAGTGCAAAACCTTCTTTGCATTGTGGTCCACTAACACCGACTAAAAACACTTTCTCAGATATTAAACCAAACCCTGCCAACAGGAACAAGAGGAGACAGGCTACTCGGGTACAGTGGGAGATGCTCCCACTCCCTCTGCTGCAGGTATCCACATCCAGTCCTCCAAGTCCCCTCCCAAGTTTAGGTTGGGAACATTTCCAGGTGTGTAGCAGAGCTCAGGTTACTGTGATCTGCTTTACCATTTTAGAGGGATAGAACATGATCGCTGTTCAAACAGAGCATTAATGGAAGCCTGCTGGCAGATGAGGAGCCCTGCCCGGCTGGGCACACACCGAGGAGGATGTTCCTGGCTCCTGCAGCTGCTCCCACGGGTGGGAACGCTGTCACCCAGGGGTGGGAGTGGAGGGCATTGTCACAGGGTGGGGGGAACAGACCACAGCCCTGCCGTCCTGCTGCTGAAACACAGCTTGCTGCCACTGCCGCTGCTCCCCAACTGTCAGGAGTCAGTTATCCCCCAGGGCTCCGAAGGGGATGCCAAGGAGTCTCCCCAGGAAAGCCGTGGTGCAGGGTCACCCTCCACCCCAAGAAGCGTTTGTTAAAATGCTGTGGCCAGCCCAGACTACCTGCACAGATCGGACTGACGCTGTGCTTGATGCAACCGCTTGAATTTACAGCGTCGTGGGGCTGGTTTACATCAGTGACACCAGAAGGCACCCGGCCGGCGTCGGGAGCGCAGCGTGGAGGGCTGCCGGAGTTCGCGGTGATGCCGGGTCCAGACCTGGCGGGAGGGTTGGCTTCAACTGCCATTGCTCCCCTTCCTCTGCCCACACAGGCTGCTTACAAAGAAACTCCTAATGATTGACTAATTAATTAATTATAACTAATTCAACCACCGCATCCTGTTGATTAACAGGGAGCTATCAAAGGGTTGGCGCAGAGTTCCCTGACCAGCCGCTGGCCCTAGCAGGGAAGCGGAGGACAAAGCGGTCCCCGGCCCCCCGGCAGGGATGTGGAGCCCCTGGAGTGAGACCCTCCCACGGAGCCGGGGGGGGCTCCCACAGAGGGAAATCTCGGGGTACCTTCGTGATGGGGTGCACAAATGCGATCTAACTGGTGCAGGGCAGGGTCACTTACCCGTTTCGTTTCACACCCACACACC
>JAVJGJ010000060.1:3376389-3390924 GCA_035590215.1 Microhierax caerulescens
CCCCCCCCCCCCCAGGCCTGTGGGGGGAGGGCGGGGGGGCCCTGCCCGCCCCCCAGTGCCCTGACCTGGGCCCACGGCAGCCCCCGTGGCTGCATCTTCGGTGCCAGGGCTGGTGGGGAGCTGGGATGCTCCTGGTGACCGGCATCCCTGGGGCACCGGGGGAGAGCCCCCGAGGGTGTGGGTCCTCGAGGCCGTGCACCCATGGGTGCTTGCCCTCACCCCCTTGCAGGCAGAGGAGGCCCAGCAGCAGATTGTCCGAGAGATTTTCCACCTGGTGCTGAAGCGGGATGACCACATCTGCAACTTCCTCGAGTGCGGCAGGTAACCCTCTGCCTCCCCTGCACCGGGGGGCCGTGTGTGGGGCTGCCCCCCTGGGCTGGGGGAGTGCCTGGGCCGTGTGTACCCCCCGACACATCCCAAAGTCCTTCCCCTCTCCTTGCGTCTCCGCAGCCTGTTTGGTGGCTCGGACTACAAGCTGATCTACCGCCACTACGCCACACTGTACTTCGTCTTCTGCGTGGACTCCTCGGAGAGCGAGCTGGGCATCCTTGACCTCATCCAGGTCGGTCTCTCCGCAGTGAGGGTGGCAGCCGGTGGGTACCTTCCCCCGCAGCACAGTCCTGGCTGGGTGGCCTGGGCCCCGACACCTTCCTGGTGCACTTTGTCTCTGTGGCATCTCAGCACCAGCCCTTCTGGAAGTGACTGGGAAGGGGGCTTGGATGGGGAGGGGGAACTGCAGGCTGCACAGCTCCTCCACCTGGAAGCAGCAGGGGAAGTCAATCTGAATGGTTTTCCTTAAAAGATAGCATCACAGAATCATTTATCTTACCAATATCTATAAGTATCTTATGGGTAAGTGCCAAGAGGACTGGGCCAGGCCCTTTTCAGTGGTGCCCAGGGACAGGACAAGGGACAACAGGCACAAACTGCAACACAAGAAGCTCCATCTGAATATGAGGAAAAATTTATTTGCTCTGAGGGTGACGGAGCGCTGGAGCACAGGCTGCCCAGAGAATTTGTTGAGTCTCCATTTCCAGAGATGTTCAAAACCTGCCTGGACATGACTCTAACCTGCTCTAGGAGAACGTGCTGTACTGGGGGGTTGGACTAGATGATCTCCAGAGGCCCCTTCCAACCCTGACCAGTCTGTGATTCAGGTTGGAAAAGACCCTCAAGATCATCAAGTCCAGCTGCTAATTGTAGAATCCCAGGTTGGAAGAGACCACAAGGATCATCTGGTCCAGTCTTTCTTGGCAAAAGCATGGTCTAGCCAAGATGGCCCAGCACCCTGTCCAGCTAAACGTTAAAACTGTCCAATGTTGGGGAACCCACCACTTCCCTGGGGAGATTATTCCAATGGCTGATGGTTCTCACTGTGAAATATTTTCCTCTTGTGTTCAGTCAGAATCTCCCCAGGAGTAACTTGTACCCATTACCTTTCATCTTTTCCATGTGACTCCTTGTAAAAAGGGAGTCTCCATCTTTTACAGCCACTCTTTAAGTACTGGAACATGGTGATAAGGTCATCTTTCAACCTTCTTTTCTCAAGGCTGAACAAACCCAGTTCTCTCAGCCTTTCCTCATATGGCAGGCTTCCCAATCCTTGGATCATCTTTGTGGCCCTTCTCTGGGCCCTCTCCAGTCTGTCTACCTTTTTTTTTTTTTTGTGTAGCAGGGACCAAAACTGAACATGGCATTTCAGGTGTGGCCTGACAAGTGCTGAGTAGAGTGGGATAATGACGTTTTTATGTTTGCTGGTGATGTCATTGCTTATGCAACCCAGCATCCTGTTGGCTTTCTTCGCTGCAGCAGCAGCACGCTGTCTGCTCATGCTGAGCTTGTTGTCCCCCAGGTCCCTTTCCACAGAGCTGCTCCCCAGCCGGGTAGATCCCAGCCTATACTGCACTCCTGGATTATGTTTTCTCTGGTGTAAGACCTTACTCTTGTCCTTGCTGAAGTTTGTAAGGTTCTTGTTGGCCCACTCTTCCAGGTCCTCCTACAGGGTGGCTGTCCCTTCCAAGGCATCTGCTTCCCCACTTGGTTTGGGATCATTGGAAAGCACAAAAAGTGTTAACCAAACGCTGCCAATTCCTCCACTAAATCACATCTCTTAAGTGCCAAGTCAACAGGTCTTTTAAATACCCCCAGGGATGGTGACTCCACCCTTTCCCTGGGCAGCCTGGTCCAGGGCTTGATAACCCTTTCGGTGAAGAAATTTTTCCTAATATCTAATCTGAACCTCCCCTGGTGCAGCTTGAGGTCGTTTCCTCTTGTCCTATCGATTGTTACCTGGGTGAAGAGGCCAAGCCCCAGATTGTTACCTGGGTGAAGAGGCCAAGCCCCAGCTCGCTATAAACTCCTTTCAGGTGGTTGTAGAGAGTGATAAGGTCTCCCCTGGGCTGCCTTTTCTCCAGGCCAAACAACCCCAGTTCTCTCACCTGCTCCTCATAGACTTGTGCTTCTAGGCCCTTCACCAACTCCATTGTCCTTCTTTGGAAGTGCTCCAGCACCTCTCTCTCTCCCTCCCTCTCTCTTGTAGTGAGGGGCCCAAAACCACAAGTGCATTTTTTAAATTGTGTTCAAATGCGTGGACTTGTGCAGGGACCTTTGCTCAATCCGGCTGATGGCAGGCATGAGTGTGTCTGCGCAGGAGGCAGCAGGAGCTGCTTGCCCTGCCCAGGTCACCCGCCCTGTGATCGTGCAGTTCCCGTAATTCAGCCCCTTTCAGGCTGTTCTGATGGGCTGCAGCCCTGCCTCGAACGCAGCCGCCAGTGGTCCCAGCACTGCAGCAGATCAGGCCATCGACACCTGGGGTGTTTCCCCCTGAACAGCCAAGTCCCGTGTTTTGGTGCCCTTGACCTTGTGCCAGCCCCCTCGATGGGGTTCTGGGTGTGCGGGCAGCACTGGTTGTGCCTGAAGACAACAGTGAGTGGGTGGGCACGGCTGCGGTGAGGGAGAACGTCCGGGGCTGGAGGAGCCTGGGATGGACCTGCTGTGCCCTTCCTCCACAGCTGGCCCAGCCAGGGCCAGGCTCTTCCAGCTGCGACCCCTTGCCAAGACCAGCTCTGTCCTCGAGCAGGTCTGAGCTGTTCCACCTGATTCCTGCAGTGTAGTGAGGACTGGCGCTGGTGCCTGTGTGACAGTCCCCCCACCCCACGTTGCTGCTGCAGTGCTGGGGGTCCCGGGCAGCCCTGGGCTAGCTTTGCTCGTGTTTGCCCTGGAAACAGGCTCTGTCCTACCATCCAGTGGAGACGGGGTTGTTGAGAAGGTTTTGTCCCTGCTTAGGGTGACACCCTGGGGGGTAACAGGTTTCTGTTAGGGGCCACAGCTTTTTTGCCTGCAGGCCCTGGGGCTGTGCGTGGGAAGCATCTTGCGGTGGTCTTCTGTACTGACCTTCCCTTCCTGCCACTTCAGGTGTTTGTGGAGACGCTGGACAAGTGCTTTGAGAATGTCTGCGAGCTGGACCTCATCTTCCACATGGACAAGGTGGGTTGCAGGCTCTTTGTGACCCTCTGGGCCAGTGCTGTTGATCCCCCCCAGTGCCTGGCTGCTCCAGAGCCCTGCCCTCCCTAGAGCCTGCACTCCCCTGGGCAGGAGCTGGCCCAGCCTGGAGCTCTGGAGCCACTTGGGAGAGGCTGTTGCTATGTTAGGGGTCACTTTTTAGCGAGAGATTGAGAGTTGGTCAGCCTGGGGTCCTCATAAACTTGCTCACGTTGTGTCCTCCTGATGAGATCTGAGTCGCTGGGCTCTGTTCCAAGCCCATGGATACGCTGACTTTTGGCACTTGGTGCTCACCCATGGCACTGCTGCTGCAGGGCTGCACTCCCTGCTGCAGCACAGCCGGGGGGGGACTGTGCTGCTGACGGCCACCAACACGGGGGAGCGGTGCGGGCAAGTGACGGGGATCTGTGCTGAGGTTCTGCTCCTGGTCTTCTGCACAGGCCTGCGCTGGTGGAGCTGGGAAGGCTTTGATGTTGAACACGGGCGTTCTGCCTTGTCTTGCCGTGCTGGGAGACCTGTTGGCGGTCTTGTTAACACTACAGCTGCAGGAAAAAAAGGGAAGGAACAATAGGAGTGTTTGGAATACAAAGTGTTTGGTAAACTTTGGCTTGAGCCACAGCCTTTCATGCTTTCGCTTTAGCTGGACCGAGTTTCTGGGTGGAAACCTATCCTCTTTGACTATCTCATAGATGGGGCTGAAGATAGCCAGGACTATGCTTAGAGAAAGGAGAGACTTAGCTGACTTGTGCTGGACTTGTGTTGCTGTTGATAAAGGTTTTCTTGCTTTGCTGAAGACGGAACATGCCAACAAAAAAAAGAGGAGTGGAAAAAAAAATCAATAAGGCTGTAAAATGTTGCCTTTCTGTTGGTGATTCAAACTTCTGAACTCTGGCAGAAAAATTGAGTTAGCAAATCTTAGCAGGCAATCTGGATCTGCTGCGTGTACTAGCAGCTAGTGGAGTAAGACTTTAGATTTTGTAATTTGCCAGGCTGTAAACATGTAGAATGCTTATTATCTTGTCAGCAGAAGTGTTCTTATCAAAGCAAACAAAAGGAGAGGAAGGAGGAACTCAGAAGGAAGGAGTACCTGCGGGAAAAGTGATGGCAGCTGCCCAGATCACCTCTGGCCACATCTGGGGGAGGATGTACTCTCAGTTACTTATTTTGTGGCGTGACCAAGAGCCGGCAGCTTTACACTCAATCCGCAGCCCACAGGCAGAAGAGATTATCCTGTTGCTTGTCTGTTTTTCCAGGAGTGGCAGGGATTGCCCTTCGTCTGAACTCTCCTGTCAGGCAAAAGGTTCAAAGGAGACAGGAGTCAGGACAGTTTCTGGTAGGGGAGACCCTGGGCTTGGCCACCCTGAGGCTTTCCTGCCGCTGCTTCCCAGCCTTGGCTTCAGTCCTTAGCACTATCGGTTGGTCATCTTGTCTCTCGTTCTATATTTGGCATGTATTTATTTCTCAGATGTGTTCGTGTTGAGTGCCTGCACTCCCAAGAGCTTGGTTGCAGATGGGCGGCGTTAGGGGTGCTGGGAATATGCAGGTATGTCCTGCTGGCCTCTGGGTCTGGCCCCTCAGGGGCCCGGGGAGGGCTTTCTGTGGCTGTGACGCTGCCCCAGCGCTCCCACCAAGCCCTGCCACTGGGACTTCACTTTGGCAAGAGCCGTGCAGGGCACAGTGCTGTCTTCTGCTCTGGCAGATGGGTTCCAGAGTTTGGCAGTTCCCAACTAGAATAGCAGAAATGAGGCTAATGTCAACGTGCTGGTTTGTTGAGCAGAGACTTTGGCTGTGAACGTCCCCAACCCACTGGTTCTGGCTGGGATTTGGCTGGAGCTTTGTCTGGGTCCTTTGATTTTCTGTTAGTGCCTTAAGATACACCTCACACTCCGTATGCAGCACAGGGTCTGAGAGCTGCTTTGTGTTTCAGGTCCCTGCTTTTTCAGCAGGCAGCTGGATGGGGCCTTCAGGTGTGTGGTTCTGGGGCGCCAGTGATGCTCAGTGCTTTTAGGCAGTCAGCTTTTGGGAGCAGCATCTCAGAGCTTCAAGGATTCCTCTTTTGTAAGGGGAGGCTGGAACCACGAAGCCATGGGAAGGCTCAAGAGGAGGCTGTTGCCCAGCTCGTGGTTGTGATTCATAACTTGAAGGGAACGTGAGTTTCACTAAGCAGCTGCAGGGTCCCAGAGAGGACGTGGTTTGTTCAGGAAGCGCTGTGTTTCGGTTTGGAAAACAAAGCTTGCTTGGGATTTTTGCCCTGTTGATTTTGATCCAGCTTGGGCTGAAGCCAGATCTTGAAGGAACAACATTTCCTGCAGCCCAGATGCTCCCCTGTTGTGGGGAGCTGTGAGCACCATCCGGTGCAGTGTTTGCTGGGGCTGTGCTGAGCTGAGGCTGTGCTGCAGGATGGCGGTTCCAGTGCTGTGGGTGTCCCAGGAAGGTGCTGTATCACCTATGGCTCGCCCTGTGCAGTGCTGATCCTGCACACTGTGCTGTCAGAGCAGGATGGGAGCCATGGGAAGCCCTGTGAGGGCATCAGGCTCACTGTTTGCACAAAGCTGGGTTTCCCCTTTCTAGCAGGTTCTCTAGCCTGCTTTATTTTTCACAGCATTGCCTTGGCAGTATTTGCCACACAAGTTTACAGGTGCAACCTGCCCTTATGAAGCTATAAAACAATATAATAACTTAACTATCTTTCAGTAATGGCCTGTTTCACGGAAATAACCAGACACCCATAAATTCGTCATCTGTATTGAGTGGTTGCTGGGAGCTGCTGACTGAGCAAGGAAAGCTGAGCCATGGGGGCAGTGGAGCTGAAGGTGCATCGCGGCCACGTGGCATGGCTGAGCTGCTGTCCTGGGGCTTTTTGTGTTTTCTTGGATTGCAGACCACCACGGGCCCTTCCTCCTGCTGTGGCTGCAGGTATTGCCGGCCCTCCCCGGTGGGGGCTGGCAGGAGGGAGCAGCTCGCTGTCTTGAGACTGCTCTGTTTCATCCTTGGATGCCTGTGAACCCTGGGAAAGGGAGCAGGCTCTCCTAGCAGTTTTGTGCTTTTTCTGTGCATGTGTCACGTCTTTCCTAAGAGAAAGCAAAGGAGCTGGGCTCTGACCTGGCTTTCTGGGTAGAAGAAACTGGTCCTGGGAAGAGTTGTCCAGCTTGGTGGCTCCAGGAGGCCCTGGGGTCTCCACTGCCCTGTGGGATTCCCTCCGGCATGCTTTCTAGACAGGGTGTCAGCTGGGTGCTAGCCCAGGGAGGGACCAGACTTCAGTTGTGGCGTCAGAGATGGCACAGCCAGGGAATGCCAGCCACCTGGCATGGACCTAACCTCTCTGGGGATTGCCCGGTGCCTGGTGGTCCAGTGAACAACGTTTGCTCTGGCCTCTGTGGTAGGTGTCATCTGGAGCAGAGGTACAAGCAGTTAATGGGGTTGTGGGACTCCCCTGTGCCGAGGACCCTCGTGCACTCTGGGCAGCCAGCACTCTGGGGCCATGTGGGCTGAGGGGAGGACAGGGCTGGACTGGCGTCTCTCAGGGAAATGCCAGCACCTGGCACACTTCCACACCAGCCTGCAGGCACTGCAGCCACTGCTGGTTCATGAACTGGGCCGGGTTCACAGCCTTCCCTTCCCTTCTTTTCCCTTCCCTTGCAGGTTCACCACATCCTGCAGGAGATGGTGATAGGCGGCATGGTGCTGGAGACCAACATGAACGAGATCGTGGCGCAGGTGGAGGCCCAGAGCAAGCTGGAGAAGGCAGAGGTGAGTGCCGATGCTGCGCCTCTCCGCTGCGGGGAACTGGAGTATGCTCCAGGCTGGGCAGGGGGCAACCTGCTGGGTCTGGAGCTGGTGCAGGTGGGGTATCCCCAGTATCCCCAGTCTCTGCCTGCCTGAGTCCTCGAGGAGAGGGCTGGGGGCATCCCTCCGCAGCCGTGCTCCGTGCTGTTTAGGAGTGTAGGGAGCGGCCCAAGCATGGACAAATGGCTGTTCCCGTTAAGGTTAATAACCTGAGATAATAAAAAGTTTATTGCCCCTGTTTGCACTGTCATTGTGAAGATGCAGCTGTGTGGCCGAGGGGCTGGCAGTCACTGGTCTCTCCTGTCGGCAGGGAGGCCTCTCGGCCGCTCCTTCCCGCGCGGTCTCGGCTGTGAAGAACATCAACCTACCAGAGATCCCTCGCAACATCAACATCGGAGACATCAACATCAAAGTGCCCAACCTGTCGCAGTTCATGTGAGCGTGCCATGGCGAGGAGGGCTGCCCACGCACGTTGGTTGTGGCCTGGGGTGGCTGGGGAGAGGAGCTGGGCTTTGCTGGGCTCCCCCTGCCCCTTTTAGGTCTCTGCCCATGCAGCACGTGGTGAGGGGCCCAGCGTGCTGCTGGGGTGCCTGGGCTGGGTGGCAGAGGGTAGGGAGTAATGATGGGGCTCGGTGAGAATGGGGTGGTGCAGTCACCTTGGACGTGGGCTCAGTTCTGCTCTCTGGTCTCCCAAAACCAAGGGTGGCCTTTCTTCTCCTCCCTCCCTGTGGATGCACAGCCTCTCTCCTCGCTGTGGGGGGAAGAGCTGGGTCCTGCCTCTCTCAGCACTTCTTTGGATTCGCAGTTGTAAAAATCTACCTGTAGGTGATGGCTCCTGCACGTTGTTGTCTCCTCCATCCTCCCCGAGGTGGGCCATCCTCTGCCTGGCATCCCCGTGTCTGCCCTGGTCCTGCTTGCTGGGTCTGGCACCCTGGGCTGGGGTTGGTGACAGCCTGGTTGGGTTTGCTCGTGGGAACTGCCGCCAGCGTGGGTGGTACCTGCTGCACTGGGGGATGCCGGCAGCGAGAGGGAGGGTGAGGGCAAGCCTGCACCGAAAGCTGCTGGGAGAAGAGCAGCCAGCTTGCAGGGTCGGGGCCAGGCCACGGCCTCCTTCAGCAGCATGTCCCCGTGTCCTAATAAACCACCGTGTGAACCTGCCTGTGACTGCTGTGGGTGCTGCTGGCCCAGCGCTGGGGTGAGCGCCCAGAGGGGGCTGTGGGGGTCAGAGGCTGCTCTGTAGCTCTTGTGGGACAACTGCAGCCCAGGCTGCTGCATGGGGGTGGGAAATGGGGCCCTGGACCCCACCTGAGGGAGAGCTGGGGCTGCTGCAGGGTGGGCTCCAGGGTAGGCTCCCTGGCTGCACCCTGCCCTGCTCTCCGGAGCAGGCAGGGGGAATGCGGTGGCCCTGCTTGGGCTGTGACAGTGGCATCCCCAGCTTTGGGGCTTTGGAGGCAGAGTCACCAGCCTGCAACCTGCCAGAGCCTGCTGCCCTCCTGCCAGCTTCCCTGCCTTCTCTGCCACAGAGCATCACTGGTCCATACTTGTACAACGAGCCCTGTACAACTCAGTGGGGCATGTGGGGGCTGTGGGTCTGAGACTAGTGTCCCTTCTGAGACCTGGGGGAGCAGGGCTGGTCCTGGGGGTCAGAGTGAGTGTGGCTGCAGGGGACGGGCCAGGCACCGAGGTCCCTGAGCAGTGGGGCTTCTCAAGCTGGGTGCCCTGTCCCCCTGGCTCTGCCACAGCTCCATCTGGCCACCAGCCTCTGGCTGGCTCGAGGCCCCTTCCTCTGCTTCCCCTCCAGCGGTGGGGCCAGCTGCGCTCCAGTGGGCTCTGCCTCCACTTCCCCTGGCAGGGAAACCGTGACTCTGCCTGGAAGGAATTTTCTTGCCGTCTTCCCTCCCTGCAGCTTAACCCTTCCCCAGCTGGCCATGGGCCCACTGCTAGCAGCTCGGCTCATGGAGGGCAAGGAGCTGGCAACCTGCTTCTTCCTCTCCTCTTCCTCCTGTCGGCTGCTGGAGCAGCGTGGTGGAGGGAGCAGGTGAGTGGTGCTCTGGCCCGTGTCCTGGGACTGGGACACAGGGTCTGGCAGGTGCAGGGACGGTTGCAGAGGGAAACTCCAGCTTGCTGTGTGGCGAGGAACTCAGTGTGGTGCCTGCGTCCCTTTCTGCTCCAGGCCTGGGACACGGGGGTCCCTGCTGCGATGGGCCGTGCCTGTGCCAGCCCTGTGCTGTGGCATGGCAGTTCCCGGTGCAGGTTGTGTCTGGCCACTCGTGCTTCCTCTGCGTGGAGGAGATGTTTGTGAGCGGCCACCTCCGGTAATGGCTCTGGCCTTGCTGCCCATTCCCACATCTTTCCAGAGCCTCAGCCCCACGGTGAGTCTGCTGCTCCTGGCTGCTCCCTTTCCCGTGCCTGTGTGGAAGAGGACAGAGACGATGGGATGGTTCGTCCTGCGAAGAGCCAGGCCAACCCCCCAGACCCCCGTTTCCCTACCCAGGAGGGCTTCAGCCCCGACCGCAGTGGCCCCGGGATTGTGCGGGAGCAGCCCCAGCCTGGCTGGGGCAGAGGTGGCCCTGCAAGCCCTGGCTGCTGGGGGCTGGTGTCCTGGGTGCCCAAGGGCCTGTCCTGCCCAGGGACAGGAGCTCTGAGTGACCTGGCAGGGCCAAGCAGAGCGAGGAGGCTGTGCTGAAGGCGAGATGTGGCGGCCAGCAGCATTCCTGCCCAGGGCAGAGCTGTGAGTCACCGGGTGCTGGCAATGCCCCCGTGTGCACTAAGGGGCTGTGTCCAGGTCACCAAACCCCTGTCACACCCCGAGGCGACCTGGAGGGGCACAGCACATGCAGGGGCATGGAGGGAAGGGGATGCCCTGGGGGCTTGGTGCTCTCCTGCCTGAGGTGCCTGCATGGTCTGGAGATGTGGCTGGCTCCTGGGGCTGGCCTGGTTCCTGGCCCTGTTGCCCAGCCCTAGCCAGGCTGTGCTTTGGCACTGCTGGATTTTCTTTAGCTCTGCCAGGATCTGCTTGCTGGAGCATGACCCCCGGGCTCCAGGCCCCCCTCCTTGGCAGTGAGGTGAAGTGGATCCGGTGTTGGAGTCTGGCACCGGCCTCCTTCACACGTACCTGCTGTACAGTAGACAAGAGTTTGCTCTCACCCTGCCAAGCACCAGGCGAGGCCATGTCTCAGCCCCATGCCCAGACTGTGCTGGGTCACTCCCTGAGCAGGGACACTCTGGGGTCCGGCTGTTTTGGGGTGTTGCACGAGGCAAACTCACCTGTGCTCCCACCACAGCCCTGCAGGTTGCCCATGAGGACCAGGACATCTCTGAACCCACCGCTGCTGGAGCAGGGGGTGCCAGGTGATGTCGGGGCACAGGGTACTGAGTGGGGGGCACCCCCCAAGTGGCGACACCATTCCTGGTGTGCCTGGGTGCTGTGGGGAGGGGGCACAGCCCAGCTTGGGTGCTGCTGGGTGATGGTTTGTCCCTTTTCCTGCCACTCCCTTGGGATGAACGTGCTGACCAAGGCTGATGTGAGGGAGGGGACCCCCCCAGCAGGACCCCATGGGGGGGGTTGCGGGGGTGTAGGAGCCGGGTGAGCAGGGGTGCTTTGTCCCCAGCAGCGGGACACCTGGGTCCTCAGGCTTCGTGTGGCTGGCAGGCAGCCCCCGGTGGCATCCCCCGCTGTCGCCTCCCAGCTTGGGGCGAGGAGGGTCCCGCAGCCCCGGGGGTCCCGCTCTGGGGGGGTCCCGCCCTGCCCGGGGCTGGAGGTACCTTTCCTCAGCGGAGACGCCTCGTCCCGTCCCGGTGCCGGCGGGCGGGACCCCGTATGCGGCCGGGATCCCCCGCTGGTCCTCGCTGCCCCGGCCCCCCGCCCCGGCCAGCAGCCCAGGGGTTAAGGGGGCGAGGAGGTTCGGGTTACTTCCCCCGGAGCTTTGGGAGGAAACTTCTCCTCTCGCCAGCGGCTGAGCCTGCGGAGCTGAGACGCCCGAGAGCCGGGCGCAGGCAGGGCGCAGGCAGGGCGCAGGCAGGGCGCAGGCAGGGCGCAGGCAGGGCGCAGGCAGGGCGCAGCCCCGGGTGCCTCCTGGGGATGCTCCCGCAGCCCCTCGCTCCCCGCCGCTGAGCTCAGGAAGGTGAGTGGGGGGCGATGTCGTTGCCCAGACCCCCCGTGGGGTGGGAGGGGGTGTTCAGGGGCAGACTCAGAGCAGGGGGTCCCCACCCGGGGGTGCTTGGTTTAGCGGGGGCTGTGCGGGGGCCGGCACAGGGCTGTGGGCTGGCAGTTCGGGGCTGCGGAGTTTATGTGCACGGGGGTTATGGAGCCTGTATGTGATGGGAGAGGCCTTGGGGGTCCGTGGGGGTGTGTGGGGTATGGAGGGCTCGGTGGGGGGGGATGTATGTGTGTGTTGGGTTATGTGGGGCCAGAGCCTCAAGGGAGCTGTGTGTCCACGGGTATAACGCTCAGCGTCTGTGTCCTGGGTGTCTGCGTGTGGGACGTGGGACACGCGTGTGTGCCATCTGCAAGGTCTCCGTGGAGTGTGCTGGGGTGGGGGGAGTCAGGGTGTGGGTGGCATGGGGTGGTGCAGGCAGCCTGGGGGTGGGGGGGCTTGGCACAGGCGCTGGCTGGTGTGACTGGGTAAGCGCACGAGGGGACAAGTGTGGGAGTGAGCAGGGGTGAGTGTCCGCAGACCCCGTGTCCTCACACCGTGCCCAAGGGGGTCTGCGTGGGGAGGGCCGGTGCTGGGCAGAGGCACCCACTGGTGTGGGATGGAGGGTGTGTGGGGTGCCTGTCACCCTCCCAGCTGGCTGTGGCACCTGGTCCTGGGGCAGCTGTCTCAGCCATGATCCAGCTGTATCCCAAACCCTGTGCCTTTGGCCAAAGTGAGGGCAGGGACCGGAGCAGAGGGAGCCTGTGCTTGCAGCCCACTGTGCCGTGGTGGCTGGCCAGGCCATGGAGGTGGCAGGGCTCCGCCGGGATGCCCAGGGACACCGCAGCATCCTGAGGCTACTCTGCCAGGCAGCGCAGCAGGGCGCTGTCGGGGACAGGGCACTGCTCCCAGAGGACACGGCTCAGCCCTTTCCCGGATTCACCTCTTGCCCCCGAGCTGTGGTTCCCGGCAGGACCTGCCCATGTCTCCAGCTCGGATCTCAGGAAAAGGACTTTGTATTTCTAGGACGAGATGCAGTGCCTCCCCTCCCCACCCTTCCCCGCATGGGGACTTTGCTCCGTGGCTTTCTGCTGTGCCCGCTCTGCCACCCCAGCCTGGGAAAGCCTCTGGCAGAGCTTCTGGGGCCAACCTGCACAGCCTGGGGCTTTGGGCTGCTCTCCCCTGCCAAGGCAGAGCTCTCATGGAGAAAAGTGTGCCACCATCCTGCACGCCAGCACCCTGAGACCCCCAGGTCAGCTGGGCTGTGGCTGGCGGGGGGGCCGAGCGTGGCATGTGCAGGCTGCCGAGTGCCCCACAGCCGGTGGCAGCAAGCACATGGCTGGTTTCGTGGGGCCTGGAGTTTGACCTCTAGGTGCAAGCCAGGTGATGCGACCTTGGACTTTGACAGGGCTGTGGGTAGGGCAGGCTGCTCCCCAGCATGGTCCTGGGCTCCACCTGTGCCACCCAGATCCCTGGGCTGCACCCCGCTGCTTTTCCCCTGGTGTGTGGGCAGCCCGGTGAGGTGTGCCCCTGCCCGGGGTGCAGGCGCTGGCCCCCACCTGCCATGGCCTCAGCCCCAGCAGCAGGTCCCTTGCAGGCAGAGGGCCAGCCGGGACCCCCTGGCAGCAGCTGACACCCTGTCACTCGAGGGTAAACAGGGTGATGTTGACAGGGGCTTGGCTCGGGTGCTGGGGCTGCCCACCTTGCTGCATGGTGAGGTGGGGCTGTGGCCACCAGCTGTGACCACCTGCTCTGTCCCTCCTTTTGCAGGGCCAGGCCAGTGCTCGGGAGGGACCCAGGGAATCCTGGCCCGCAGCCCGTGCCTGCTCCCACACAGCCCATCCCTGATGGTGCAATCCTGAGCTGTGGTTTTACCCTCCGCTGCAGCGGCACAGGGTGTTAGAACTCCAGCAAGGCTGGGAGGCGGGCGGGTGGAAAGCTCATCCTGTGGGCCGTCGCTACCCTGAGCCTCATGGTCATTTAATACTTCACCCATTAACTTGGACTAATAAACCTCGTTGGAGTGAGAGGCTAAAAGCTGTGCCAGCTGGGCAGCACCTCCTTTGTGAGCAGCGCTCCCAGAGCCCCGCCATGGCGGCTGGCTTCTTCATCAGCAAGACTGTGGGCATCGTGGGCATTGTGCTGGCCCTGGGGGCCGTGGCCACCATCATCGCACTGTCGGTGGTGTACGCCCAGGAGAAGAACAAGGTGGTGGATACTGGCACTGCTGCTACCACTACCACTGCCTCCACCACCACCACTGCCTCCACCACCACCACTGCCTCCACCACCGCTGCCTCCACCTCCATTACCACTGTCTCCACCATCCCTCCAAACTCCACCACCGCCCCCAACAACCCCTGGAACCGGTGGAGGTTGCCGACGACGCTGATGCCGGAGTCCTACGAGGTGACCCTGCAGCCCTTCCTGACACCTGACGCCAACAACATGTACATCTTCAAGGGCGACAGCAGCGTGATCTTCATCTGCAACAACGCCACTGACCTCATCCTCATCCACAGCAACAAGCTGAACTACACCAAGCAGAATTCCTTCCATGCCTCGCTGTGGGCGGTGGATGGCTCTAGCGTGCCCAACATCATCAACACCTGGCTGGAGATCCGCACCCAGTACCTGGTGGTGCAGCTGGATGGCATGCTGCAGCAGGGCAAACGCTACCAGCTCAGCACCATCTTCACGGGCGAGCTGGCCGACGATCTGGCTGGTTTCTACCGCAGCGAATACGAGGAGTCAGGCGTCAAGTAGGTGGAGGGCAGGGGGCTGGGGCAGGGGGCATGGGCCTGGCCTGGGGGTGGTGGAGGGCGTGGGCTGGGTTTGGGGCTCCTCTCCCACTGGGACAGTGGGATGGGTGTTGAAGAGCCTCTGTGCCGCCCTGCAGCCACATGCCACCCCAGCGGGGATGGGAGCAGGGAGCAGGCAGGGCGCAGGGCAAGTGGGGGGATCCAGGGAGGTGCCAGCCCCTTCAGAGGCCGCTGGGTGCTGATGGCGTTTGCTTGCAGGAAGGTGTTGGCCACGACACAGATGCAGGCGGCTGACGCGCGGAAAGCCTTCCCCTGCTTCGATGAGCCGGCCATGAAAGCCACCTTCACGG
>JAVJGJ010000060.1:3401247-3413740 GCA_035590215.1 Microhierax caerulescens
CACAGGACCCCCCTATACCAGCTGTGTTCGAGACCCCCTCATACCGGGTGTGCATAGCCCCTCTGCTGTCTCAGGCACCAGGCACAGAGCCAAGCACAGGGCACAGAGCTGGCAGAGGGGCACGGAGCCAGGCATGGTGCCCGCAGTGGGGTGCAGACCCCCCCCCGGCCGGAGAAGTGCTGGCGACGGGTGCGCCAACATCTCATGGCTCATGGGCATGTGTTTCCTGGTGGTCACATGAAGCTTGTTCAGTTTCCCTTGGGAGATGATGAGATAAATTCTGCTTATTGCTCAGCGCCGGCCAAGCGCTCCAGCCGTCCTTGCCACACTCACCGGAGCTGGGCACGCTGTTCAGCCCCGGTCACACCGGCACTGCGGGGAGCCTGGGCAGGGGCATTGCCAGCGTTTCATTTGTGCAGGTGTCGCACAGCCCTGGGTGTCCAGCAGTGCAGGGACAGGGCGGTGACCTGCCACCATCCCTTCCTGCCACAGCACCCATTGCTGCTCAGAGCCACGTGCACCCCGAGGTGTCACCCCGCAGCCCAGCCCCCAGCGGAGCCCTCCTCCCAGCACCCACACAGCTGCCCAGGCACCATGAGGATACTGGCATCTGAACTGGCCGTTCCCACCCTGGCAGATGTTGCGGGCATGGCAGAAAATCACCACAGTTAATTGCTATTAATCCCCTCTGCCCTCTTGCTGGAAGGGGTGCCATGCCACCGTGCAAGATCCGAGAGCACGGGTGCTGAGCAGGACCCGCAGCACGCCTCTGGGTGCGCAGACGTCTGACACAACCCCAAAGCCCATCTCTGGGGCTGGGGGCTGCTGTGGGGGTCCAGCAGCAGCCTGGCCCTGGGAGCGTGGCAGGCTGCTCTGCGAGGTGCTGTGCACCCAACAGCACTGCCTGGGGCACGGCAGCTTCCCTGCACATCCCCCAGTTCTGCCCTGGCCCGCTCCGCCCCATCCCCAGGCCCCCTCCTGGGTCTCATTAGCTGATGAGCTCCCGGGTAATGAGTTCTGCGGCCCTGCTGGGCAGCCGCTTCCCACCTCCCTCTGTGTTTTGACAAGTGCTGGAGCACGGCTGGGCCATGACAGCACTGGCCATGGGGTCAGAGCCCCCCGAGGGAGAGCCCTCAGGAGAGATGGGGTCCCCCCACGTCCCTCCAGCCCATACTGATGGAGCGTAGGCACAGGGCCATGGGGTGGACGTGGCGAGGGCACTGGGATGGAGCTCAGCTGCAGGGCTGCCGATGATGCTGCTGGCCAAAGCCCTCCCCAGGCAGTCAGTGCCCAGCTCAGACTGGTGCCCCCCAGAGCAGCCAGCCCTCCCACTGAAGGGGTCTTATGCCAGGACACCCCACAGTCCGCCTTGGACCCCTCATCCCTGCTGCAGCACGTCCTGGGGGTGAGACATCTGCATGGCCCCTGGCCCTGACTGTGCACTCTTGTACCTCCAGCCAGGAGCGGGGCAGCTGTCAGGGATGGTGCACAGGGGCTGTGCCCGGTGAGTGCCATGACAGTGTCCCAGCAAACAGCCCTCTGCAGGTAGCGGCGCTGCCCACCCTGGAGCTGGGCAAGCAGATGCCTCCCCCCTGCTTCAGCTGCATCCCCCAGCCCATGCACACGGGCAGGGTACCCTGCCCTAAAGAGCACCCTAAAGAGCTTAGCACCCCACCACGGCACTGCTTGGTGCCTCGGGGGACCCTGACTCCCAGCCTGGGGGTTGCACTGGCTGGATGAGCAGTATAGGGAGCCACAGCTCCATGCAGGGGGGCCACAGCCCAGTGGGTCCCCACAAATGCTCAGGCTGTGCCTCCAGCTTCTCCAGAGCACACTGGGAGCTCAGAGAGCCAGGGCTGCATCCCATGGGGTCAGGGAGACCGAGGCAGCATGGCCAGGTTGTCTCCTGGCACACTAGACCCACTGCCAGCGCATCCCTGCATCCCCGCATCCCTGCGTCTCCCTGTCCTTCAGGGTGGTTGGGTTGAGCTGGGAGTACACCAGAATCCCTGGCCCTAGGGCTGGGGGCTGTGCAGAGGGCAGGGGAGGTGTGGGGACACTGTTGGGTGTCAGGGCTGGTGGCTCAGGGTCCCAGCACTGGAAGGTCAAGTTTCTGCTGCCCACTGCAGTGCAGCTGGCCCAGTAAAGCCACCGTGTAGGGTGGTGCAGGCTCTGGCAGGGCTGGTAGGCACGTTAGCATCTCTCATGGCCGTGTGAATTGATCCCTGCACACTTCCCAGCGCTGGGCAGCGCCAATTAAGGGTCAGAGGAGTCAGAACTGACACCTCTGCAAATGGGCTCAGCATTCCCAGGCTCCTGGCTGGCCCCAGCCTGGCTCTGTAGGTTTTGACACCTCCAGGTGGTCGCAAAGGTGTCACCTCGCACCCCAGCCCCACATAAAGCTGGGGATGCTGGGGCACCCCCAGATGCAAACAGCAGAGCCATGGCTGGACCCCCAGCCCCACTCCTTCTCTGGGGTCTCCAGCCCTCGGCGGGCCATGCCCTGCTGCAGGACTGGGCCAGGGGCCTTGCCAACGCCACCTCCCCAACGCCTTCTGCAGAGCCACCGGGCATGTCCCCATGTCCCCCGCAGGGCCAGCAGCCGGGGGCTGGGGGCCGGCGGGGTGGTGGGGCTGAGCGAGGGCAGTGCAGGGGTCCTCGGGGCCCGCGGCAGAGTGCCAGCGAGCGAGAGAAGCTGCGGATGCGCCGGCTGGCACAGGCGCTGCTGCGGCTGCGGCACTACCTGCCACCCGCGCTGGCACCCGCCGGGCAGACCCTCACCAAGATCGAGACCCTGCGCCTCGCCATCCGCTACATCGCCCACCTCTCAGCCCTGCTGGGGCTCAGCGAGGAGGCGCTGGCCCGGCGGCGGGGGGCAGCCCCCCGGCACTGCCCCCTCTGCCCTCAGGGCCTGGGGTGCTGCCAGCCCCCAGCCCCCCGCCTGCACACACCAGCTCCGGCCCTGCGGAATGCTTCACCCCCTGGCACTGTGGGCTGGGCGTCACCTGCCGCGGTGGGGATCCCCCTGGATCTGCACGGGGCTGCCGGCATGGAGCCAGGGCCCTGGGGGTCACCTCCCTGTGGCTCTGCTGTGGGGACCCCTCCTGAGGTGCTTGGGGTTCCTGAGGTGGGGATGGAGGCCTGGGGGTTGCCCCCCTACATCCCTGCAACAGGGACCCCCCCGGAGCTGCATGGGGTTGTCACCTCCAACGTGACCTCCTGGCTCTCCCCTCCTCACGGCGCAGGGGCAGGTGCCCCCTCGGACCTCCCCGGAGACCCCCTGCTGGATGCTGAGCTGATGCTGCCAGAGTTTGTGGACGCAGGGACAGTCCCCCAGGTACGTGTGCTGGCAGGGATCGGGGTGAGCCCAGGTGGCCCCAGCATGGGGCTGGCATGGGGCAGGGCTCACCCCGCTCTGGTGCGCTCAGAGCCCCCTTGGCTTGGGGTAGTGCGGGGACCGGTTTTGGGGTAACAACAGCCTTGTCTGGGGTTGGGAACAGAGAGGTGCCCCCCTGCTGCTTGCAACTGGTGCATGTGGACCCTTTGGCCTGCTCTGGTCATCCCTGGTGTCACCTTCCCTTGTGTTTGTTGGGGTCCCATCACTTGGGGCAGACCAGATGCCCTGGTCCTGCTTGTCCCTGACCAGGATGCTCCTGGCAGATGGGCTTTGCCAGTCCCTGTTCCTGCATTCCCCAAGACCCTGGACCTGCCCTGGACCCCTGCCCTGGCCGATCAGTATCTCACCCACCCTCTGCTCCCCCCCAGGACCTCTCCGCAGACCTGCTCTCTCTCTTGGAGGCTCTGCTCCCGCCGCAGCCTCAGGACTGACCCCGATGAGCCCCCAGCTCTCGGTGCTGGAGCACCTGGTGCCGCACAGCCCCACGACGCACCGTCCGGATGCCTGCAGCCTGGGGATGCGTGTCCCCCCCTGGACAGCTGGGAGATGGTGGGGGTGACCTGCCTCTTGTGTGAGCCTGGAGCTGCACTGGACGTGCTGGGGTAGCTGGGACTGTACATAAATAAACCCTTGTGCCCCTCCGTGTGTCACCGTGGCTATTCCTGGGCATGGGATGGGGCTCAGCACACCCTGGCCATCGCGTCAGCTTCGGGTGTGGGTTTGGGGCTGGGGGAGGATGGCTGAGCTGGTGAAACTCCGGCTCTGCAGCAGGGCAAGCCGTGGGCACCCTGCCAGGCGTGGGCAGGGGCTCCGGCACGCACCCAGCACCGCCTGGCTGGGCTGCAGGGGCTGGGGGTGGTGACACGCAGCTGCGGGGCAGCTGGACAGCATCTGGGAAAGCAATTGCAGGGAGGTATTGGGAGAGACACCTCCTGCCCCAGGGCCTGTCCCACGGCTGGGGGTGTGTGGGGGTCACCAGCAGCCTCCGGATCTGGCCCTGGTGCTCCGTGAGAGCTGAGCGTTGCCTGTCCCTGGGCTGGTGCCTGTGTGAGCCCCCACGGTGCAGGGTTCAATGTGGGTAACTGGGGTCCAACAATAGGGGAGGGCTCTGGTGTGGGGCTGGGGTTGACCCCACTGGGCTGGGCACCCCGCAGGTGGAGGGGAGTGTGGGGGAAGGCTGAAGATGGGGGTCCTCTGCCCCCCAGCCACCTGCATGGCTTGCTGCAGGGTGTGGGGGCCCATGGCTGGCCGGGGTCTGGAGAGTCCATTATGGGGACTATGGTGGGACCTGACAGCCAGGTGCTAATGCATGGGGCTGGGGGTGTGTGTGCTTCTCCACCCACTCCGGGGACTCTGGGGCAGGGGGTCTGCAGAGCTAATGAGCCCCTCTTATCTGCGAAATGACTTGCTAATAATGTTAATTCCCTCTGGCAGGGAGGCTGAATCCTTTGAGATGCAAAGCAGCCCCCTTGCCTTCCCCCAGGCTGCATCTTTCCCCCAGCCAGGGCTCAAGGGACTTGGGGACACACTCTAGCTGTGGGGACATGCTCCAGCTGCAGGGACAGCCACAGTCTGGGGGAGCAGCTGGCAGAGGGAGGGCTAGAAGAAGGGGTCTGTGGGTCTTTGAGCCCCCCCAAATGAGTCACCCCAGTGCCTGGCCCCGGGGAAGGCAGGCTGCAGCACCCACCTGGGCTGAGGCAGCTCCATCCCTTGGCCTGAGGGATGCCCTGGCTGGTGGGCACTGTCCCATGGCTGTGGGGCATCTCCCTCTGCCCCAATTCCCTGGCCCTGCTGCTACTAGGGGCTGACCCCGGTGGGGTTCCTGGTACAGGAACAAGTACAAGGTGCTGAGCATGGGCCACGCCAGCCCTGTGTGCTGTTAGGATGGGACCTGGGATGAGCCAGTGCAGCGGGAGCAGGCAGAAGAGGACAGCGGTGCCTGCCTGGGGCGGGGGGTGGAGGGACAGAGATGTCAGGGCAGAGCTGTGTGTGCATGTGTACATGCATGTGTGCATCTGCATGTGCATCAGCAAGAAAGTGCATTTGAGTCTGTGTGTGTGTTTTTGTGTCTGTGTGTGAGTGCTGTGCACACTTACATGTCTGTGTGTGAGCACGGTGCACACTTCCATGTGTCTCTGTGTGTGAGCACGGTGCATGTTTACGTGTGTGCGTGGGTGGTGCGAGGTGAAGGACCAAGCCGTTCCAAGCCGACTGGCTACGTCAAGGAGCAACCTGAGCTACCAAGGGCACCCCACCGGCTGCCTGCTGAGTGTGGCCCAGCAGCAGGCGTGGAGGTGGCTGCAGGCACCAGCGCTGTAGCGGTACCTGCCCCGCTTCCCCTCTTTCTCTGGCCCCTGCCTCGCTGCCACCTGGCACGACGCAGATGCAGGAGCCCTCAGCACAGACGCACAGCAGCGTGAGCCCTGGCATGGCCCAGCTGGGTGGTGCTGGGCAGGACACCCTGGCTGGAGGTGAGGTGGAGGGGGGGATGGGGTGCCTGGTCCCCCAGGGGCTCTGACGTTGGGCTGGGAGGGTCTCGGTTCCTGTGCAGGACCACAAGGGATGCTCCGGAGTGGATGGGCAGCAGGAATGGCCTGGGCTAGGTGGTGGGTTGGGGCAAGCTGAGCCTGTCCCCCTCTGTCCTGCTTGGTGCCAAGGACCCTCGTAGCTCTATAGGGTGTGGGGGGGCTCTGGGGGTGCAGCGGGGATCAGGGAGCAGCTGAAGGCAGTGAGCTGGGCTAGGGATTGTGGTGCAGGCACCATGGCCCTGGGTAGGGAGCAGGGCACCAGGGGATGGGACCTCCTCTGATAAGCATGACCTGTCCCCCCTGGAGCCCCCACCCCAGGGCTCCCTCTGGCCAGTCTGCTGCTGCCTGTCTGCCTATTGTGGCAGGAAGGGACCACCTGGACCCAGGCCCTGCAGTGGGGAACACCAGTGCGGACACCCCCGGCAACCTGTCCCCCCACGAGTGGGGCTGCGCCTGGAGCCCCCAGGCAGAGGGCGGTGAGGAGCCCCTGCAGCTGCCCACCTTCTCCCCCGCTGCCCAGGCCCGCGTGGCCGTCACCTTCGTCCTCTTCGCCCTCTCTGCCAGCTGCAACCTGGCGGTGCTGCGGGCGGCGGGGGGCCGGCGGGGTGGCCGGCGCTCCCACATCCGCCTGCTGCTGCTGCACCTGGCCGCCGCTGACCTGCTGGTGACGGTGGCAGTGATGCCACTGGATGCCATCTGGAACATCACACTGCAGTGGCGGGCAGGTGACCTGGCCTGCCGCCTCCTCATGTACCTCCGGCTGCTGGCCATGTACGCCTCTGCCTTCATCACTGTCGTCATCAGCCTGGACCGGCAGGCTGCCATCCTGCACCCACTGGCCATCGCCCGCGCCCGGAGGAGGAACCGCATCATGCTTTATGTCGCCTGGCTCCTCAGCGCGGGGCTCTCGGTGCCACAGGTAGTCATCTCGGGGCTCCTCTCTGACTCCATGCCCCATTGCAGACCCCCACCCAGCCTCTGTGCTGGCTCCCAGGGTCCCCAGCCACACCATCTGGGGTTGCTGCCAGGGCTGGTGCCGCTGCAAGCCCTGTGGGATGGGGTTGGAGAGGGCTTGGAGGAGAAACAGCAGCGAAGGAGGGGCCGTGGCAGCATGCCCCCTCTACCCAGCTCTGCCCCCCTCCCCACTGTGCGCCCCATCCCTCTGGGGGTGGGGACCACAGCTGGTGCAGGGATGGCTGGGGATCCCATGAACAGCGTCTGACCCTGTGGCTCCAGTGGTCCCTGTCTCAGGATCTGCCTTTGGGAGGCACAGAGCCCGCGGGGAGGGGGCTGCCATCCCACCTCTGCTCTGCTTCCAGCTGTTCCTCTTCCACACGGTCACCCTCCGGCCTCCCCACAACTTCACCCAGTGCACCACGCGGGGCAGCTTCCCCCAGCCCTGGCATGAGACCCTCTACAACATGCTCGGCTTCACCTGCCTCTTCCTGCTGCCGCTGCTCATCATGATCTGCTGCTACACACGCATCCTCCTGGAGATCTCCCGGCGCATGGGCTCCAGCCTCTGTGAGTGCCCGGGCACCAGGCTGCCCCGTCCCCATACCTGGTGGGGGGAGCTCTGCAGGGACCCTGGGAAGGAGGGAGCAGGGGGAGCCCTGGCTGGGGCTGTGCAGGGACCCCCCAGCCCTCCTGCAGGGCATGGGGTTCCTGTCCCAGCCAGGCTAAGTGTTCCCCACTCACGGGCTGTGCCCCCCCCAAGTCTCCTCCCGGGACGTGTCGCTGCGCTGCTCCAGGAACAACATCCCGCGGGCACGGCTGCGCATGCTGAAGATGAGCCTGGTCATCGTCTCCTCCTTCATCCTCTGCTGGACCCCCTACTACCTGCTGGGGCTGTGGTACTGGTTCTGCCCACGGGCCATGGAGAAAAGGGTCTCGCCAGCCCTCACCCACATCCTCTTCATCTTTGGTCTCTTCAACGCATGCCTGGACCCCATCACCTACGGGCTCTTCACCATCCCTTTCCAGAGGGGCTGGGGCTGCCCCTGCGGGCACGGCCCCGAGCCCCAGCCGCCCTCCCCAGCCACTGGCTCCTTCCACTGCTCGGCCTCCTCCCTGCCACCTAAGCAGGGTCCCAGGCACACGGGGGTGGCAGATGTCTGCTGGCACCACCAGCTCCTGCCAGAGCAGCTCCCTGTGACACCAGCACGGCCACGCGCCCACAGGGACACCCCACAGTGCTCAGTGGGCACTGAAGCTGCGGGCACAAGGGGACCAGTGGCAGGACAGCGAGGGCAGGACAGGTCTGGCAGGGACAGGGTCACTGCTGCTCTCTTCCTGCACCCCGAAGTGCCTCTGTGGGTGGTGGAGCTGGTGTGGGTGCTCCCCTCGTCCCCCCTCTGTGCATGCCAGGACCCGCACAGCTGCTGGAGCACAGTCCAGCCCAGCAATAAAGTGTCCCACGGCTACCTCCTGTCCTGCCTGTGTCCCTGGTCACGAGCTGGGCTGGGGTCCTCAGATCCAGCACTGCTGGGGACAGGCTGGAGGGGTGACTGGTCCGGACCCAGTCCTGGTTGCTCCTGTCCCCACCGTGGTGTGCTCCCAGGGTCCCCACAGAAGGGCAGATCCAAAAGCACCCTGCATGCTGGCCAGGGCTGGGTGCTGCCCTCTCTGCAGTGGCTGTTTGTCCCCACGGGGCTGGTCCCTGCTGGCAGGGCTGAGCTGGCAGCAGTCCCAGGGTCCCACGCTGCCTGCAGCAGCCTTGCATCCGCTGGTGGCTCCGCTCAAAACGGGAGCACTCAGCTCCTGCTGAAGGTCATTGAGAGGCACGGGGGCCCAGCTGCTCCCAGCTTCACAGCAACCACCCCAAGGCCAGGGCTGCTGTGGGAGCTGGCATGGCTGCTGGGGCTGGGAGAGGCTGGGGAGGTGGGAAGGGGGCTGCAGCCCTGGGCCCCTTGCTCCCCACCGCACCCTGGAGCAGCCGGTATGGCAGCAGGAGCAATGCCAGCAGTGGGGCAAATGGCTCACGGGAACTACTCTGGTGTCCCCCCAGCCTCGGGGAAGGGTTATGGCAGAGCTGGGGTTTGCTGGAGCCAAGTCTGAATCAAGAGGCTGACTCCAGACAGCATCCACCCGGGGGTCCCTGCTTTGCTGTCTTGGGTCACTTTGGCTCCTTTGTCCCCTTCAGCCCCCGCTTCCAGGTGGCACCCAGCACTAGGGGTTTGCCCATAGCTCCAGGGAAGCCCCCACTGACAGCGCAGCCTGTGTATGAGCTGGCTGCATCAGCAGCGGGGCGGCCAGGGGAGCTGAGGGGTCTCCCTAGCTCTGGCATCTGGTCCTGCACCAGAAGCACACTCAGCTGGTGCGTGGCAGGGCTGCAGGCAGCGGGGCAGGCAGGCAGGAGGGGAGGGCTGCCCTAACTGGCTGCACCAAAATGTCTCGGGCTGGGGTCTGCTGAGAGCCAGAGGGGACACGGGCATCACCCCGGTGGGTGCCAAGCCTGTCTCTGGAGTGCTGGTAGGGGGCAAAGTGCCCAACGAGGCAGGAACAGCCAGCTCAGCAGTGACAGTGGCCATACCTGGCTGTCCGTCCCAATAATGGGAGCGCGAACCATGGTCGCAGGGGTTTATTACAAAGTGGCAAAGTAAAATGCCAGTGGTGCTGCTCCGGCTCCAGAGGAGTGATCCTGTGCCCGCTCGAGGGCTGGTGGCAGTGGTTGGCACGTTGGTCTCCCCTGGCGTCTGGCACAGGGTGGTGTCCCAAGGGCTCTCACATGGGTCTCTGTTTTGTGGGGCTCCATGGACTGTGGCCACGGTCCCAGGGGCATGGGGGGTCCTTGCTGCTGCTGGGGCAAGGATGGGGCTTCCTCAGCACAGGTGGGGCAGAGCTGTGCCCACTCCCACTGTCTGCTGGGCACAGCGGGATGCGCTGGGGACCAAGCCCCAGGCATGGACTCATGCAAATACGAAAATACCATCCCGTACAGGGCAAGCCACTTGCTCCTGCAGCAGAGAGAGGCCTGGGAAATGCTTTGTTGTGAGGACAGGGGCTTGCAAAGTGATGGAAAGCACCAGACAAAAAGCCCCTGCTGAAACCTCGCCTCTGTTTTTGATCCAGCGGCTCCTGGGATGCTGTTCCCAGCTTTGCCCCAGCTGTGGGGAGCACCCTGCCTGCCCTGGGGAAAAAATGGAGGGGCTGTGCCCACCCCTCTGCCTGCAGGCAGAGCCCGCAGCCCACAGGGCAGCTCTCCGCTGGGCTAACAGCACTCGGCTTGGTGCAGGAGCGCTTGGGAGGTGGGCACTGGGTGGGTCAGCATCGCCCCGTCCCCTCGCTGGCCTGGGCAGAGCTCCCCGTCCCGCTCGGTGTGTGTGGGCAGCACATGGCCTTGACAGATGCTGGGCTGCATCTTGCAGTCACATCAGGCTCAGAAGGTGCATCAAATGTCGGACGAGGGGCCAGAGTGTTGATGCTGGTCCAGCACACCCACCCACTTCCCCCAGTGGAAGCTGGTGAGTAGGGACAGACCGGCCAGGCGAGGGGACAGGGCCACAGGGCAGGCGATGGCAAAGTGGGAGGTGATGCTGGGGAGATTTGCTGGGGGATGCTCGCAGAGGGGTGACCATATTCCACCTGGCTCAGCAGCATCACGTCATCCCCTGCTCCCACCCAACCACCTCCCCGTGGCAGCACCTTGCAGAAAATGGAGGTAAAGCATGACCCAGGAGAACACGGCTCGCTCCCCCTTGCAGTTCGGGCACCAAACAGCTGCGGCTCTAGGTGCTGGCCACGCCGCTGCTGGGTCTCTTTTCGGTGAAGAAGCTTTTAAGCAGCATCACTTGCCCAATGCTGACCACAAAGAGGATGAGGGTTTCCCCGACCGACCAGTACGAGACCCGGCCATTGAGGTCTTCAGCTCTGCTCCGGTCCTGTGCTTCCCGCAGGCGGTAGTGAGTCTGGGAGTCAATCACTGTGTTCAGAGCCTCGTGGATGGTGACACAGGCAGACTCCATCTAGGGACACAAACACACTCCATCACTCCTGATGCAGCACAGCTCGGGCCCGATGCTCACAGCCAAGGAAGCTGAGGACTGTGCTGGGGCACCCGAGAGCCGGTGGCAGGTCTCTGCCACCCCCAACCTTAGAGCAGTTAGGGACAATGCTGGAGACTGTCCAGTGTCAGAAGCCTGCTGTGAGTCCTGGGGCACAGCCGAGAGCCCTGCCAAGGTGCTGGGGGGAGCACAGCCCAGGGCACAGCCACCCCTGCAGGCTCACACCAAGGGATGGAAAGAACCTTGCTGCGCTTCCCTTGTGCGGGATGGAAACTGGGTGTTCAGGCCAGGGAGGTTCAGACCCAGTGCAGCCCTCCCCGACCCTCCCTGCCCGCACTGCCAGGAGGAGGATGTGGCATGCATGTGGCAGGACGGTTGGCTGGTGGTTGGCACTTCTGCATTTGGCAGAGGGGAAGGGAGACGAGCCCCCAACTGCCATCCTGCAGGGCCGTTTGGCCACAAGCAGGAGCCGCGGCAGGACCTTCCTCCAGTGGCAGCGTGCAGTCACCCACCTGTGTCAGCGCGGTGACACGGTTGCTCATGTCAGGCAGGATCGGTGGCTCGTCGCCCACCTGGAAGTCGAAGTAGACGGTTTTGTGGGAGAAGGTGGAGAACTCATTGCTGAAGCAGAAGGTGTAGACGCCCTTGACTTCGGTACGGTGTGGGAAGCTGTCGTATTGCTTCTTGGTCTCCTTATAGATCATCCTGCCGTTGGGATCCTCCACATAGCAGTCCACATCGTAGTGTCCCCCGGTAATCACCTGGGCAAGGAAATGCAGGTGGCACCGGCCAAACCACGTGGCGAGAGCCTCCCTCCCCGATGGAGCAGCTCTGCCTGGCCCCACACCTGTGTGCACAGCCGTGCCCACAATGGGCAGGCACCATGCCCACGGCTGCCTGCCATGGGATGGGGGCCCAGGCCGGGGGAGCCCCAGAGAAGCTGTGCCCCATGGTGCCAGCAGCTCAGGGAGGGTGCCCACAGCTCAAGCGGGGTGCCTGGACAGGGGGACAGCCCTGATGGCCCAGGTCAGGGGCTCCCGTGGCTGCTGTGGGCAGATCCTAGTACTGGCTCTGAGGCAGGTGCTGCCAGGCATGGGGCCAGGGCTGGGAATGCACCCGGTGCAGCGCGGGGGGAGCTGGGAGGTGCATGGGAGAGGTGCAGCTGCAGCCCTGCCTGGGGCTCTGTGGGGCATGGGCAGGGGCACAGGCAGGAGTACGGAGGTATAGGCTGATGGTGATGGGCACAAGCTGGGGCAGGACTACAGCAGGGGGCACAGGGCTGGGGGTACAGGCAGAGGTCAATGGGCACAAGCAGGGGCAGAGGTGTGGGCAGTGGGCCACAGGCAGCGGCATGGGCAGTGGCATGGGCACAGGGCTGGGGGAAGGGCAGTGAGTGCTGGGCACAGAGTCACGTGCATGGGCGCGAGGCTGGGGGTATGGGCAAATGGCGACAGGCAGAAGCAGGGTCAGCATTGCAGGCAGGGGGGCACGGGGCTGGGGGTATGGGCAAAGAGCAGAGGAAGGGGCAGGGATGCAGGTAAGGGGTGATGGGCAGAAGCAGGGGC
>JAVJGJ010000060.1:3427451-3439916 GCA_035590215.1 Microhierax caerulescens
TGGCCTCCTCCATGTGCCATGAAGACAGCCCGGCTGGGGGCCAGCAGCTTCAGGGCATCACTCCCTGCTGCAGAGATGGTGACCACATGTGGAAATCCACTTGCTGCCCTTTGCCAGCGCATTCCCAGGCCTGGCTCTGCCACCTCCTCCCCAGCAGGATGAGTTTGGCATCACTTCATTTTCCACTTGCAAATGAAGCACAACATGGCACCTGTACAGAGAGAGAACGAACCTGGGAGTGAGCCCCTGTACAATGCCAGTGCTTTGCCTTGCTGCGGGTACTTCAGTACCCATCTCCTTCTGATCCATTTCTGAAGTGTCAACGAAGTTTAAAACCTTCCTGTAAGTGAGGATTGTGTGGAGATGGGTGAGATCTGGGTCACTCTCAATCCTCTGCTCAATAGTGTGGTGCATTAATTAGACTTTGACTCTAATAAGTTGTGTTAAGGTCTGAAAATAGAAATGCCACTGCTATGTGTCACTGAACAGAGAGTGCTTCTCACTTTCTAATTACTGGTTGACATTTAGCACAATTAACTCAATGTGCTGGCCCTCAGATAACTGCAATTCCCATCCTTTGGATCCTGGCCACTCAGCTCCAGGCTGTGGGACCAGGTGGGATGCAGGCTGATGGGTTCAGGGGATGCTGCTGTGCTGGGAGTCATCTTCCCTTGCACAGAGCAGCGATGGGAGCTGCCCTGGCAGGCAGAGGGGCTGGGGGCAGCCCGTCTCCATCCTGTCCTTACCCCTGGGCTTTCCAGCTCTGCTGTCACCATCACCCCATCAGAGCCCTAGTCTCTGGAAGCAAAAATCCATTTCAGAAAAACTTTTCCCCTCTTCTCCTCTTGCATGCAGGCCACAGGTGGGGTGGGAACACATTTTAAAAGCACCTGGAAAAGTATTTGCAAACCCACTCCTGTCCTTGTGGAGCTGCATGCCAGGGATCCCTGTTTCCCCCAGTGAGACTGTGGCAGTGGTGCAGCTCCCCGGGGCTGCCAGGACCCCCGGGTGCTCCAGCTCCCTTCTCCTTGCTCCCCTTGGTCTCCTCATCCCTACACTCGGTAGTTGCCTTGACAACGTATCCCTCTCCCTGCACTTTTTCATCCTTTTTCCTTTGCAACCTAGACATTCTCGCACCTCCACGTTATTTCTTTTTCATCTCAGCTGTGCTCTGGAGGTTCTGCAGAGAGCCCCTTTGGATCAGAAGGCAGGGAAATGTGCTCGGTGCTGGTCTGGAAAACCACGGACCCCAGGAGGAGGGAATATTTATAGGCGGTGGTGGAAGGTGAGGGCAGTTGTGTTGCGGCAGGGTGAAGTGGCACTGCTCCATCTCATCGTGGTGAACGGTGTCCTGTGTCCTTCTAAAGCCCTGGGCTGTCACGGCAATGCCATCCACTCCCTGAAGCCAAATCCCCCCCGGGTTCTCTGGGGCTGGGACAGCTGGCAGGTCCCGGGGTTTGGGGGTACATGGGCAAGCCCGGGGTGACAGCACCAAGTATGGGAGCTTGGAAACAGGCTGAAGCCTCTGATGGAGAGCGATTTCACATGGGTGCTTTTGAAGCCACTAACTCCAGGAGTTAATGTTAATAGGCAGGCGTAGGAGGAGCTGAGTGGCAATTCAATTTGTAGCGATTATTTGCCAATTAAGATGAGCGCAGGCAGTGTCTAGCACGGGAGAAAAACCCCACCTGGCCTGAGAGCAGGAGTTGAAAAGGCAGAGGTGAAGCTGGGAGCACAAATGTGAGCAGGGGAAGAGACGGGGCTGGTGATGCCAGTACCCCATCTCTGAGGTGGCACATCTGCAGCAATGTCCAGAGCTCAGACCCCATGTGCTGCCTCTCGCTGCCTGCCCTGCCCACGTTAGGCAGGGGTACGAGCCCGCTGGTCACATCCCGAGACAGCTGCATGGTGATGGGTGCTCACACGGGGGTGCTGGGACTGCCACAGCACTTGGGTGCCCAGGGTGTCAGGACCTCTCTGGGAGGCGAGCTGTCACAATAAGGAATAAACTCCATGGTGTTTTACGGGGTTTTCTGGGGATTTTACCAATTTCTGCACTGATGACTCCCTGCTCCAAGGTCCTGGAATCAAAGCTGAGGCTCTGACCCTTGCCGGGTACCTGCAGTCGATGAGGCTCAGGGGTGGCTGGCATGAAGGTGTTTTCTCATGTGTGCTTGGCAGGTTGATGGGGACAGAGAGATGCAGGCAGTAGTTCTCACCCAGCGCTCTTTTAAATTTAATATTATTAAACCCAATTTTATAAATATTAATGGCAATGAAATCAATGCAAAAATATTCCGTTCTCTCATTTTGCCAGTTTAATTTTAGAAACTCGTTCCCTCTTGAGAAGGCCGTACAATGCTCCTTGGGTTGCGTTTCACTTCTGACCCTGCAAGGATCTCCAAACCTAACAGCGTACGGCACAACCGAAGCGGGATGTCAGCGCCATGTCCCTGGGACTTGGCAGAGGTGCGGGGCTTCAGGCTGAAAGGTGAAATACCGTGATGCCTGGGCAACGCTTTCTAACAAGAAACGAGAAGACCCCACTGCTGTTCTGGGGGACCATGTCTCCCCCCACCCCAGCTCTCACCGAGGAGCACCGGTGGGACCTGAGCTGGTGATGTGGCAAACTGGAGCTGCTGGGTGAATTTTAGCAGCGTGCGGGTAAGGCATCGCACGGTCCTGCAAGCAGTGGGGGGCTGTGCCTGAGCCGTGCTGGGCAGAGGGTCTGGCGAGGGGCTCCGGCATCGGCTGCTCCCGGTGCTCCTCTGCCTGCTGGCACTAGGGCTCTGTGCTCCTGGCCGAGAAACCTTATTTCACCAGAGCAAAGGGTTAAGAAGCTAAATCACTTTGTTTTAACTGACTACTACAGCAGCCACAAAATACAGAAGGATTTTCCCCCCCAGACCAATTTCCTATTTCTCGGCGTGGCAGCGGGCAGCGCGGTGGGGCTGCCCTGCCCCAGGGGCCATGCGGAGCACCTGTGTCCGATTTGCCATGCTCATGCTTTCAGGTCTGCGGGAACCCAGGCATTTCATCAGTGTCCTCTGCTGAATTCCCATTCCAGACATTTTTTGTGCTCCAGGTAGGTTGGGTAAATACTGGCCCTGCCGTTCTGGCACTCCTGCCTTATGCATGTAGCGCTGGGACCCATCACGGCAAATAGGTTTGCATGGAAAAATCATCGTGATTCAAGCTCATTTATGTAGAAAGTAATTTTGTTTTGATCTCGTCAATTTTTTGTCAAATTGACAAATTGATTGTCACGATTGCCTGGAGAAGGGCAGCTGAAGGCAGTCGGTGGGATGGGGGTTACTGCATTTCTTTATGGGCAGGGCAGTGGTGCAGGAGGGGGAGCCCCCAGAGGTCCCCTGCTCCTGCCCAGCTCTGTCACTTGCCAGCTCGGGGCCCCTCCATTACCCACTGCCACAGAAGAGCAGCTGCATCTGTGCGGGGGCTGGATGGGTCTCACAGAACAGAGTTAAGGATTTCAGAGGGTTTTGGGGTCCTTGTGTGCCATACACCATACAGGTGTCATTAGTAAAGATTTCTTTCTGTTTCTCTTTCCTCAAGCTCATGTCCTTGTCCCTTGAAAGTAGATAACCCCAGTGCTGCTTGACGCTGATGTCTGCTGCTGAGGTGGGAACAGACAGATCCGGGGGGGCTCTGAACGTTGTGTGTGGTGGCAGCCCCGCAGCTGGCGGTGCAGCTGCACCCGAGACAGGGCGAGACGCTGGACACGCTGCGCCAGAGCATTGGCACTCGATGACACAAGGCTTGTCCTGGCTGCCAGGTGCCAGGGGTGCCACTGCCAGAGGGACTGGGCTGACAGCATGTCTCTCTGACTACAGTGTCTGAACCCCACCTGAGGGTGGAGGCACCCAAGGGTGAGCAGCTGGGTGGGCATCTGGCAGCCAGACAAGGTCAACCCACCACGTGTGGGAAGTTCATCAGCGCAAAGACACGTTAGTTTTGGAGACAAATCCTGGGATTTGGTCAGTTGGCTTTTGTCTCTGCCAAAGTTCAGGCCACCTGGGATGAAATTTTCTCATGTTGCCTCAAAAATGACTCTCCATGGGGGCAGAAGGCACATGTGGCACCACATCCTGGCCAGGTGGGGGGGGCCTGGGAGAGCACCCAGCAAGGGGGACAGGACAGATGGGCTTGACCTTGGCTTTCCAGGACTGTGACCTTTTCCCCTCATTGCTACGTGTGTGTAATTACAGTGACAATGACTTTGGCCTTTGCTGTGGCGGAAAAGGGGCCGAACCACAGCGGTTAAAGACGGCGCTTGGTTAACTTCCGTATTTTTCTTAAAATTATGTAAATGACAGTATTGTTGGGGCAGCTGTAAGGAAGCGCCTCACGTGCAGGGACACGAGCAGCACCTGAGCGTGGATGCCTGGGGAAGGGGTGGCTCTGCGGCAGCACCTTACCTCCGCACTTCACAGGGTGAGCTTCAAACGGAAAGCAGCAGGGGTTCTGCAGGAAGGCAATAAACTAACAATTTAGTCACTTCGCTGGGGCGAGGCAGCAGGGAGAGCCTTGTAAAGTCTGCTGAAAATACGTGGTGGGAGAGGCACGCCTGTCACCTGCCTGAGCATCCCCCGCAAGCTGACACTGTGGACAAATGTACTCTGGGTCTGGAAAATGTGGGGTTTGTCCACATCCATGATGTGTCCGACATACATCGCATCCTCTGCCATTGCCGTGACACAATGCACGTCGCGTCCTCTGCCACCACCATGGCACGATGCATGTTGCACCCTCTGCCACTGCTGTGACTTGCCACAGCTCCTGGCAGGTGAGGAGAGGTGCTTGGTGGAGGAGGGAGATGATTTGAGTTTGCATTACACAGAATGCTTGTCGGAAGAGAAGTGATCCATATTTAACAACAGAGCAGCGTAATAACCTGCAATTACCTCTGCGCGGTGCCTGTGGGGGCGGCTCTTTCCCTGGCAGAGCGAGGGGGGTGAGCGCTTCTGAGCTGTGCGTGCTGCCAGGACAGGTGCCCGCTCCCCGCACGTGTCCTCCCTCCTCGGCGCGGTGCTCTCGGGGCCTGACACGGGCACAGCGCTCAGCCTGCACCAAGCACGGCCGAGCACCAGCGCTGCTGCGTGCCACGACTGCCTGTGAGAGCTGCTGCTTGGCAGGGCTGGTGGCACCGCCGGTGGGGCAGGACAGCTCTGGCACAGGGGGGAAGCGGGTGGCAGGGGAGCAGCCACGACCCCAGGCAGTTGCAGTGTGACCTCTGTGCTCAGCCCCGTGGCACCTGTCACTGGTCCCCGGGGTGGCATCCCCCTGCGGCCCCGGCTGGAGCCGGCAGCAGGACCCCAGTCTGCCATGTGCTGAGGGGGCTTGGCTGCTACTGGCCTTGCATTTCATGCCCACAGGGTCCCCCTGAGCCCCTCACCCATGTATTCTGGCTGTGGTGACGGGGCCAGTGCCTGCGTAGCTGTTGCTTGTCTTCCTTCTTTGAGGATGGCCCTCAAAAGAGCTCAGCTCTCCCCAAGCCAGAGGGGTTTTCCAAAGCTTCTCGGTCATCAAAGGGACATTTTGTGTCTGGTGGGTGGAGATGGGCAGAGTGCTGGGGTCCTGGGGTGAACCACTGCAAGGCTCTGCCTCCCCCAGGGCTCCTGGCTCCACGTGCTGGTCAGAGGGGAGCGTGGTGCAAACAGCCAAGTGCCCGCAGGCACTGGAGTGCAGCCTCAGCAGTGCCCACTTTCCGGAGCGGCGGCTCCCCCCGTTCCCATGACTGCCTGTGGACATGCCACATGAGCAATTACCCCAATTATCACCAAGCTTGTGGTTTGTGAACACAGAGGGATGATGTGGGCATCAGTGCGTGCCTGGCACCAGCTCTGCTCCAGCCGCACAGGGGAAGACTGTGTTGCCTGTTGCAGCACCAGAGAGGTCCCATGGGGCCGAGAAGATGTGGGGCTCATGTGGGGTGTTGTGGGGTGGCCAGCAGCAGGGCTTTGCCCTCCTGGCTCGGAAGCACACTGGGTTCTGCTGGCAGCGTGGGGCTGCCCCGCATGCACCCCCAGCCGCACGTCCACCCAGCAGCACGTTCTGCAATACAGGCTGATGCTCACCACCCTGCTGCCCCGTGCCACAGCGGCACGCTGCGCTTCTGCTCTCTCCCCTGTGTCGGGAAAAGCCTCTTGGCCAATTTGGTCCTGCCCTTGCAGCCTGTTACCTGCGTTATCAGCGCTCAGATGGGCAGCAATGGTGCAGCTCACACAGCTGGTGAAGGCAGCGGCGTGGGGGGGACCCCGCTGCCCACAGCAGGCTCGGTGCAGGTGGCACAGCATCACCGGGACTGTGGCTGCGAAGAAGGGGACCTCGCATCTGCAGCTGGGAATGCCATGGGTGGGAGACGATGCTTTCCCGTGGGAGCTCTCCCGGAGCTGCAGCCCAGCTCTGCTAGACCTGGGCTCACCTATTGCAGAGAAAACAGCAGCTGTGGCAGGGCCAGCGGGGAGGAGGGATGTGAGGGACAGTAAAATGTCCAGCCACTGCAGCTGAGGAGCCGTGTGTGCCGGGCCGGGGCTGTGGCACACGCGTGTCCCCACAGCCAGCCCTCGCATGGTGCCGGGCCCCGGGCACACGGTGCAAGTGCTTTGCCACGGCTGGCTGAAGGGCTGCGGTAATTTTAATATCTCTGCTGAGTGAAATTTCCTGATTCGGCTTTCATGTCTGCTGGGACACTTATGAAATATCCGGATTTTGTTTTTTTCTGAAGAAGTGGAATTTCCTATTTATGGATTTAATATAAGGGCTACGTGCTCTGGGAGGGAAGTGGCTGCAGTGCCGGTGCTGGCTCAGCCATCGCTCTCCCTCTGCTCCAGCACCCCCCAGCCGTGGCTCGGCTCCCCATCGCTGGGGCTGCTGCAGGGAATTCGGCTGCCTCAGTAGTTTTCCAGCCCGCACTAAGCCTGCTTTTCATGGCTAATCACACCACCTGCCATGGGTGAAATCCAAATGCACACTGACAATTTGCTGGCGGCTCTGTTTGGAGAGGGATCAGATGAGGTCCCGTCCCACCACTGAACCCCTCATACAGAAGCGGCCGTGAGAACGCAGACGCTCATGCCCGGCTGGGTCCTGGCTCCAGGCAGCTCTCGGCTCTCCCCGTGCTCCTGCTGCCACTTCCCCAGGGAAAAGCCCCAGCACCACTGGCAGCTGGGTCAAGGCCAAGTGATGCTGGGACCACCCCGAGTTTGGTCCCCTGGACCAGCTTACGGGGGGATGCTAATGGGGAAGCTCCTCTCCCCCTGCTTGATTTTTGGGGCTCGTTGCTACCTCCCCAGCTCCCTGGGTGGTGGGAACAGCCTTGCCTGAGATGCTGGAGGGGCTGTTTGTAGAGCAGCGCTCTGCCCCTCCTGCTCCCCAGTGGGTGGGTGGGTGGAGGGGACATCCTGTGACCCCAAGTGCTCCGTGCCTGCTGGTGCCAGCCTGCTTGGGATGTCTGCCTGCTGGAACCTCTGCAAACCTGTCCCCAGCTCTGCGGAGCCATGCTGTGCGGGGGCCCGATCCTGCCACACTTGGCTTGGGCTCTGAGTCAGTGTGGGGGTTATTGACTGGCAACTGTGGCTGGTGAGAGCCAAAGGCAAGGGGCAACAGAGCCTGTCCCAAGTGGTGACACCTCCCTCTCTGCTCTGAGAAGATGCTTGAGTTTTGCAGGAAGGGCTGGCTGCGGCAGGAGCACGAGCCAGCAGCGATGCCCCAGTGCCTGGCTGCGGTGGGGTTTGGGGTCAGCCCGTGATTGTGGTGCCTGACATAGAGCTGCCACCTCTGCCCCAATGCCTGTGCCTGGACATTGAGGGGACATGGGGCACCCACCTCCGGGCAGCTCTTGGACCCTCCTCCAGCCCCCGTCAGGGTGAGGGGCATGCAGGGAGCTGCGGGCAGGGGCTGCCTGTGCTGGCATTGCCCTTCCCCTGGTGTCCTGGTCCCTGTGAGGATGGCAACATTGCTGGGAGCTCCGAGGGACCGAGGGACCGCAGTGGTCTGTGGCTGGGGGGCATCTGGTGGGACCGGGGCAGCCCCGGGGCAAGGGTGGTGCGACTGGTGGGTTGCAGCCAGGCCAGGCTGTATCCCCCATGCCAAGAAACCTCCCCCCGGTGCCAGCTCCTTCCTCCCTGACTGGCCCTGTGGCCATGAGGCGAGCACCCGGGAGCGCTGGCGTGCCGGCATGGGCTCTGCAACACGGCACAGCCTTTCCTGGTACCCAGCTTGTGCAAAATGCTTTAGTGGATTTCAGAAAGATCTGACTGACTGGAATAGCTGGAAAACTGGGGGAAGGAAAAAAAAAAAAAAAAAGAGGCTAGAAATGTGAAGCAAATCCCAGGTGCTTCACAGCAGCGGTTTGTGAGATGGGGGACCCCCAGCATCCCTGGGCTCGGCGGGGACACAGGCAGTGCCCCAGCACACCGAGCCCGTGTGCGAGCACCGGGCTCTACTGCATGCCTCTCTGCTGAGCAAATACCCCCTTACCTCACGCTTTGGTTTGCTTCCCTAAATCCCGGCTTTGTTCCTCTGACTCACAGGGGTATTTGACTTTCTGGCAATGCAGTTCCTTTCATCCGCTGTCGTTCGAGCCATATTGCGAACGCTCACCTTTAAAATCATGTAAACATTGGGAATAAGTAAATTTTAATGTAAGCGATTCCAGACAGATATAAAACATTGGAGCATTACACTTGTGCAACACTTATTTCTTACTTTTGTAATTACTCTTTATACCAACTCCAAAGAAATTCAAGCTAACTCCAGTGAAACACAAGCAAACGGTAACGTGCTAAAACAGCATTTCAGGACCCTTCGTACAGACAGTATTTCAAGACCTTTTTAAAAACCATGCGTTTCCCTGCAGGAGACCTGTTGTAGATGCTGAAAGAGAAAAAGGCTGGAATGACGGGACCTGCCAGCTCTCAGTGGAAAAAAATATGTTTCTTTAACCCTTGAGTTTGCAGTCAGTTTTACGTAGCACCAATATCTGCAGCAGAGCACGCACGCATGCCTGTCACATCCCATCCCACAGCCAGAGACAGCCCGGGGACAGCCAGGGGCTGACGTGCCGGGACAGTTGCTGGTGTCACTCGCATACCCTTATCAGTTCTCCGTCCAACAGTTACAGTGAAGAAGCTGGGCTGGAAAAGTGATAAGGAGATGAGAATGGCCTCAGGAGACGTCTCCCCCCTAAAACTTTAGAATATAAAATGCAAAAAGCAAGCTAGACCGGTAATGCGTGAAATAAAGGTTAGGACATCACCGGTTGCCTCTTCTCTCCGGTCGGCGTCGTCTGTCGGACGCGGGAAGGCGACGGGGTTTTGTGCTGGCGAGGGCGGGAGGTGCGGTGCTGGGACCTCGGGGTGCGAGTCACCTCTGCCTGCGCCGCAGCCCCAGCCTGCCTGCGGAGTGCCCCGCGCCCCTGGGCTCCCTCTGCTCCAGCCCCCCAGACACTCCCCATTCACAAATTTCATAACCTCAGTCCCCTCCCTGCGGGGTGGGACCGTCCCCCTCGGCCCCGCGCCCGCCGGGGCTGAGCCCGGCACCCCGGCTCGGCCGGGCGCGGGTGGGGACCTGCCCGCCGCTGGATTAAGCTGTATAAATCGTGGGGTTTCAGCTGGGCGGATTCGTCTGACGCTGCAGAAAGGCATCGACAGCCACCGCCTTCCCCAGCCTGCCGCCGCCGCGGGGCTGGGGGACCGGGGCTGGGGGTGCCCCACTTCCAAAAGGCAAGAGAACCCCATTGCGGGTGGTTGGGAAAGGTCCGTTACCCCTGTCCCTGCTTGTGGCACCCACTGCCCACGGTGGCTGGTGGGGCCCCTGCACTCGTGGTGCCACCCCATGCCTCCACCTGTGTCACCGCGTCTCCAGGCTGTCCTCCACTTCTCCTCCCGTAAGGGATGCTCCCCTCAGCACACTCAAGGGCGATGGCTCGAGGCGAGCAGACAAGCCGGGTCCACCCCAGTGGCATGGGTCAGCTGTGGGCATGAGCCTGCTGGGATGGCTGGGGGGCCACCCTCCTTCACCCCGGAGCACCCCAGCCCCTCCTGTTTTAGCTCTGGCGCAGCTGAGGCTGGAGCCGAGGAATCCGGATCTCCACTCCCCAGCCTGGGCGTGCGTGAGCCTGTCGCAGCCGTCAAGCTGCTCCATGCAGGCATTAGCGAGCACCGGGGAATGGTCCTCAGCAGGCGCGTTAGGGGATGCTTGGGTTAAACTGGAGATTCTCCTGGCATGAGTCAGCGGCAAACAAACCCCCAGGACTGCTCCAGAAGCTGGGTGATGCCAAGTGGGTGCTCCTGGCTTAATTGCCCCACAGGCAGGGTCCTCCTGTCCTTTGGTCACAGATCTGGGCATCCCAAGGTGGGAGTGATGCCCCGCAAGGTGGGGGCACCTCCGCATGGCTGTGTCTGGGCCCAGTGATCACCAGTGCTCAGCGGTGATGGCAAGCTGGTGAATTCGGTGCAGCAGGTGGCAGTGGCCAGAACTCTCAACCTCAGCTACCCAGCACTGGGCTGGGCCGTGGGGACTCCCCACCGGTACATTTTGGCTGAAATAAGGCCAGCACAACACCCAGCGGGTCCTTGCCATCTCTGTTGGTCCTCACTGCTGTCCCCCAGGGGCACAGCTGGAGGTGGGTGGCAGAGCCCTTGCTGGTGCTCTGGGGCTGGCACGTCCCCTGCTCCTGGGCTGGCCTCGCTGCCTGCACAGCTAACGTAAACTGGGTTTGAAGGCTTTGATGAGGAAGGTTTGCAGGGAAGGATGGACTCGATGGAACAGCCGTCGATACCGATGCTGTGTCCTCCCTTGGGGTCACTGTCCTGTGTCCCTCCACCCTGACCTCTCCCATTCCCCTCACCCACCACCCTCCTAGAGGCTTTCCCAGGCCACACACAAGCACGGAGTGAGCACAGGGAGATCTTTTGGGTGGAAATCACCTTTTTTTCCAGAACTAAAACTTTTGTGTAGTTCCTCAGTTGGGGAACAGCGAGCTGTGGGGACTTCAACACACGTGACACCACGGACACAGCAGCCCGTGCTCCCGTGTGACTGAGCACCGAGCAGCTGCATCTTCAATTCATTCTTGTATCTATTCAGGTTTATTTGCTACCTTAATGACAAGAGACGGTGACAGCGCTGACAGTGCTGGCAAGGCTGGGAAACAGCGCAGGGAGGCAGCTGCAGACCCTTGGTCTCTTTGCGCTTTGTGGGGGGCTCAACCAAGGCTGTCACCTCAGGGAGCAGCAGCCTGGCCATGGGCAGTGGTGGTCCCATGGGAAGGGTGCGGGAAGCTCAGTTTGCCCAGGAGTGGAGTCTGCTGAAGCGCCCGGGGCTGCGTTAAGCCCTTTTGCATCTGCCACTTGCCGCGGGCTCTGAGCATCCGGCGCGGGCACACTCAGGAACCCACGCACGTCCTGCTGACTCAGGAGCCTGCTCCAGCATTCCAGCCTCCCTCCACATGGAAAACACAGCTGGGGAATGTTTTCACTGACTGGAGTTAAGAAAATCCTGCCAGGGACAGGTAAGGCACACAGGCAGAGCTTTGCTCCCAGCTGGGAGCACGCAGCCCCCCGGGGCCCCGGCCCTGAGCCGTGCAGAGCTGGGGGTTTGGGGGTTTGGGCTGTCGGACGAGGCCATGTTTAGTGTCAGCCTTCACTGGAAGGTACAAACTGTCCCATTTAAAACATCTGCAAGGAGAGGAGGAGGCCAGATGTTGCTCTGCGTTGTGCTGAGGCCGGCAGCACTGCTCGCTGCTGGGGTCACAGCTCGGCACACATCGGGGCGGCTGTTGGTGTGCAGAGCAGAATCAGGGGGGGCTTATTAGGCTGGATCATGTTAAACTACATCAACCAAACCTCCATAGGTGTCCATGTACAGGTGTGGGGGTCTGTGCCTGCAAGCACAAGTGCCTGGGGTGACACCCATCCCCACTGTGTCCTGGACAAGCAGAAGCTGTCCCGATAGCTCTCCCCTGGAACCAGCTGTGTGCTCCCTGTGCCCCTCCAGGGCTGGGACCCCATCCCTCACCCCTCACCCTGGCTCTGTCTTGGGTTGTGCCCCACTGCAGCCACCCGTGTTTCCCCAGTCAGGGAGAGATGTGATAGTGACAATCATGTCCCCACTGCTTTGGAACTGGGGAGAGAACTGTGGGGTACAACAAACCTGCGGCAACACCAAAGGGCCATAAGAGCATCCCACTAGCACAAGGGGTCTGTGCCCAGTGAGCACCCCCTGCCCCAGCCGCAGCACAGCCCTCAGCTCTTTTCCTCCTCCCTGTAACAGGTCCCAGGGTGTTTTGGAAGAGCCTCATGTTTCAGGGTTAGCAGGAGGCTCCGTGTGAGAGCAGCTCAAGTCCTGCAGCACCCGGCTGCACCAGGGGCTCTCACGGTGCTCCCACCTGCCCTGGTGCTGCCATGCCTTGACCGGGTGCCACCACCCCGGCGCGGTGGGAAA
>JAVJGJ010000060.1:3454452-3470146 GCA_035590215.1 Microhierax caerulescens
AGGCAGCGGGGCAGGCAGTGAGGCAAGCAGTGGGGCAGTCAGTGGGGCATTCAGTGGGGCAGACAGCAGGGCAGCCAGAAGGGCAGGCAGTGAGACAAGCAGTGGGGCAGGCAGTGGGGCAGGCAGTGGGGCAGGCAGTGGGGCAGGCAGCAGGGCTGGTTCTGCCTGCGGGGCTGTGCTGGTGGGAAATGCTCCTGAGCAGCACTGGGCTCCTCCATGTGTGATCTCATCAGATCAGGGACAAACCTGGCCCTGGAGCCTGGGCACCATCCCAGTGGATCTGCTCACGGTTTGGCCGCAGGCACTTGCGGGGTGTGAGGGGTTTTTGAGAGATGGGGACCGTTTTGGCTGAGCTGAGTGCCAGAATACTGTGAGAATGTTTTTGTGAGGACAGGCAGTGGGGGATGACCTGGATGTGTTCTCAGTGGTGCTTGCTCGATATCCTGTTTCCCTGTAGAGCATTTTCCTATTTTTGTGTTCTGTGGGGTTTTTCGCCAGGTTTCCTAGGGAAAGGCGGCACACGTAATGACAGTCCATCTGTCTGCCTCCCCACGGGGGGACTGAAGGTGCTGCGGGCTGGCAGGGTGTGTGGGAGGTGGTGGGGGGATGGGATGCAGGGGGATGGGATGTGGGGGGACGAGGCAGGGCTGTAGGGGTACGGCCAGCCCCAGCTCCTCCTGAGCTTCATGGAACAATTCCTCATTTTCTCTGGAGGTGCAGACTCTGCTGTCCTGGAGAAACCGCAGGGGTGCAGTCCTTAAAGGGTTACTGGGTTTCTTTAAGGATATTCCATTTTCTAACTCTCCATCCCCTACTGTGTTCAATGAGAAATGCAATGCTTTGGCAAATTTGCATTGCTTTCTGTTTTGCTGTATCTTTTAAAAACTTTATCTGACGCCTAAAGGGTACAATTAAATTCCTGTCTGAGCTGCGGCTCCTGCACACGGAGGTACTAGATTTACTGTAGATGCTGTTTTATGTTCTACTTGTTAGTGCTAATTTTGTCAGCAGAAACAATGCCTCCTTGAACGCTCCGAGGCCGTGCATGAATCCGTTAATGAGCCAGGGAAAATACTGCACTGTAGGTACACCCGAAACAGGCTGGTCCTGTGCCTCCAGTGCTTCGGAAACATAATAAAATACCCTGGAAAACAGTGAGTGCCTGGAAAAAAATATCTTCTGTGCCCCTAAACATGAGTTTTCCAGTCTGTGGATTGTGTTGTGAGGGGGTTGCGGGACCCATTTGGCTTTTCCACACCAAAACGTGGGTTTTGAAGGCAGAATGAGGGCCCCCGGCATGCAGGGTGCTGGTCTGGCCCTGTCCACCTGGGAGCAGGCGTCAAAGGAAGAGCAAGGCTAGGGCAGGTTTAGAAGATGCTGTCCCAGCCCCATCCATCCCCCTTGGGGTGTCATCCTGGCATGGAGCTGTGTTGGGGGGGTCTGTGGGGTTGTTGTGATTTAACCCCAGGCAGCAGCTCAGCCCCACGCAGCCGCCCACTCGCTCCCCCCCCAGTGCAGGAGAGGCAACCGGAGGGTACCAGCGTGGAACTTGTGGGTTGAGATAAAGGCAGTTTAATAGGTAAAGTGAAATCCACATGTGCAAAACAAGGAATTCATTCAACACTTCCCGTCACTGGCACACATTTAGCCATCTCTGGGAGATCAGGGCTCCAGCACGCGTCACGGGGACTTCCAAAGACACACGCCATCGCTCCCAACATAGAATCATAGGATCATTTAGGTTGGAAAAGACCTTTAAGATCAAGTCCAACCGTTAACTCAGGACATCCCTCCTTCCTTCTTCTTCCTCCAACTTTATACGCTGAGCGTGACATCGTATGGCATGGGATATCCCGTGGGCCAGCTGGGACCAGCTGTCCCGGCTGCATCCCCTCCCAGCTCCTTGTGCCCCCACCCTGCTCGCTGGTGGGGTGACTGAAAGGCGGAGAAGCCCTTGATGCTGTGTAAGCACTGCTCAGCAACAACCAGAACACCCCTGTGTTATCAACGCTGTTATCAGCACAAATCCAAAACACAGCCCCATACTAGCTACTATGGAAAAAATTAACTCTATCCCAGTCAAAACCAGTACAGGAGTCCAGCTGCGTGGTCAGCAGCCCTGGGGCCAGTGTTCCGGTGCCCAGGCGGACCCGTGGTGCGGCTGTTGGGGGGATGGGCTGTGGTCTGGGTGCTGCCGGTACCAGGGCCCGCTGCTGGCTCTCAGGAGAAAAGGATTCTCAGAGCAGCTGGGAGGTGAACATGAGTTGCCACAGCAACCGGGTATGGAAACATCATCAAAATGTGTCAAACGAGGGAAATTAAAAAAACAAAAAACAAAAAACAACAAACTTTACGGTGTAAATAAACATTTTAGTTTAACATCGCTGCTCTTGACAACATTCCAGTTGCATCCTGGTGTCGCTCGCTGTGTGACTCCTGTGCCGGAGCTCCCTGCAGGGCCTGGGCACAGCCCCACCGGTGAGCAAGGATGCTGTAAGAAGTCTTGGTTCGCAGAGTTGTTGGTACTGGTGTGTCTGCCAGCGGGTCAGTCCTGCCCTGCGTCCTGGCTGCATACTCCATGCTGGCCCATGAATGGGGAAGCAGCTCCCGGGGCTCCCTCCCCACCGGTCCCTGTGCTGCTGCGGCCCCGGGATGCAGCTCTGCAGTGGGGGCATGTAGCAGGCCAGGGATGTTGCACTCCCAAATTACCCATCCTCAGCACAAGGCTGGAGCCGCCTGGCACAGCTGATGTGGTGCCATGACCAGGTGCAAGCTGTGATGTTTGCTCGGGGTGTTTTGTGCCCCCCAGGAGCATCACTGAGCAAAGCCCTGGGCTGCATCTTGGTACCCTCCAGCTCAACTGGACAGTCACCAGCTCCTGCTGCTTCACCTGCACTCAAATGCATTTCTCGTATTTGTAGCTCCAGTAAACAACAACCACACACGAACAAGTACATCATCTCGGCAGCCTGGGCTGTTGTAACCTTTGTGCGAGATCTTCCCTCTATGACTAATTAATTTTTAATAATATGCAGCATGCTTGTTTTCAAAAAAAAGTAAATTAATTTGTAAACCATTTGCGCTATTTTATCTGTCACTTAAGCTTCTGGGATTTGCAGTTTTAATGCATTACATCAGTTAATCAAAATTCTCTTCCAGCAACAGTTTTAATTAAACCCACTTTCACTTTTTTTTTTTTTTTTTTTTGCTAATTCAACGCTGTAGCTGAAGGCTGCTAATTAGATCATGATTTTTTGTTGTTGTTGTTGTTTTACATTCGCCACTTATATTACAAAGCTGCAAAAAGGAGCGGAGATGGTGGCAGGAGTTGCGCTGGGGAGCCGGGGCTGCCCATGCTGGTACTGCAGCCGGGGGAGCGATGGCACTGGGGTGGGTGACCTTGCCGGAGCGTTCCTGCGCGGTGCTGGGCTCTGCCCTGCCTGGGCTGTGCTGAGCTCTCGCCTCCACTGCCCGGGCTTTTCAGAGAAGGGGCTTGCAGGCACGGGGGTAATGCTGCGGTGCTGAGGGGGGCTCTGACCTAAGGGGAGATGTTCCCAGGGGCTAAAGAAAACCTGGGAGAAGGGAGAGTTCAAACCATTATTTTATACTTCATACAATATTTTAATATATTATTAAATATATATATATACATTATATGTATATAATTATATATATATATAAAATGTGTTTGGAAACCATTAACTCTGAAGAGAATAAATATTATAAGGAAAAAGAACCTGAATATATTCAGGGCAGGAGTGATGTGTGAAGACATGGATGCTTGTCCTGCACCCAGCTGCGAGGGGTCAGCGTGTGCCTGTGGTGTGCGGGGAGGGTTTGGTACATTTTTTCTGTCCTCTTCCTTGGCTCACATCCCTTGCAGGCAGTGATGTGGTTTTGCCTGTGGAATACACGAAAGGCCAAGCAGCAGCGGCAGGGAGGGAGATTTCTCCTGGTGTAGCCAGCTCAGCATCCCTGGCCGGGACCAGTGAGAAGACCCACCCCATGCACAGAACTTGAGTGCAATCCCTGCACCGAGGCGGCTCAGCAATCTCATTTAATTTAATTTTCCAGCTTCTAAACGCCTGGGACACAAGTAACAGCCCTCTGCTTTGTTGCACACCTGCAGGCTCCTGTGACCTTGCATGTCAGGGCAGCACATGTAACCCAGCTCGTGCATCGTCCTGCCTGCTGCCCCACTTGGCTGCTGCCCTCGCCGCGGGGTATGAACGCGGAAGGCTCTGTTCCCTGTCTATCTCTAGCAGAAAGCTAGCAAAAAAACATTTTTGCTACATATTTTTCTGTTATAAACGTAACCTATGGAGGTTGCAAAGGGCCTCTATGGCCATGTGGAGGGGAGGAAAGGAGAGTCCTGGCCCAGCGGCTGGAAGGATGCTCTCCCTCAGGATGCCATGGAGGTGGGAAGTGGCCAGTGGCTTCCCACTAGCCTGGGCAGATGGACCACGCTGGGTTTGGGGATTTCTCCAGTTTGGAGTCCTTATTCCTAGAAGCGGGAGCAGCCTGTGAACTGGCTGTGCCAGGGGGCCATGCCCACAACACCGATAGCCTGGGCAGTGCTGAGCTGGCCAGTGGTCACCGCCCAGCTGGGGTCAGAGCCCACTGTGAGTGACTGGGATGGGCTCTCGGTCCAGCTGGAGCCACCTGGACCAGGCTTGTCGTTTCTTTTCCATCAGCACATCTTCACCTCCCTGTCCTCCTCCCCCGGTACAGGCAGCTGCCAGCTCCCTGCCGCCCACGTGCCAATCTCGGCGAGGCCCTGGGAAATGTTACCACACTGAATCATGTTGGGCTGACTTGCAGCCAAGTCCCACCACGGCTGTGCTGCTCCTCAGGAAGAGAAGAGTCGGGGCTGGATCCATCCCAGGGGCTGGATCTCTCCCAGGTGCTGTGTGGGGCTGAGGTGGTGGTGAGGGATTCGGGATTGCAGGGGATGGGGGGGCTCCTGTCACCACGGGTCTTGCCTGCCCCTCCACTTGCAGCAGGTCACAGCAGGTGGCTGCAAATCCTTGGAGAGGAGCAGGGATGCTCCCAGGTGTTGTGCTTGCACACTGGTCCCCGTGGTTGTGCAGCCCTCGCCTGTCCCAGTGCCTGTGCTGGGTGGTTCATGGAAGAAGCATTTCCCTGCATCAGTTCTGCAGTCCCCTGTCCCCCGCTGCAGACGAGGCATTGCCCCTCTTGGTGTCCCAGCCCCCCCCCTCCCATTGCTGCCATCCCGCCTTGCCTCCATCACCCTCCTGCTGCCCCCTCTCCTTGCTGGGGAGCTTGCCGATGGCTTTTGCCCAGTTCTGGCTCTGCAATGGGAGCTCCTGCTGCCACAGCCCATCCTGGGAGCTCTGCGCCTGGGACTCACGAAGAAATAAATACCCATCCAACGTGTCAGCAGCAAAAGGAGGCGTGCTGCTGAGCTCGCTCGCTGCGTGCGGGGGACAGAGACCCCCACGGTCTGTGCCAGCACCGCCATCCCCTGCCAGCGCTGGGGCAGCCCATGAGCCGTGTGGATCAGCCTGCTCCCCCCCAGCTTTCCTGTTGTTTCTGAACTGAGAGACCCTAAGAGATGCAGGAGCAATCCGCTAGTTCGGCGTGACGTTTCCCTGTGTGAAGGTATTCCACACAACTCCTAAAGCAGGAGTAGCTTTGTCAAATTATGTGCCGTAATCGCGAAACCTCACGGAGAGCCAACATCATACAATTCTTATTACAGACACGGCTCCTTCTCTCTCAGCTGAATTTCTAAATCCATCCCCAAAACAAACAGCTCGGCGGCAATTGACACCTGATCTGTTATTCAGATTCACCAGCGATATCTGCTCTGACAACTTGCTAACAAGCTTCCACGCCAACAGTCAACAGTCAGAGATAAACGGCTCTGACAGGCCTTTGCTAAATTAGCAAATGTAAATGCAATCCCAACCGCCGTTCTGGATCTATGGCAGTCTTTTTGTGGCGGAGACAGAGCTAAATATATTATTGCCTTTGCGAGCGGTGCCGTGTATTTGCACAATCTTCGGTGCTCTCCGATCCACCGTGTACCAGGACCGCCGTGTCCCTGCGTGTTCCCGCTGCTCCCTCCCAGGGTGGCTGTGACACTGCTGGGTGTCCTGGACTGTGGCTCTCTGTGCTCAGAAGGGCCAATGCCACCCGTCCGGGCGATGCCAGGTCAGTGCCAAGCCTGGGGCTGTGCCCAGCTCAGCCCCCCAGCCCCCCCTCAGCACAGAGCAGCTGAGCTGAGCCCAGAGCAGATCCACCAGCAAGATCAGACCCTGTCCTGCCCGAGGTGTGTGGCAAAGGCTCTTCAGGGCTGTCCCATCCCTCTACCACCCCACTGCAGGTGTCAAGAGGGGGTCTTGCCCTCTGAGAAGAGCATCCTGGCCCAGCTGCCCTTCCATGAAGCTGCTGAGGGGTGGGCAGGCAGGGTCTGGCTCCCCAAGGGCAGCTCTGTCGCTCGGGCAGCTCCTCCGAGCCCCACACAGAGCCCGGTGTCTCTCCCGCTGGGTTTAGGACCACAAAGGCACTCGCTCACCTGCAGCGGCCAGGGATGCTGGGCAGCCCCTCTTTCTGCCCCCCGGTGCATCTGTGGAAGAGCAGCTGCAGCAGCAGCCTGGGGGGACAAACAGCTCCTGGAAGCATCCTCCTCCCACGGGAGCTGAGGTCTGCCCTATCTGGCATGTAAAAATTCAGGACATTTTAGGGACCTTTCACCCCATGCTTGCTGGCAATGCAATTGGTGGACAGCTGTACCTTGTCCTGAACCCCGTGTCCCAGTAGGTGTTTTCTTTGCTTAACTCTTGGCCAATCAGTTTGGAGGTTTTTATCCTTTCTTTTTTTGTTTTCTAAAATACATTTTAATTAGCCAAGGTGCAGAAATGCAGAGGTCATATTTACAGCTCCCCCAGTTCTGCTCCAGTCCTGTTGTTCCTGCTAATCATTTGTACACACAGAGACTGGTCCAATGGGTGGCATTTGGCAACCAGAAAATTTTTAACTTAGAAAATGGAAAAAAAAAAAAATTATGACAAGCTTATTTATTTGTGCAGTCAATGCTGCCAATTGCTGTATTTTAGAGGCATTTTTTTGCCATTTACTGAAGTCAGTTGGAACAGGGAGACAAAATCCAACGTTTGTGACATCTCAGACAGCTTGGAAGGGCTCCTTCAAATGCAGCAAAACTCAGCAGGCTTGACATTTGAAACTCACTTATTTCACTGCCAGGCAAAACCTTATGCCTTTATACTGTATTTTTCCTGCTGTTCCTCAATGCAGGAATTCCTACTTTTTTTCTGGTTTCATACCATTATGAACAAACCAGCTTGGAAAAAAAAATATCTCTGCTGTAATAATAAAATTGGTTTTGAAAAAGCAGAAATACGGCTTGTCCATGTGGTTCCAGGCTCAGGGGGAGCTCTTGGATACCCACACGCCTGCTCTGTTCCTCACCCATATCCACCAGCGATGGGGGGGTGCAGTCATTATATCACTGTTCTGAACACCTAAACCACATGAGATGTGAAATTTTAAAAGATTATTTGATGGTTGGCTTTTTAGAATTAATTCATGTACTAAATAATAATCTCTGAAGTGCTGCCATATGCATGCATGGAAAACCTTTCCCCTGGCGTGTCGAGAAGCTGTACTTTAAACACTCATGGACTCGTGCGCTGCTGCTATCCAGAATTCTCTGCTTTAGGGAACTGAGCTTTATTTAACCTCCCCTCACACTTCAAACTGAGCAGCCTGGGAGCAGTCACTCCTCCCAGGTCCATTCCTGCTTGCACAGAACTTGCCCCTCGTGGGTTCAGCCTGGGGCAGCGGGAGGGATGCAGCAGGCACCCTGCACCTCTGCCTCCAGCACGCTGCCCTGCCAGGGCTCCGCTCTTCAGCCACTGCCCAGCTTTCTTCTCCTGAGACTGACACAGACCCCACCAGAGCAGCCCAAGGGCCTGGCCTTGGGATTCATTCCCACAGTGGAATGTGGTTCAAGAGCAAGAGAGATGCTGGGAGCAGCCTGTAACCCAACCACCAGCCTCTCGCATGCCTCCTCCATCCCCACTCTGCTCCCTCCTTTCCCTTCCTTCACTTTCCACCCACAGCATCACCTTCCCCTGCCCGTCTCCCCTGCTTTTTGCTCTCTGGGTAATAAAGCAAAAGGCAAAATGAGCAGCAACCCATCCCAAACCACTGCCTGTAAACAGACAGACACCAAAACAGGGGGGCTCCCACAGACCCCTGGCATTGCTCCCCCCATGCTCCGTATGAGGCTGTACGGTGCCAGTGGGAATAACGCTGCCCTCGCCTTCCCCAGCCTGAGGATCCTCTCCAAGGGCTGGGAGCAGCTGGAAAATCTCAGGACACCTCACAGGAGGTGCTGCCCTCACCAGGAATGGTTTCTGAGCTATTTCAGAAGAGGTGCCAGAGTCGCACCATCTCCTTGCTCATGGCATTATCCCCGCGCTGCCCGGGGGGATGTGCTGGCTGGTTTTATTACTGTCATCAGCATGGAGGTGGCTGAAAATGACCCCCCCGGCTTCTGACAGCCACTTGTAAGCAGGGATGGGGGCTGAAGGAGTGTGTGGCTGGCCAGATCTTGCACCCCCACAGAGCTGCCCGTGGGCTCCTGCCTGCTGGGAGGAACTAATATGGGCTAATATGGGCCAGCGGGTGAGTGCCCGCTCTTGGCCACGGCTGTCGAAAGTAATTGCAAAACTGGCAGGGAAGGCAGCTGCCTGCCCTCCTTGCCTGTCCTTAGGAGTTTTTTCAGGTTAATGAGCCTGTGCAGGTGATGAGCCAAGAGCCCAGCACCCAAGCAGCGGGTCTGGGGCTGAGCCAGCTTTCTGCCGGAGCTCCAGCTCTTTAGGAAAGGCCCAAATCCCTAAGGATGAGCTTGCGCTGCAGTCACTGCAGCAGTGATGCAGCCGGTCCAGCTCCCTGCAGGGAGCAGCCAGGGCCCAGAACACCGCTGGGAAAAGCCCCAGGTTGGTGAGTAGAGCAGCTCCTTGGGAAGCCACAGGGTCGGGGCTGGAGGCTAATTAGCTCTCATTAGCAATCAACTACCAGGTGCATTGAGTGACACAAAAGGAAGGCACACACAGTCTTGGTGTGGGTGTTTCCGGGTAATTTTCAGGAATAAAAGGGGAAAACGTTGTTTAGTTTGTTCTAGTGGGGTTTTTGTGGGTGCTGTATCCAGGATCATCTGGGCGAAGTACTGCTCATTCCCGTGGGACTTTCCCTCTACAGCTTCAGCTGCGTGTGCAAGATGAATAAGAAAAAATAGTGACTTTCTCTCTGAGGCAATTTCTGCTCCCTGTCTCCTGCTGCAGCCTCACTGGAGCTGGGAGATCGCAGGACTACGTGTGCCTGCAGAGGATGCTCATGCTGGGTAAGGCTGATGCATTAGGGCAGGCGAAAGTGCACTACCTGCTAAAGCCATGCCAGCTGGGAGCAGATGCCCCAGAGGCAGCCTCTGCTGTTCAATCACTTTTATTTTATTTTTTATTTTTTTAAATGAGCGATTTAGAAGGAAACAAGTCATTGCTGCTGAAGTACCCAGGTTATGTAAATGCTGGTGGGGTGACCCGGGTTGCACAATAGCCGGGCTTGTTTGAACACATGCTTTGATTTGAAGGAGTACAGAGGCAGGCACCTGGAAACAAAGCTGCCTCCACAGTGGGCTGTGCTGGAAAGCAGCCCGGAGCAGGACCCTGGGGCTGTGGGGAATGGCAAACTCGGTATTGCTGTGGGTGCTGTGGCTGATAACAGCTGATACAGCCCTGGGTGTGTGAGGGGCGGCAGTGTGGAAAAGGCTGGGGAAGGATATGACCTTTGGGCTGCTGTTGGAAAGCAGGTGTGATCTGGCGTGCCTCTGCTTGGCAAGGATGCCTATGGGCAGGAAGGGGTTTGGGACAGATCCATGGAAATCTCCTGAAGTCAGAACCCCCCTGGCCAGGGTTCAGTCTGGGCAATGTGGCAGAGGGCCAGCAGCAGTGCCGTGTCCTTGTCCCTGCATCCTGCTCTGGGGACAGGGGTCAGGGCAGGAGCAGACTGTGGCTCCATGGAGAAGGCAGAAAGCATCTTGGACTGGGACCCTGGTCCTGGCTTAGGCAAGAAGAGCAGTGTGCTGGGGTGGATCTGGCAGCTCCAGCACAGGGATGCATGGGTGCTGCTGCCTCCCGTGTTCCCCGGCATGGTGGGGGCTGCAGGTTCTGGGGCAGGCAGGGAGGGAGGGATGCCTCTGGCTCTGTTGGGTTTGAGACAGGTTTTGGTCTCCTAGAGCTGCATTTCTCTGCAGGTCTCAATAACTAGGTCATGCAGGATGAGCCATACCTGTCCCTGCGGCAGGGCTCAGCAAGCCATCGGCACGCTGCCAGTGCCAAGGGCAGGGGTGACTTGTGTGAGCTGGAGCATCCACGAGGACAGCAGCTGGGAGGGTGGGGGGCAGCTGCCTGCACTAGGGGTGATGCTCTGTGTGACCTGTTCACCTTGCCTATACAGCAAAGTCAGCAGGGAGATTCACCCACCTGTATGCAGCAGACCCCCAGAGACCCCTGGCAAAGGCTTTGGTCACGGGGGGAGCTGGGACAGTGACACACAGCCCTGAGCCTGTGGCTGGATCTGTGATGCTGTGGCAATTAGCGTGGCAGCACTCCTGAGCAGAGGGTTCTGAGCTCTTCACGGGCTGGCGGTGTGATATTGTGACTTGTCAAATTGTCACTGGTGTGATCATGGGCAAGAGAATCACCCAGCGTGGGAGCCATCTCTAGTCCATCCCATCTGAACCAAGACAGCTCCAGGTTAGACCCAGCTCTGGGCTCAGGTCAGATTTTTGTGAAGTCTCCTGCAATTGAGCTTTGGGCTCCTCTAGAGTGGGATGGAGGTCCCCAGCATCCCAGCTCCTGACAATCCCACAGCAGCACTTCTCCCTGCTGCCTGGTCAGGACTGCTCTTGCAGTGTCTGCTGTCCCTCAGCCTCTACCACGTGCCTCTGCGAAGAGCCTTCGTTGTGCCTGCCTGTGCTGTAGTTAAGCCAGCAAGCAGATCCCCTTCAGCCTTCTCTTAGGGCTAAGCAATATTTTTGCTATAAAGAGAAATTCAAGTATTTTAAATAGCAGCTTGCTGTATGATTCAGTGTCTGCTCCGGCAGACACGAGGTAATGAGTCTGTCGCTCTTCAGGCCTTATTCTAGGGACAAAACTTCTCTCTACGCTGAGTCCGCTCTAGCCAGAGCGATGCAGCGAGCCCGTGGGACACAGGGCTGCCGAGGGGCAGGGATGGGCAGCTCCTCCTGAACTGGGGCCCACGCCAGGTCTGTGAGGGGCTCAGCATGCCGGGGAGAGAGGAGAAGGTGGCTTTGGACTGTGTTAGAACAAGAGTTGATGGACCAGAGGAGACCTCAGCCCCGCAGCAGGATCCCCTCTCCAAACTCCCTTGACCAATGGCACGTCTGTCAGCCTCTGGTGTCCCTGCAGTTCTGAAAGCTTTCTGTCCCTTTGGAGCTGGATCTTTCCTGCTGTATTATCCTCCTGTTGATGCTTGTCCTTGCTCCTTGTCTCCTGTGTGTGCTTCTCCGGGCTAGGAGGTGAAGGTGCCTGGGAGCCCATGGGTGTACCAGCCCTGGTCCCTGACACCCTCTCTCTGTGTCCTGGGGAAAAACCATTATCCAGCTGCTGCCAGTGCTCTTGCGTGGATAATGCCACTGGGAGCAGTAGGATTTAGTAGAAAATTCCCTCTTTCAGATGCAATTGATTTGGGTTCCCCCGCAGTCCTGGTTTCCAGGCACCAGCAGCTGCTGGAAACGCTCTCCTGGCGACAGAAAATCTATGGGAAAGCAGGCAGCCTGATGAAGTATTCATGGGGATTTTTATCATCAGTTTTCACCCACTGCAAAAAAAAGCGATCTTTATTTTTAGTGAGCTATGGATATGGCAGTAACAGAGGGAAAATGCTCTGTTTCTCTTGGAGCCTGCACATGTGACAACCCAGGGCTGCGGGGCGCATTGGAGAGGGCTGGTTTTGGAGGGTCATGAGTGAGTGAGTTGTGTGCTGGGTCCTGTGCATCCTCACCCCGCTGACAGCAAAGATGTGCTGCAGCGTCCCTGTGGGACCTGGCTGTGCAGGGACAGAACCCCCAGGGACAGCGGAGCGGCACTGGGCTCTGTCAGACAGCTTCTTACAGAATGCTGGGTTACAGAAGTGCATCGGTGTAATTGAGGCATTCCAGTGTCTTTGGCCCAAGGTAGTGGAAATTACATCACTAAAAGCACTTTTTAAGCATATAGATTTGAGTTAACTTTTTGGTGATGTTCAGGAGTTGATATGGGGGCATCAGGCACCATCCCCCAGGTGTTTTGGGGTGCTCGGTGTGTAGGCATGTCCTCCTGGGACTGGTGAAGATGGGGATCGGTGCCACAGGCTTATGGTGGGGAAGTAAAAGTGGCCACAGGGTTTAAAAGAGCTGGGTGAATGAAATGTGTGGACACTTTGAGGAAGAATGTTAAAATAAGTTAGACTCCTCCTTTGTTAAAGGAGCCAAGAGCCATGCTAATGCCGTGTAGTGCCAGGTTGGCATGGGACCCAGCTCAGCCAAAGACAGGGCTTCAGCAGGTGATGGACATCACACTAGCATCGGGCAGTGAGCCTGGAGATTATCAGTCTAGAAAATAAACTCACCTGTCTGAAACCCAGAATGGTCCCTCCTCACCCAGGGAGGGCATGTGTCAGCATCAGTTCCACAACTAGGGGTAAATGCCTCGTTAACCTTAAACCACAGAAGCTGGACAAGGCTATTCAGGCTGAGAAAAGTAATGACTGACATTACTCTCAAGTGGTTCATTAATCTGTTTGTCTTTACGGGTGAGGAGAGGCCCTTATTAGGGCTGGCAGGGGCTGGGCAGGTGCAGGGACTGTACCAGAGCTGGAGGCACAGAGATGCTCGTGGAGGCTGTCACAGGGTGTGCAGGGCACTGGTGACAAATCCACTCCCTGTGACCTGCTCAGCTGTGCCCTGTGGAGGTCAGGGTAGAACAGCACATGACTCCTGGTCCCTGCACAAGAGGTGCTCTGTGTTTTTTCGGATGTAAAAATAGGCGATTTATTTTCTGCAAGGTGCCAGTGTGATTTCACTGGTATTTCAACCAGGGAAGCGATGCGGTCCTGCCCGTTTGCTGTGTTGGTGGCTGGCTCACGTCATTGCTTCCAACTCCAGCAGGACAGGATGACCTGCTGAAAAGCAGGTTTTTGTTGGATCTTATTGTTGGGTTTTTTCGTTTGTTGTGTTATCCCTCTGGCAGCCTGTCCCTTTGGGTCGCTGCAGTGCGAGCATAGGAGGGAGTGGGGCTGGGAGAACTCCCTGCAGCCCCATGGAGAGTGGGGGACTGGTGCTTTGGGGAGCTGCACCCCCAGCTGCAGTGGGGCACGCTTAGCACCAGTGCAGGCAGCATCAAGTCTGGTCAGACTGCCCTTACTGCCATCAGCCCAGCCAGAGGCTCAGTCAGCAATGGCTTGTATTAGACCCCGTTAATCAAGAGTTCAAAGAGGGTAATTAAGGTCAATGGAGTTGTTTTCCTGGTAGGACTGGTGGTGGTGAGGATGAGAGCCTGAGCTGGTATGGAGACAGCACTGCTGCCTTAGGCACTGGTGTGGCTGTCAGTGGCTTGAGTAACTGGGATGCTGCAGTCACAGGTGTGTACATCAAATGGCTTAAAGTGGCTGGTGGGTCAGTCCCACAATGTGACTGGAACAGAGGAATGGACTGGAATGGTGCATTGGGGTCTCTGGGGATGAGGCTTGGGATTTTTGTTACTGAGCCTGTTTTGCCACTGACCTGAAAGAAGCTCAAAACCTGTTATTACAAGTGTTTGCAGGTGATGTGGCACACAGGTTGGAGCAAACTGTTTACATCAAGGTTGTACAAGTGTCCGCTCCTGAATCTGCAGAGAGAGGAGCCACTTACCTGGGCTGGGGTCCCTGTGGTGCCTTGGAGGGGAGCTGATGCTCACAGGGGGTGGCAGCAGGGACGGCAGCCTGGGGCATTGCCACCTCCCGCAGAGCTGAAGCAGCCTTTGTGTGTGTGACGGGATAACGTGCCATCTCAGGATAACGGGATAACGTGCCATCTCATGAAGGCTGTGTCACTTGTATCCTCTGCTGCAAGTGCTGTTAGAGCAGTGTCTCTTGCTGGGGTCTGCATGTGGAGAAGGACATTGAAAACTTGGAGAGAATTTAGAAATGAGGTTTGACTCGGATTTAAAGGGCTGGAGGCTGTGGCTTAGGTTTATTTCACAGAGATGAGTGCAGGCTGAGCTGCTCAGAGAGAAAATACTGAGCTGGTGAGGGGAGGGCCAGTGCCTGGACATGGGAATTAAATGAACAGACTCCTAGATTTTTCCTTGTTAATTCTGGATTCATTAGGATAACTGAACAAGCCTGTAATTGATTCTTTGCTGCCAACAATGCTTGAATTGACCCCGAGTGCTGCAGCCCAGCCGCTTCTGCCAGACCCAAGGCTCAGATTCACATGATCACCATGTTCCCGTCCAGTTTGCTAATCCCCCAATCTGCCTCTGTCCCGCAGAGAAAGCACAAGAATGAATCACATCTGATTATTTTGCCTTATCCAGTAGAATCTCCCTGAATTAGCAAATGTTTTGTTTTATTTGTTTCTATAACCAACACAAAAACATCCTACAGAGCCCGGCATCTGCATCCATGGCAGTGCCAGCTCCTGGCAGTATGCTATGAGTGCGCTGCAGTGAGCAGGGCTGGGGTGAACCCAGAAATGTTGGAGCCCTGATGGGACACTCACGTCTGACTTAAGATTATCTTAAAACATATTTATGAGCCAGTCAAGCTCGGCCACTGCCCTCCCTGGTGATTTCCTGCTACGCTTCCCCTGTGGGCACTACTCACTGGAAAGTCTGCCTGGACTGTGCAGAGATGTGCTCTGTCAGCAGCAGATGCTTAATCTGTTTAAAAATAAATCTGTCACTCTTCTGTGACTGATGGGAATCTGTTACAGCAAATCCCATTGTACTGTGGAACTGAGCAGTGTGTGCCAAACTTCAGTGTTTTCTCCCTGGTGAGCTCCAGGGAAGGTTTTGGGTCCACTTGCTGCAGGTCCCAGGGCTCACTGTTCTCTTCCCTTTTACTGACACAAAGAACATCCAGCGAGGACAAGGAGACCTGGGGTCTCCCCTCACCCTGCCACTGAGCCCGTATGACCTTGGGCAAATCACTTTGCCTTCTGTGCACCGTCATTGCAAGGTGAGGATAATGATGTAAGTGTGCCTAAAGCACGCTGTGGCAAATGGAGGACTAACAGGAAGGTCCCCCCCATCCACAAGTGAGCCAGGTCTGTCCAGCAGCCAGAAAAACCCAACAAATTGCTGAGGGACTGTAACAACATGTAAAACTTTACCCCTGCTGAAACAAGGGGCAGTGCCCAGGAGCTGTGGCTTGGGCGTGAGGAGGAAGGTGATGCAGCCTGGAGCAGGGCGGTGGGGATGTAGGCAGTGATGCAAATTCACTGCAGATGTGGGTCCTGCCTCGGTGGGACAGCTCCAGGGCAGGGATGCTACTGTGGGCAGGCTCAGAGCCCTGCCCACCCGGGGGGGGGGGGGCTTTGCACAGCCGATGGTGTATGTGGGGGTGGGCTTGGTGGTGTGGGTCGTAGGGGGTGGGAACT
>JAVJGJ010000060.1:3500175-3512852 GCA_035590215.1 Microhierax caerulescens
CGTGGGGAACCCGAGTCCTCTCCAAATCGTTCAGTTTTGAGTAGCAGCATCCCAAACTGCAAGAACTGCCTCTTGGTTCACTCACCCTGTGGGTACCCTGAGCCAGAGGGACAAGGGCAGCATGTAGGCACCTGAGAAGGTGAACAACCCCCCCAGCAAACCACAGTGTGCAGACACTTAATTTTATGTGCATATCCCCCAGGGGGAAGGTATGGTGGTGGGTCCACGGGAGGAGGGATGGTCATGGCCGTGTCTGCCCGCAGCTACAGGAACCTGGCGACAGAGCACGAGGCGCTGATGCAGAAGTACCTCCATCTCCTGCAGATTGTGGAAACGGAGAAGACCGTTGCCAAGCAACTCCGCCAGCAGATCGAGGACGGGGAGATCGAGATCGAGCGCCTGAAGGCCGAGGTGAAGAGCCCGGCATCGCCCCATGGATGCGCTGCCACTCGCTGGGGTGACCCACGGGCTGCGGGCGGCATCGCCGCGCTGGCAGGAACCGGTGGATGTCACGGCTGGTGCATTTATACTTGTTATCGTGACACCAGGCTGGCCCTTCCCTTGCAGAGAGGGGCGAGGGCATCGCCTCGGTTGGAGGTTTCTCTTGCAGGAGCCGTGCAGTGAGCGGCTGTGGCTCTGCCGCCCTGGTGTCGGGGTAGGGGTGGACGCTCCGTATCTCGCCATTTGGCCGTCCTTATTTTCAGCCTCAATACTTTGATTAGACGCCCTCTGCGTGCTGCGTGCCTGGTGGCAACATCTGCAGGCGGTGCAAAGCGAAAGGAGAAGCTGAAAAAGGGAAGAGGCGTCTGTGGCCTCGGGAAGGAGCCTGTGCCAGGTGCAGGCTGCATAACCCAGGCACAGCCGGGAATTTACGTGCACGGTGCTAGAAATGAAATGGACACTGCACTGAGAAGTTCAGTGGCAGCGGCCCCCTAAAACCTGTTGCCCGTAGCTTGTCCCCGAAGCTCTCACAGCAGTTTGCTGCTCAGTAGTTTGCGGCGTTGGGCTGTCGGAAGGGTGACACGACGCGGGTTGCGGCAGACAAAGCAACAAAATGCAAAAATGACTCAGCAGGCGGTGCCGAGGGAAGCTGGCATCTCTAAGGCACCCGGGAGGCAGATGCTCGGAGGTGTGGGCATGCCCTGTGCTGCCTGGCCCCCGCGCTGCAGGGCTGCAGCCAGCCCGAGGTACCCTCTCACCGCCTGGGGGGTGGTGCTGCCGGTGCAGGCGAGTGGGGGGCACCCCAGGGCCAGTGCTGACCCCGTTCTCGTGCCTGGCAGGGGGGGTCAGGCAGCGGCTTCATGGTGGAGGCAGCTGGGAGCAGGTCCCACTGCCTGCTGGGCTGAGACGTTGACCCTGAATCAGTCAAAATCTCCACGTTGCCGCGGAGGAGGCAGCTGGAGAGGCAGTGAGGGTGAGAGCGGTATGGCATGTCCTTATGGTGGCCTTTTCCTGAAACTTGGAAATTTTCGAGTTAAAAAGCACAGGTTAATTGTCCCTGACCATGAGTGAGGGCATGCTGGAGGCTGCTTTTTGTCTTGGAGGAGGGGACAGCTGTTTTGGCACTGCTGGATTTGTGCTCTCCAACAGAACAGGGCCAGCCTCGGCCACAGCCCGTGGCACCCGCTGGGTGGGGGGTTTCCCCTGGGACCCTGGTCTGACACTGGCTGGGAGCTCCCCCGGTCCAGTCCAGCCTCCAGGTCGGGGAAAGCTCTGCTGCCCGGGGAGCGCGGCCAGCGTAAGGGGCAGGGGGGGTGAGCGGTGGCAGCGGGGCCGTGAGCATCCTGATGAGCCTTCGGTCAGGGGAGGTGGGAGATGTGGTGTGAGCCCCGAAATTAGCAGAGGGGTTGGGATCAGAGGCGGTGGGCAGAGCTGCAGCCCGTCCCCCGTGCCCAGGTACAATTTGATTTTACCTTGCAGTGGTTTGTTGGGGTTTTTTTTACTCTTCCACAGGCTTTGAAGCAGAGATGAAATGATCAGCTTCTACTTTAATGTGCAAATTTGGCTCACTCAATTTAAAAAAAAACAGAAACCAAAATAAAACCGTGGCACCAGCATGCATGGGTCCTGGCTGAGATGTGCCCAGAGCCAGTGCAGGGAATGGCTTTGGTGCTGTCAAACACTTAAATGCAGAGGGTGTGCAGGGGATGTTTGCTGACTTGAGGCTCCGTAGAAAAGCACGGGGAGAGGAAAAAATTCTTTTCTAAGATCTAACCCCATGTAATGACATGGGGTGAAACCGATAGAGCTGCGAATGAGCTGCATTGGTGCCTGTGAGACTGCGGCCGCTTGCTCCAGTGTGTTCCTGCTCCTGCTGAGGCTGGTCCGCAGCCCTACACCAGGCACCAGCCCCGTGTTCTGCCTCCCAGCAGTGAGAAGTTTTGGGGAGATGCCTCCATGCAGAATGCTGAGGGGGTCAGGTCTCTGGGAGAGCTTGGCGCTGGGCGGTGGCTGTTGGGCTTCGTGACCGCACCGACCCACAGCATTTTTTGCTTCTTAGGGCATGAAAACACACAGCTCCTCGTCACAGTTTGGGGTTTGTGGCAGTCATCCCCTCTTCCCGGGCTGTGACAGTGTGACAGAAGCAGCTTCTGCCCCATCCGCCTCCCCAGCAGCTCTCTGCTCGTCCTTTGCTTTCCCTCCTAACAGCTCAGGCACCAAAAAACCCAACACGCACTTGCCATGTACCGCAGTTACTGCTGCTGGCACTTTCCAGCATCACTGGGAAGCAGAGTCTCCAACTGAAAAATATCTCAACTCAAACCTTCCTTTTTTTCCTCCTTTCTCTCCAAAACGTGACTTTTTTCCCCCAAGAAAGTCCTCTTTGAAAGTTGTTTTCTTACTCGTGTTATTTTCTATAAAATGAAGATGCAAATCACATTTTTACCAATTTTCATTTTCTGGATGGTGCATTTTCTGTTTTCCTTTCCTTTTAAAAGGAAAGCTTTTTAAAGGGTTGCGGCCGTGGGGGCAGGGACACGGCAGTGAGGAGAGGAGTGAGAAAAAGTACAGGCGAGAAACAGTAAAAATTCAAATGCTTGGAAGCTAACACGATTCGATCCAATTTGTGTTGGAAAGCTGGGACTGGGTGAGCGTTTGTTCTTGTCTGCAAGTTTTAGGGTGCAAATGACTTGAGATTTGTCTTCCATTTTCTCTCCAACTTGTTTTTTAATGACTCACCTGCGAAGGCTTTCTTGGGAAAGAGGGATGCAGTTTGCATTGGGTACCCAGTGGGATTTCCAGGTCCCTGTCTCTGCGGGGTGGTCGGTGGGTGCAGGGGATGCCAGGGAGGTGGCAGCGCCCTGACAGCTCTGCAGCATCTCTTTATCTGCTTCATCTACCCATCTCCCACCAAGACAGAACCAGCACCTGTGTGTCAGTAGTTAAGCTGGATGGATGTGCCGTTCCCCAGCACTGTGCGGCAGCAGGGTGCCCTCGGCTCCTGGGAGATGCTGGGCTGTACTGGGGTGGCCGCTCACACCCTGCCTGTGCCCACAGATTGCCTCCCTGCTCAAGGACCATGAGCGCATCCAGGCTGGCCAGACCAGTGTGCCCAGTGACGACGACAGTGACATCAAGAAAATCAAGAAGGTGGGTGGCGGTGGGTGAGCGGTGTAGGGTCCTGGTGCTCGTGGTGGGATCCCGGTGCTCGTGGTGGCGTGACAGACACACTGTGTGGGGCTGGTAGAGCATCTGGCCTGGGTGAGCTGGCTGAGGAGGTGCCTCTGCTAATGGGTTTTTCTTAGGAGGGAAATGTGGTTTGCAGAACTGGAGACCCTTCTGCTGGTTGTGTTTGCTCCCTGGGGCGCTCCCCGCTTTCTCCGGGGGGGGTGAGGCATCCCTGCCCGTGCTGGCTTGTACACAAACAGCACCTCTTACATCTGGCTCCTCCCGCAGCTGTGGTTATGCCTTCTATTTTGCAAAGAAAAAGCCACTGCCCCAGCAGCTTTCCTGCAGGGAGCAACAGACCCCATGAAGAAATCGGCTCCAGATACAGCGCTCTTGGGGAGAAGCAGCCATGCTTATCAGCAGATGCAGCTTGCTGTGCACCGCGCTCCCACAGGCGAGCCCAGCACCACATGGTGCCACGGAGGGGACCAGCACTGCCACTGCTCGGGAGCAAGTCCTGCCCTAACCCGACCCCTGGGAAAGCCTCTGCCAGCCCTGGGCACCTGCTGTCCCGTGCAGGGGACACGGGGTTGAACCCTGTGGATCCTTGTTTCTTGTAGGAATCTTCCATGTGTCTCTCTGTAAAAGGGAAAGAGGACACTGTCCGCAGTTAGAAAGTGCATTTAGATGAATTATCATTTGTTTCCCAGTTGGGAGGATTCAGAGCAACATCAGTAACAGGCACCATCGTGCACACACACCCCTGGAGAGCCAGGGAAACGTCACCACAGCGCCGCTGTCCCCGCACCGTGCCAAGCGCAGGGTACCTGCCCAGACCCTAACGTGGCCGCCGCTCCCTCGCAGGTGCAGAGCTTCCTGCGGGGCTGGCTGTGCCGGAGGAAGTGGAAGACCATCATCCAGGACTACATCAGGTCCCCCCATGCTGACAGCATGCGCAAGAGGAACCAGGTCGTCTTCAGCATGCTGGAGGCAGAGGCCGAGTACGTCCAGCAGCTCCACATCCTCGTCAACAACTTCCTGCGGCCGCTGCGGATGGCGGCCAGCTCCAAGAAGCCTCCCATCACGCATGACGATGTCAGCAGCATATTCCTCAACAGGTGAGTGCCATCCTGGGCACCCCGGCACAGCCAGCAGCCTCTGGACAGCCTGCTGCCCTCCCCTAGGAATGGGTGCTGGGGTGTCCGGTGCTGGGAGGCTCCCCGGGAGCCTGCAGCCTGGCCCCCAAAGCCATGGATGGAGCTCACCGTCCCCACGCGACACCTGCACAAGCAGCCCGCTGCGTGCTTGGCACTGACACGAGGACATGCTGCAGGGGATGATGCTCCAGGGCTTTGATAGCAGGTCGGGGCTGCCAGGAGCCCGTCTGTGTGAGGTCCTGGCGCTGGCGGTGGGGAGGGCAGTGTCCTTTGGCAGTCATAGCAGCCCAAAGGTAACGACGGACCAGCAAAGCGGGGAGGATGCAGCTCTCACGGGAGATGGTGTGGAGGGGCAGGCGCAGCCGCTCCTGCAGCTGTGACACGAGATAGAAGCCGCTGCAGTGTGCCAAGAGTGGCCGTCCCCAGGCGCTGGCTGGGATAGGGGTTGGCACTCACCGACTCCAGCCAGGCCACGGTGATGCCAAGCGTGTCACCAGTATGTGTCAGGTTTAACGGCAGCTGCAATGGCCCTGTCCCACGGTTGTCCCACCAGCAGCAAGTCTTACCTGCCAGCCCTGGGGCTGCTGGCCACCTGTCCCTTGTGGTGTGGAGCATCTCCAGGAGCAGTGCTCGTGGCTCCTGGCATTGGCTCCTGCCCCTCTCCACAGCCCTTTCTGCTGCTGCAGCTGCTGGGAGCTCCCTGGGCTGCATGGGGTGCCAGCCTGCCCTGGGAGCAGGGAGGGACCCAAACTGCAGAACCCAAATTCCAGTTTTCCCCACATCTGGGCTTGTGTGAAGCCAATGCCTTGTCTGGGACAGGCACAGACAGAGCCAGCATCGGACAGCAGGTGCTGGGTGCGGGGGAGCCGATGGTGCTTTCGCCCCCATTACCAGCACCACTCTGCTGGGCTGGGGCAGGGGGCGGCTTGTTCCCCTGCAAGAAGGGGGGCTCTGGGCCCCCCCGCATTTCAGGGTTGACTTCTGAGCGGGGCTTCAAGCTACTCAGTTCCTCCCTCTCCTCCTTTGTCCTTGTCCATCACTCCCCATGCACCTCCAGGGACCCTTTCTGCACCCCACCTTGTGCAGCCACCTCCCCAGCCAGCCCGAGGGCTCCCCTGCTCCCCTCTGGGCTGGCGATTTTGTTTAATTAGTCATTATTCGCCACTTGTTCATCTGCCTTTTCACTCCTTGCTTTATCTTTCAGTGAAACGATCATGTTTTTGCACCAAATCTTTTACCAAGGCCTGAAGGCAAGGATATCCAGCTGGCCGACGCTGGTGCTGGGTAAGTGCGTGCTGCCTCCTCGCCGTGTTCCCTTCCCACTCGCTGGCAGAGCCGAGCCTGCGCTCCTCCTCCTCCTCATGCAACTCAACAGGCCTTTTGCTAACTGGCAGCAGCAAAATGCATCACACGGCACGTTATTCCTTGTTTGTATCGGTCGCAGGGGTGAGGACGGGAGCAAAAAACCCCAGAGAAACCCAGTTGCTGCATTCCTGGTTCTGCTGGGTGGTGGAAGGGGTGGGCTGGACCGTGCACAGGTGATGCTGGAGAGCATTGCTGTGTCAAACCAGACCTTCAGCTCGCACTGCAGGGTGTCTTTAAAACCCAAACTGGGCAGACCTTGGGCTTGCACAAGCAGCAGGAGATCCCAGGGGGTGCCGCCGGTGGGATCTGGGAGTGAGGAGTGTTGGGAGCTGGGGGGGCTGGATTCCAGGGGGTGGGCTGGACCAGTACACCCACCTCTCCACCACCTCTCTGCTCGCAGCTGACTTGTTTGACATCCTGCTGCCCATGCTGAACATCTACCAGGAGTTTGTGAGGAACCACCAGTACAGCCTGCAGATCCTGGCGCACTGCAAGCAGAACCGGGACTTTGACAAGCTGCTGAAGCATTACGAGGCCAAGCCCGACTGCGAGGAGAGGACCCTGGAGACCTTCCTGACCTATCCCATGTTCCAGGTGATGGCTGGCACCGGGATCGGCCCCAGGAATGCCACCACAACTGTGACCCCCTCTATCCTGCCCACCCCCTGGCACTGCACTGTGGCTGATGCCCTGCTCCGGTCTGTTGTGCTGCAGATCCCCAGGTACATCCTTACGCTGCACGAGCTGCTGGCTCACACCCCCCATGAGCACGTGGAGAGGAACAGCCTGGATTACGCCAAGTCCAAGCTGGAAGAGCTGTCCAGGTCAGACCCACCACTGCCTGCCCCTCTCATACCTGCCCATCCTGGCAGCCAGGGGTGCGGGGCTGGGGCCAGCACCAGGGTGGTTCGGGCCGGTGGAGGGGCTTCTTGGACAGGCTGCCAGCATGGTGGGCTGCCCTTCTGGAGGGCAGGGAGCAGGGCTGGGGCAGGCAGACCCTGACCCGCAGGGTTTGGTGAGGGTGCGGTGCCAATGGGACTGGTCTGGTCTGGGTGTTCGTACAGCATCCACAGGGTAAAGCTGGTGGAGATGGTGATGGAGGGGCTGGGGTGGGATGCAGGAGAAGCTCAGTCCTCAGTTTGCTCAGAGCCCATCAGCCATCCCTGACCCGGATGAAACCCCTTGTGAGCTGTTGGTAGTTTTGAAAGCTAAGTTCTGGTGCCACCTCCTGCTCTCCTGTGCCAACCCACCCCCGGGGCCGGTGGGGTGGGAGCCTGGCTGCTAGCCAGGGGCTGCCTTTTCCAGGGCTCCTTAAATGATGAAAGACCAATTTTGGAGTGCTGGGATGGCTCTGAAGGTCCAGCTCTGTCTTCTGTCTGGCAAGGCTGTGCCGGGGGGTGCTGGTGGGGTTGTCCTGTGGGAAGGGGCTGAGTGTCTCCAAGGCATCTGCAGTGACCATTTGGGAATTGGCCACGATTCCCTGTTTCCAATCCTCTCCCTCCACAGGCCATGGACCAAAGCATTCTGTGTGTCCCATGCCAGCGTGTCTGGTGCCAAACCCACCAGCACTCCTTGGTCCCAGGGTGATTCATCAAGAGGTTCCATCCCTTTTCCCACTCCTCAAGAAGCCGGGATGTCACCGGGGGCTAGTGATGGGGGGATCTGTCAGCCTTACATCAGAATTTTGCGATTTCTGAGCAAGAAGCACTCATGTTTCAATATTTAGAAATCTGGAGGTACAGCCCAGGCTGATGTGTAGGTTACCTCCTGAGCTCCCAGGTCTGTCTGGGTAGATACAGGTGACTGCCATAATCCTCTTGATATTCCTTCAGTTTTGGTGTTACCTGGTGCAGCCCCTCCCATGTGTGCAAAGGGATCTCCTGGGGAAAATGCGGATCTCATCTGAGCTCTGATTTTCTCTTCTCCCTCCTTCAGGATAATGCATGATGAAGTGAGCGAGACTGAAAATATTCGAAAAAATCTGGCGATAGAGAGGATGATTATTGAAGGGTGTGAAATTCTGCTGGACACCAGCCAGACTTTCGTAAGACAAGGTACCGCGTTTGTGTTGATGCTGCTCCCCTCCGCAGTTAAAGCAAAGCCCTGCAGCCCCCAGCCCGCATCCCTCTGCGTGCGGTGTGGTCAGCGACGTCATTTTAAAGTACAGCTTGGTTTCTGAATTGTCTCTGCCCCAAAGCACCTCATTTCCAGACAGTTTTGGTGCTGCATTTTATTGCATCACGGAGCAGTGTGCGCGTTTTAGCTGTTACCCATTTCCTAGCACCAGGGAGGTGGTGGGATGCATCCTGACCTCCTGGGCATGCTCGGTCCCGGAGGAGCATCCGTGCGGTGTGGGTGCAGGGGTGGGTTGGGGGCCATGGCTGGTGCCCACCCTGTCTCTGGGGGCCCCCATAACCCACACAGCTGGTGGCTCACAGGGCTGGTCCCAGCCCTGCCTCCTGGGGACATGCCCCTGCCCTGCTCTGGGCACCATGGCAATGCCCCACTCCTGGGGACCGTGCCCTGCAAAGGTGCCCCCGATGCCGCTGCCAGGGACGGGTCTCTCCCCTCCGTAGGGTCCCTCATCCAAGTGCCGATGTCGGAGAAAGGGAAGATCACGCGGGGGCGGCTGGGCTCCCTCTCACTGAGGAAGGAGGGCGAGCGGCAATGCTTCCTCTTCTCCAAGCACTTGATCATCTGCACCAGGGGCTCCGGAGGCAAGCTGCATCTGACCAAGGTGCGGAGGGCGGGGGGAGCTCAGCAGCCCCCAGTGAGGGCTCTGGCGGCTGCTGGGGAGCTGTCGCGGCTCCCTGGGGTGCCAGGGGCACAGGCCTGTGCATGGGGAGGGGGCAGAGGCTGGCACTGCTGCAGTTCGAGCTGGCCGGGCTGTCTTGGTGGCACGATGGGTCCTGGGACCACCTTGCCCTTCCCTGAGTGCAGCATCCTGGGGGTGCTGGGCTGGGAGCGGGCAGGCAGGCAGATTCATTTTGCGTGGTCCAGACGCCTTATCAGCGATGTGTGGAGCTGAGTCACGGGCAAAGATGAGAAATTGCAAGTTCTCAATAAAAGAAGTTATCCTGATTTGTAGCAGAAACCTCGAAAATCTATTCAGTGAGAAACTTAAATTATAGCCTAGGTTTGTACATAACGCTCAGTCTCCTCTGGTCCGCTCCCAAGACTCACGCTTTTGTTGGTAGAAGTTTTGCAGTTAATTGAGCAAGAATCTTACAGAAATTGCTTATTACTGGTATTAAATTATCAGTTTGAAAAATTACAGTCCCTGGCAAAGAGTTCGTAATTACAACAACAAGCTTTTGGAAAATTTAATTTAAAACTCATATTAAATAATTTATAAACAAATTAGTTGATCGGTTATACAAGGCAAACCGCAACATCCCAGCAGTCAGTATCTGCTTTTTTCCCAGTGAAAGCAGCCGCTGCGCTGGCTGCAGGCTGTGCGTGCTCTCAGCAGCATCGCCCCAGCCCTGGGGTGGTGGGCTGCGATGCAGGGTGGGGGTCTGGGGCAGGGCAGCCCCCAGAGACCCGGGGGGATCCTGCCGCTGAGCCCCAACTCCCATCCCTGCAGAATGGCGTCATCTCCCTCATCGACTGCACGCTGGTAGAGGAGCAGGAGAGCACCGATGAGGATGGTAGGTACCCCCGCCCCACCCGTGGCCCTGAGCTGGGCAGGGTCCCCTCGTGGCGTGCCCAGGGCCCTGTTGAGCCCCCACCCATAGGTGTGGGGTAGGGGTCTTGGCTTGTGCGTCTGCTGGCGGGTGCTGAGCAGACAGGCATCTCAAAAAGCAGTTGCAGCTACAGCGGGACCCTTTGCTGGGGCTGCCAGCACCACCAGCATGGCAAACCATCTCCCGCTGCGCACCACAGACCATGTCGGGTTTTGCAGTGTGGTCACCCCATTGGGGGGGGGCAAAACCTGCACCCAGGGGTGTCAGGGAGGTGCTGGGGGTGCAGGTCCCACGCTGGGGGCTGCACTTGATGCCAGACCCTTGGCACAACGTTGCAGCCAGCCCTGGGCAGCTGCTGTGTTTCATGGCTGGGGACCGAAGGCAGCAAGGGCAGCACTGCCGGTGTCCCCTGTACAGGTCTGGTGCCCTCCTGGGCTGTCCTGCCATCCATCCATGCAGCATAAAACCAGCCACGGCAGAGCTGCAGCAAATTCAGATGCTGAATACAGTCAAAGAAGCCATGATCTACTGGCTCAATTTAATTAAGTAAATTATTTACTGTGAACCAAACAGATGCACATTTATGCAAATATGACCTTCCTGAGGCAGGCAGCGAGCGTCACAGCTCAGCGCTAGCAAGTGGAAAAAGGTAGAGATGCTGGATGTCCTCAGCCGTGCCCACTTAACTGCGGGCTTGTGAAAAAGCACAGGCTCCTTTCTCTTGTCCTAATTATGAGTTCATTAACACGTGCTGGGGCGCCGGGCTCTCCCCTGGCATGCAGCGCTGGGGCCGCAGTGGTAAGGCCATGCTGTGCTCCTGCTGTGCAGACTTTATTTTGCAAACACTGAGCCTTTGCCCAGCAAACCTGTCCCATCCTCACTGCAGACAACCCACAAAAAAGCAACAAGCTCCATAAAACCGTAATGAAACCTGTGCTGGGGGAGAGGGGGTGGGGAAATCTTTTCACAATCACTGTGTGTGATTTTCCTCTTCCAAAGCAAAAGCATCAGGGCAAGACATCGACCATCTTGACTTCAAAATCGTGGTGGAGCCAAAAGATTCCTCATCTTTCACAGTTATCCTCGTGGCCTCATCCAGGCAGGAGAAGGCTGCGTGGACCAGCGACATCAGCCAGGTAGGATGAACCTGGCTGGGAGGAGGTGTCGGGGTGCCAAGTCCCCGAGGATGAGCAGCCACCGTGGGATTCCTGCTGCAGCAGTGGCTTTGGGCACCCAGAATAAACGCTTGACATTTGCTGCATGGCTGCAGTTCTGCTGCCTGCCCTTGGGCTGTGGCTGTGGCAGTAGCACCTGGCTGGGTTTGCACCCTGGGTGCGTTCCTGGTGCCATCAGGGTGCTCAGGACCTGCTGCAGGCTGAGGTCTTGCTGCATGAGGCTGCTGTGAACAGCCCGGGTGCACCCCCAGCCCCGGGCACCCAGGGAGAGTGGTTTCCTGCACAGGGTGACTTGGAGCTGGGGTGCACCAAGAGCCCGGCCATCACTGAAAGCTTTCTGGTGTCTGGTAGCTCAAAGAGGAGGAGGTGGAGGAGGAATGTGACGCAGCTGCAGCAGGTGGGAGCAGAGTTACCTATCAGTGCTCTGCCTGCACGTGTCGATATGCGGTTTGGATTTCTGCTCTGACTCGGACACGTGGTACAATTTACACCTGTTCTTCATTTGCTTTATGCAAATGACTTTGAAGATATTTTTGCCCAGGTAGGAGGAAGAGAAAAAGTTATTGATTAAATAGGGATTGCCTCCTGGCCACCTCTGTTGTGCCATGCCCTTGTCTGCATGCCCTTGCTGAGCATCAGTCCTTGAGGAGGTCTGTGGGGGGAGCTGGGGCCTGGCCCCACGCGGGGAGGTGGTGGCTCAGCCAGCAGCACCTGGTCCCACTGTGCGGGGCTGGGGTCAGTCCTGCCTACATGGGGGTCTCCAGCCCATGCTCCTGCCCAGAATAGCCCTGGGTGGTGAGCCGGCAGGGAAGGGACCAGTGCTGCTCTGGTGCTCGCAGGGTCTCCCTCCAAGAGCATCCAGCAGTGCAGGCAGGGAGGGGAGTTTAATTACAGCAGTAAAGGATGAGAGCAAGTTTCTGGCACCTCTTGCAATAGCTTTGTGTCTGCCAGAGCACCCTGAGCCTGGGCCCGGTCTGGAGCAGGAGAGCTGGGGAGCAGCTCTGGGTGATGCTTTCCCCAGAACAGGGATGCAGGACTGTGATGGTGAAGCTCATATTTTCAGGCAAAAGTCTTGCCCTTGCCAGCGGTGCCCTCCCAGCCCGGTCCCCCATCAGGCATGGTACACACAGTTAACCAGGATGTCTGGTCAGGATAAGACCAAGCTTGGGCTCTCTTACGGTGCGTCAAAGCCAGGTGGGCAGCAGGGTCGGCATCGCCGCTGCTGCCTTCTCCCACTTCCCGCCCGTGTCTCTTCCCAGTGTGTGGACAACATCCGCTGCAACGGCCTCATGATGAACGCCTTCGAGGAGAACTCCAAGGTCACCGTCCCCCAGATGATCAAGTGAGTGCTCTGCCCGGGCTTTGCCCCGCTCCACGGCACAGCTCCTGTGGCAGCCAAGGGCTGCCGAGATCCCTGCGAGCCCAGCGGCTTGCCCGTGCGCTCAGGCACTCAGGTTCGCTGTTGCCAGCGTGGTGATTAGGAGTGGTAATTAGCTGGGAGAGGAGAGTTGTGTGGGACTGTGCTTGGGGAGGTGGGAAGGTTGAAGGGACAATAAAAATAGTAAAAGCTGGGGGGGAGCAGGGAGGTGGAAGCACCAGAAGAGAGGGGCACAGGGGGCTGCTGTCCCAATGGGTGCTGGGGTGCAAGAGCTGCCCAAGGAGGGGCATGTGTGGCACAAGGGGGA
>JAVJGJ010000060.1:3527967-3543574 GCA_035590215.1 Microhierax caerulescens
ACGCTGCGGGCCGGGGCTCGGGGCCGGGGGCCTGGGGCTCGGGGCGGGCCGAGCCCCCGCGGGAGCGGCGGCACTTCGGGGCGCGGCTGACGGGCTTTGTGCCCCCCAGAACCCCCGGCGGTACGGCCCGGGCGAGTACGACCGCAGGCTGCGCATCTTCCTGGGCAACAAGAGGCAGATCGACGAGCACAACGCGGGCAACCACAGCTTCCAGAGTAGGAGCCGCTTCCCGGCCCCCGGCCCGCTCCGGCTGGGAACGCCGGGACCGACCGAGCCAAACGTGTTCCCCTTTCCTCCTCCTTCCAGTGGGCCTCAACCAGTTCTCAGATCTGACCTTCGCAGAATTTAAAAAGTTGTACCTGTGGAGAGAGCCCCAGGTAAATCACGGGAGCGCGCAGGAGGGGGCCTGGCAGCCCCCAGCCGTGGGGAGCTCTGCCCCTGTGCGTGGGTCAGCACCCCCTCGCTGCGCTGCCTGCCATCGGTGCAGTGTCCTGCTGGGCCGGAGCCTGGGTAAGGGCGAGGTGACCCCCCCATCCCCTGCCCTCTCGGCTCTCAGCTGCCTCCCGACCCCAGCTCCAGATGAGTTGTCACTTCTGCTTTCAGCTTGCCAGGTTGCTCTGTATTCTTATGGGTAGGCTGAGGGCCCGATCCTGGCTCTTTGGGGAGACAGCAGCTCCCTGAGCAGCCTGGGCACCGCTGCCAGGGGTGCGGGTGCCAGTGCCCTTCCAGGGCTGGCCCAGGTCTCCGCAGGTGCAGTGGCCGCGTGTGGTGGCCAGGGCTGCACGTGCAGCGTGGCAGTCACCGCTCCCCCCGCCACAGCCCTCCCGCCTCGCTTGCAGAACTGCTCAGCCACAAAGGGGAATTTCCTGCGCAGCTCAGGGCCGTATCCTGATGCCATCGACTGGAGGAAGAGGGGAAATTTTGTGACACCTGTGAAGAACCAGGTGAGGAGTGTGTGTCATCGGGCATGCACCAAGAATGGGCCAGGAGAGGGCCTGTCCACAGCGGGTAGGGCTCTGGGCTGGAGGGCGCGTGCCTGCAGGGAAGGGGGCTCCCCTGGGAGCCCCTCTGTGGTCAGGGTGGGCTGGGACAGGGGGAGGCTGTGGGCCTCTGGGTAGGGGCTGAGCAGAAGGTGAAGCCCAGCTGCCAGTGGGGCGTGGAAGCGTGGTGCTTCTGACCTGCCCTTCAGCCCTGGCCCTGGCGTTTTGGGGAGGCCGGTGACCCTGCAGCACATTATGGAGCAGTTCCTCTCCGGTTCCTAATGCAGGGTCCCTGTGGGAGCTGCTGGACCTTTTCCACCACAGGATGTTTGGAGTCTGCTATTGCTATTGCAACAGGAAAGCTCCTCTCTCTGGTAAGTGATTTTCTTTCCTGTGCACTGACAGCAAGTCCTGCCTCCAGTTATCTGCCAGGGCTGCCAGTGGAGCCAGCCCACTCCTGTCTGCTTGTTCCCAGTCTGGCTGTACATCGCTGCATGCATGGCTCTGCAGGCACCTTGCAGCTCTTTGCGAGCTGATCAGAACTGCTGGGGAGGTGTGGGACGGCATGGCTGGGAGCTCTCCGTGCCTGAGGATGTGCCTGTCACCATCCTGTCTTGGGATCCAACTGTCATGCAGTCCCAGGCTTGGGCAGAGCCCTTTTTGGAGCTCTCAAAACCAGAGGGATGGGAGGCTGATGGGTCCGGCTGTGGTGAGCAGGCAGTTAGCTAGAGCTCTGTCTGGTGCTGCCAGACAGCAGGAACTCCTCACTGCAAAACAGCTTGCTGCAAGCAGCACGTTGTGAGACTGTTTATTTTTAGACTCCAAGAGGATTTACATTCTTGAAGTACTAGAAAGACAGTAGCCACTTATATGACATATTGGAATGCCTAATGATTGGGTGTGTTAAAAACAAACTTGACCTTTGAAAGAAATCTCAGCCAGGGTGGGATGGTGTCCCAGCAGGCATGAGGAGGAAAGCATCTTGCAGACATAGCATGCTGGGCTGCCGGCTCCTAGTCTTCCTTGTCTCCCTCCTTGGGACATGGAGCTGTTCAGCCAGGTGATTCCCGCTCACAGTAGGTGAACAGCCAGCTGCATGGATAAACCCAACGCTGTTCAGTTGCCTGCTGCACAGGTTGCATTTTGTCTAACTTTTTCCAAATGCAAGTGTTGAATATATACTGACTCAAAACATTTTTGTTCCATAGGCAGAACAACAGTTAGTTGATTGTGCCCAGGCTTTTAACAACCACGGCTGCAGTGGGTAAGTAAGATAAAGAATAGAAATGAGAGTATCTTATGTTCCATGACTGACAGCCTTTCTCAAGATCTAGGTGTCTGGATCCTTCCAGGTCTAGGAATGGGGTTTGTTTTCCTGTGGCTGAGATGTGTCAGGGCAAAGAGTTTGGGTTTGGTTTGCTCATTTTAATTTCACCCTCCCTAGATGTTAGAATGTAAACCTCCAGCATTTCTTAACCTCTGTTGTTCCTCTTATTAGTTTTTCTTCTGATAATTTGTTCTGTTACAGTGTCTTCTGATGTTGCAGTCAGGGTTGCTATGTAGCCAGGGTTTAACACCCTCAGGGAAAGCAGGGGGAGTTTTGTCTGTTGCTCTGCTCATGGGTCACATGCATCTCGTGGTGCTTTAAGGAACCCACAGAAACCTCTGCTTCCCCTTTGGTAAATTCATACTGGTACTGCTAGAGAAGACAGAAAATAAAGCTTTCTGAAATGTTCTGTTTTCTGTAAGATAAGCAGTCCCTGAGGAATGCTCAGAGAGCTGAGCAAAACCAGTCTTGGTGCTTTTTATTTTTCTTGTGACTCCTCTTTAGTCCTTTCCTTGTCAGCGCAGGCTGACCACGCTTTCCTTTTCTTCTCTCTGTGAGATGTGCTCCCCGAAGGTAGCCAGGGAAGGAAGCAGCTGCTTGCTGGAGATGTGGGTCCCTTGTCCTCCCCGTGCTGTGTAGCTGGAGACCCCAGCCAGGCTGGGCAGAGGCTAAGGAAAAATACCTTTCAGTGTGTGAGGCCGCAAAGCTGATCTAGCACAGTTGGTGTTGTGTGGGTGAGGTGGCCTCACACCTTTGGGGCTCCTGTGTTGGCATTCTCCCCCAGGGGTCAGGCACCCCTGAGAATGAGGCTTTCCCATGCCTGTGTAGGACCATGGCAAACAGCATGATGGGCCTGAGTCCCAGGTGGGGAGATACTGCAGGGACAGACTGGAGTTCATGCCTTTAGAGGGTCTGGGATACACACTGTCCTTCCCTTTCCCCCTAGACTGTGGGAATGGTCTGCAGGACTGCAGGGGAATATTGATGGCTTTGCTGTGCAGAAGCCGCAGCATTACCATCCTAATTAATCTGCATTCTGGCTGTGTTGTCTTGCAGGGGCCTGCCAAGTCAAGCCTTCGAATACATATTGTATAACAAAGGGCTCATGGGGGAGGACACCTACCCGTACCGGGCCAAGGTATTTCCAGCGCAGCTCAGATACACTTCTGCCATGGCAGAGCAGGCTCTTACACCAGTTCCTTTCTGTCTGCACAGAATGGCACCTGCAACTTCCAGCCAGAGAAGGCTATCGCGTTTGTCAAGGATGTTATCAATATCACGCAGGTAAGGCCCTGAGGCCTGTGTTTCTGAATTTCCAGGGCTGTGCCAAGCCTGAATATCCCAAGGCGTGCTGGGCTCTGCAGTGCAAGCTGCAGCCTGCTTGCTCTTGGGAGTGGAGCAAGCTGCTGGCATGCACACTCCTCCTCTCCTGCACACTGGTGACTCCTTTTCCTGAGGGTGGCACCAACGAAGTGCTGTAGCCAAAATACAGGCACAGGGTCTCTGCCTGCTTTCCACAGTGGGTGCACCTCCAGGCTGTAAGAAGGTCTGGGTTCTTGTGAATGCAAGCAGCGCCTGTTTGTTTGTAAGCAGAAAGCCAGGGTTAGCCATCCCCACTGTGCTCTGACTGGTCCCAGCATAATCAGGAGATCAATGACCCTGGAATCCTCCTCTTGCAGTATGACGAGGATGGCATGGTAGAAGCTGTGGGAAAGCACAACCCGGTGAGCTTTGCATTTGAGGTGACAAGTAACTTCATGTACTACAGAAAAGGAGTCTACTCAAAGTGAGTATTTCTGAACTTGGGAGGTGAGGGTGAGGAGAAAGTGTAGGACTGGAATCGTTTGCATCCCTATTTCTTCTGCTGCACAGCAGTGGATGCAGGGACACTGGACTGTTTTCTTGCATTTTCTTTTAAACAAAAAATAGAAAACATAAGTAAACTGAGCCTTGATAAATCGATTTCCCAGGGAGATGAGAACACAGCACAGGGAAGAGGGAACAGTGTGCTTTCAGCCAATTTACTGCTAGGAGCCAGTCCAACCTGAAGACCAGACTGTATCTGGAATGAAGGTCAGCAAGTCAAGTGAGCTTGAGAGATCCTTCTGCAGCCCTGTCACAGAGCTGGGAGAAGCCTGTCCCAGGGTTGATATCTGTGTCTGAGCTGTGGGTGGTGGCAGGGTCAGCCCAGGTGCTGCAGCTGAACACATCTAGTTTACTTAGGGTAAGCCCTAACCAAAGTACATTTTCTACGGGGCTCTTCCAGTGCTAGACCTCAGAGGGGTGGTGGCAAGCTGTGTAGCTGCCTTCATGCTGTGCCGCACCTGAGGTGGTACGTTTGCAGGTTGTGTTATTTAAGGCAGGGGTCCCTGCATTGCTCTTCTCTGCAGGGCAGGCAGGTCCCCAAGCACCTTGTGTCAATCCCATCAGGTACTTACCTGCCTCTCTGTAGCTGGACATGTAAGAAAAGCAGCAGAGATGGAAAAATTACTGTGACACCTGAAGTGACTTGGCAGAAGGTCTCAAGTATTGTGTCAGCTCTACAGCCAAGGCAAAAAGCTACTTAAAAGGGTGATGATTATATTTTGGAAAGACTATGGAAGCTAACTGTGGCAGGATAGATTTCTGTTAGGCAAGAAATGGGGAAAATGTGTGTTTGGGGAGAACTAGAAAAATGTTTTAGAGTAATGAATCCTCAGTCACGTAGAACTGCAGGGAAAATTAAACTAAGAGTCTAAGCATGAGTGATCTGCCCCAGGGAGCTGCAAGGGAAAGAGTAGAGAGCACCGTGAATTCAGGTAGCTTTGCTGTTGCAATAAAGACAGAAATCTCAAAATTAATGGCCAGCAATGGGCAGGAAGGTTTAAAGTGTGAAAGCAGGCAGATGATCAAGATACTGTAGTAGGATTCCAGTTTCAGGAACACACCTTAAGGTAGATTTAAAGTCAGAGTTTATAGAATAATTGACGCTCCAGTGTTTTCAGCCTGTGGTCCCCAGACCAACTATTAACAGATTCAAGAAAAGTAAATCTGTTGTGGTGATTATTGATCTTAACCTACAATTGGAAAATGTTTAAAAACAGGTGCTCAGGAGATGGGAGCTTGTACCTTGTGTTGCCTTGTTTTATATCACAGGCAGCAACTTTCCTCAAGTGCAATTTAAAAGCTGGAGATTCAGAGGAAATACAAGGAAACGTGTATTTAGATTGAGGAACTCACTGTTCCCTGTCTAGAATGCAGAACAGTGCCCCTGAACTTCAGGGCAAAACAAACCATTAGTGGGATGCACTAAGAGCTTCTTGTTTTCTTTGGAAAAATTCCTTTGCTCGTTGTTTTCATTGTGGCTCGTTCTTGTGTGACAATGTTGACATTAATTCTGAACAAAAGGCCAGACCAGGTACTCAGATCAAAGGTCCATGTAGGCTATCAAGAAAACAATATTTCCTTTTCTTGGCTTTCCTCCATACTCCCCACAACTGGAAGTTCAGAGTATCCATTAGTTCTTTTTGCGGTTGGAGTGCAATTGAGAATGCCAGCTAATCCATAATTATAGGCTGTTTTTTTCATGCAACAAATCAGCGTTATTTTTCCATTTCTTTGCAGCCCAAAATGTGAGCACACTCCTGACAAGGTGAACCATGCTGTCCTTGCTGTGGGGTATGGAGAAGAAAATGGGACTCCTTACTGGATTGTGAAAAACTCCTGGGGCCCGATGTGGGGCATGGATGGGTAAGGAGGTCCCAGCGCTACCGAACCCACCACTGTCTTCGTGTACCTTGTGAAAGGACAATCATGTGCATGGGATTCTACACCCTCCTGGTCACTCTTATGCTCTCAAGCTGAAATTTCTGTTTTCAGTTGTTTCATACTCTGGTAAGAAGCAGGGGAAATCATCCCAGCCTCAGCAGTGAAGGAGACATGGCTCTATGAACTGTCTGTTCATAGTCCTGGGGTGACTGGTTAGAGCAGACTCAGATCAGTAGACCAGGGTAGCCAGGGTCTCAGCCAATGCATGGAGAGCCATCATACTGCTGTCAGGAGAGCACCGTGCCTCTTCTATGGTTACATGGCCAAAGAAGGGGTTGTGTCAGGTTGCGCTGGGAGTAAGTTTTCACTCCAGTTTCACGAGTATTTCCAGCTGCAAGCGAAATCTTTGGGAGCTGGGTGCTAACTCTGCTTGTTTGTGATAAAAGGGGGACAGGGAGTAACATTGCCTGGCTAACTACTGGCAGTAACAGCTCTGTCACAGATCTTTGCTCCTTGTGCTGGTGTGAGGAAGGAGCTAGCATGTAATTAGAGCAGTTGCCTTATACCACTGTCCATTGTGTTGACTCTGCCAAAGGAGGGAATGCTCACTTATATACATTTCTTTCTCTTCTTAGGTACTTTCTTATTGAACGTGGCAAGAATATGTGTGGTCTCGCTGCTTGTGCATCTTACCCAGTTCCTCAGGTGTAAGAGGAGAGCGCAGGCTGGGGATAGCAGGCATAGGAAAAGGAACAACAGATTGTATGCAAATTTCTGAGCGCTAAAATCAAGAAAGCGTGAACAAGTAATACCTATCTGCAGAAAGTTGTTATGTTGCTGGTAGATTCCTCTGCTTGCATACACCTTCTTGAAGACCTATGTCTCCTTTCCCCAGCCAAAAGCAATTGTGCTCCCACACTGAACGCGACTTTCACCTCCTCCGGGCTATGGTGTGCTTGCTTTTGGCATGCCTTGCTCCCCATCCCAGCTGGGGTCCTGCACCTCTGCTGGGGGTTGTCAGCAGTGGCAGAGGGAGGGCAGCTGCTTAAATGGTGGAAATGTCTTGCAACTACCAGATTTTAAGATGATGCCTCAACAAAACTCACCCCTTCTTTCATGTGGCAGTTTCCCAGTTGACAGATATAACTTCTAGAGATTTATTTTCTTTGAAGGATGTTTTTCCTTTCTCTAGAGAAAGATGACTGCTGTGATTTGTATGTTTTATCTATTTTGATTAAATGTTTTTAGTATTTTTTTATTAAAAAATCAGGGTATTTTAATGCAAACAGAGAAGAAATGGATTAATTTCTTTTATGAATCAATAAAGAAAGCAAGATGCTCATTACCAACAGTTTATAAAGAGCTGAGCATGAGAGAAAGCTGCATGCCAGTAGGGAGGCCTGTTGTTGTGTGTTATTTCACGCTAAAATCTGCCACTGTTTGAATAAAGATGACTCGTCACCGGCGCGGTGACCGGTAGACGTTGTGGCCGTGTTTGTGCTTCCCCCATCATCCGCAGGGTCCGGCCTGGGGGGTAGCTGACGTGGGCACCGTCCTCCTGACGCAGCTTCTGCGAGAGACGAGGGCGGCCAAAGCATTAAAACCTTCCTGGGGTTACGTAGATGGCTTTTAGAACCAGCTTTAAAGCGCCTGCAACAGGCGCGCGGTGCTTCCCCCGCCGCCATTTTGCGGCCGGGGCGAAGCGGAAGCCCCGCGCTTTGCCATGGAAGCGGAAGCGCTGTTGCCGTCACTTCCGCCCGCGGCGCGCCCATCCAATGGCGGGGCGGGCTGTGTTTTGGCGCTGAATGCGAAGGGGCGCGCGGCGGCAGGCGCGCGGCCCCGCCCCGTCATGGCGGCCGTGCCGCAGAACAACCTGCGGGAGCAGCTGCAACTCCACTCGGCCCGCGGCTCCCTCGGCAAGCCGCCCCCGCCGCGTACCCGGCCGGCGTGAGTACGGCGTACCGCGGGGCCCCAGCGGCCGGGGGCGCGGCCGGGGGCGCGGGTGGGCCGCTAACGAGGGGCTCGTTTCTCTCCTCAGGGGCTTTACCTTCAGGAAAACCTCCCCGGCTGGGGCCCTGCCCGGGGAGCGGGAGCCTCGGGGCCTCACCGCCGCCTCTGCGCTGAGGGACAAAGATGTCAACACCTCCCTGCCTGCCCTCACCTCGTCCCTCCCAGCCTTCACCGGCAAGAAAACACAAATTGGGGATTACTTTCTACCAGCAGCCGGCCCCCGCGGACAGGGCCTGCAGCCGGCCTGTGCCAGTCCAGCGCTTGCCAGGCCCCCGCTGGCCAGGCCTCGGGAGGCGTCAGAAGTCCCTGCCGGCTCTGGGAAGAGGAGTGTGCCCCAGGGGCTGCGTGGCATTGCCTCCCGGGAGGCTGGACCCGTCATTGCCATCGATGATGAGTGGGATGACATTGACGATTTTGATTTGTCGGGAATTGAAAAGAAGTATTGCAGACCACCGGTCCCAACCCCCAAGGGGCAGCAGGCCTCCTGCAAGGCTTCTCAGAGGTCAAAACCTTGCCTGGATGAGCCACCTGGCTTTCCCAGGACTGTGGGCGATGTGCCTGGCAGCCATGGCGCTCAGGGGTGCGAGGAGACCTCACCAGAGGCTGAACAAGAACCCTTGTCACAGCAATCGGTGGTCTGTCTTGAGGATTCAGCTCCCTGCAGCAGTAACAAGGTTGCGAGGGAGGGCCTTTGGGAGAATTTACCTGCTGATGTGATTTTGGATGGTGACAGGGAAGAGGCTCGCCCAGGTAACTATTTTCAAGTACCAGTGAGCTGTGGTCATACTTGAACACAGGGGGCTTGATTTTTCAGAAATCAGAGGGAGCTGCATGATGCTTGTATCTGACAAGCAGTCATGGGTGTGTGGGTTTTGTTTGGGTAACTGCAGCTTGTGAAAGTGCAGGATTGTGACTGGTGGATCATCGTCTTTGTGGCAGAAGTAGCAGCTGGTTGCATGGTAGTATTGGAGTTGCAAGACTTCCCATATGGTGTTCCAGAAATGAAGACTAACAATCTATAGGGATGATATAGAATATGAAAGACGTAAAATCATCATATGTCTAAGTGTAATAATGAGAAAGACTAAACCACGAAAGATCTCTTCCAATTTAAAACAAAAAAAAAAAAACCTTGATGATGACCAAGAAGTTCATGACTCTGTCGGAGTGCTTCCTTGGCAGCTCAGTGTTCTGTGCAGCTTCTCTATTTTATATGCCTGGCCTGTTATGTTTTGAAACTTTTGATCTTTATTTGTGAAATTAATTTGTTTATGCAACAGAACAATATTGAACGGTGTTCTGTGATGCTGCCATTACACAAAATGGTGAAAGGATTTGTGAACTGTATTTTTCTTCTTAAGAGTACTTCGTTACCTTTTCCCCTCTTTTGGTGAAATGAATTTTAATACGTTAATGATGTTGGCCTTTCTTAGCAGAATTTGTCTTATAAGGCACTATACATGTAAATTGACCTTCTAATTCCAGTATAGGGACTGTGTTAGGTGATGAGTCTACACTCTTTTTAAGCTAGTATTTAATATAACAGTGGTTTTATAGAAAATCTTTTGTAGGAAGATATACCTCTTAAGTTTTTCTTTTCTGACAGGAAAGGGTAAATATAGGCAAGCTTTTCCACTTAAAAGAAAGTATGTGCAGGTTTTGCCCTTTTTTTTTTTTTTAATGAGGGAGAAAAGGGGAGCAGTAGTAATTTTTTTTTTGTCCTTTAAAAGTCAGAAACTGTTCAGTTGCATTTTTGTTTATACCAGTTTACAGTGTAACCCAACAATGTTAATACACTTTCAGCTGCTAATGATAAAAGTGGTGAGAGCCAGAAGCCAAGCAGTGATGAGAAAAGCACCCCCCCAGAACAGGGCACGGCCAACATCCAGCCATTTTCAGGTACAGAGCTTGAAGAGGATGATTACCTAGATATTGTTCCACCCTCCCCTGAAGAAGAGCTGCCTTCCTTCTCGCCTTCTGTAAAAACCATTAGGTAAAACAAAGTTTCATTTGTAAAACTGTCTGTCTTTAGGCTGATTTTAGAAAGAACCATAAAAGACATGAAACTAGTGCTTGTTTAAAAGTTGCTGATTGAGTTGTTTGTGTCTGTCTGTTTGGCAGGTTAGCAGTTGACAGCTGCTTTTAATATTTAAAGTGCTTTTGCTTCAGAAAAAGCAGAGTTATTTTTTCTTTTTTTCTTTTGTAGGGGAGGGGAAAATAATTTTAAGCAAGTCTGTAACTGTTGACACATAGGATGACTGACAAACTGCTCAGCTTTTAACAGCTTCTTAAACACTGTTATTCTAAAAAGATAAACTTCTTGTATGGAAATGCCTTGATTTACAGACATATATATTTTAATTACTTTTTCCTTTTGATGTTAGTAATGTTTTCAAAGAATCTCCTACTGATGGAAGACCCACAGCTAGCAGCATTGAGTCCAAGTCCGGGGAGGATGCCACAATTCAGCCTGTTGCTGAAAGTAATTCTAGTGTGGAGGATGCAGGTACACAAAACATTTTGCAATTTTATGCCTTGGATTTTGGGGAATGTTTGCAACTAATTGTCTGTGTCCCATGTAGTCTGAGAGCGTTAACAGTGCACAGTGGGGACAAGGAAGCAGGGGATTGAGTCTTGGGCAGGATTTTCAGGTGTTGTGTATACACTGTATAGAGTCAGATCCTGATTCCAGGTTTGTCGGTATCAGTCTGGGATACGGCACAGACCTTCTTTTCAGAACTTAAAAGCACAGATTGACCAAATTGTTCCCAAAGTCAGCTATGACACAAAGACTCGTCACCATCAACTGGAGCTGTGTCAGTGCTTCCATTTGATTCCCACAGGTGCTGGCTTTGAGAAATACTGAGCTAAAATGTTTCCACGTCCACTTGCAGCTGGAAAAGTTACCAGGTATAGGTGTGCCACAGCCTTGTTTTAAGACTGCAGGTTCAGACTTCCCTCTCAAGATATATAAAAATAGCGTATGATACTGTTGTACAGTGTGATTTAAAATTTTGTGTTTATAAATGCCCAGAGCAGTGTTTTTGGTTTTATGTTTTAACAATGCTCTTCTGGAAATCAATTCAGTCAAGCTCCATCCTGTCATACTTTAGTGTATATATAGCAAACTTCTGGTCAATGTGGACCATTACTTTGCTGCAAGAGGTGCTCTTCTGACCACCCAAGAGTTAGGCAAGTGTCATGGGCCAGAATTTAGTCTGAGGGATCACCCCCCTGGTAGCAGCCATTGGAGCTACAGTGCAGTTTGTTGGCAAAATCCAGATAGTTTGCAGTGGTACCAAATTTGAAAGGGAAGGTCATGAGGTGACAAATGTTGACTTTCACACATAGGAGGTTTTCTTTGATACTTTCTAGATTAGAATTGCTATGTAATATTTTGATATTTAGTGTGTTTGGGGAAAGGTACTTTGCGATAAGCAAAACGTGTGAAATTGAATTTTTTGAAATAAGATTGAAAGAACTGTGATGGGGTTTGGATGATCAATAGAGATGGACAATTAAAAGGCAAGGGCAAAAATACGTAGACTAGGTGAGTTTGTGCACACAGAAAAGCTTCTTTATGCAAATGGACTTTTAAAAAATAGATTGAAAGTAAATTATTTAGACTGACTTAGTACAATTTACTGTCTTTTGGGAGAGTGATATCTCATTACATATTCTAATAACAATTAGTATTACTGTCTGCTAAAATGACCCTACCTGACAGATAAAGGCTTGCAGTTGGAACAGCAACTCTGTGGCGTTATGGATGATATCTGTAAACTGGTAGATGCCATTCCGCTTCATGAGCTGAAGTTTCTGTCATGTGCAAAAGAACTTCTCCAGCAGAGAGATCTCAGGTATGCTTTCATAAGCAGTCTGCCACATCTCCACGCTCTGTGCACAGTGGTGCTGTGCCTGCAGGTGTCTCCATTGCACTGAAAAGATGATATGGAAGGGTTTTTTAAAAGAGCTTAAAATTAGAGGGGGGAAAAAATGAAGGGGAAAAAAATACCCAAAATCGCTGAAAGTATTAATGATCCAAATGTGCTGCCAGAAGAAAGGGTCCAATTCCACATTCAATCTGAGGCACAGGTAGTCCTGTATCTTTTTTCTGGAAGGTGACTAGCACCAGGTGCTTCCAAAGAAGCAGGGTGATGTAACCTGCTAGGTGTTTTCTTGATTTCTTGTAAGAGGAGGCATTAATTTAATATTCTGTGAGATTTGCTATCACTCACCACAGTGGTTATGACTTCCCCTAATATTCATGTATTTGTCATCTTTCGATCTGATTATTGCTGCTGCAGTCTGCTGCTTTAACTTCTGCATAATTTGATGACACAATACGTATACAAAGTATTGAGATTTGTTTTGGTTTTTGACTGGAGTGGGACTAGGTGCTCTTTCCAACTGTTCTCAGTAAAACTAATTTATTTCCTCTTATTACTATAGTCAGACATAGTCTTTAGAGATTACATAAAAACATAATTTGGTTCAAGTGTATTTTTACTTTTGTAACTTCAGATTGGTGCCTCCAAGGATTTATTTTTATTTTTTTATGCTTTACCTTGCCTAGATCAGTTCCTTGCTATTAGGAATTCTTTTATGTTATGTCTGTGGAGAAGATGTAGTAATTATTTTGTTCAACAGAGTTCTGGTATTGTTCTCTCTTCCCGAGATTTGTTTGAAATATTTTTCAAATACAGTGACAACAGAGTATGATGTAACCACCGTATCTTAATATTTTTAACAGGAGAGACAAAACTGTTTAATCTATGTTGTAGGACTTGATAAATCATTGCTTGTGACTATTTTTTTCCTTCTTCCTTCTCTTGACATCTCTCACAGGAGAAAATTGCTAGCTAATTCTGTCACTTTAAACAAAAGTAGCATAAACAACACTTTTCCTAGAAACTGGAAGGCTCATGTGGAGCGGGGCCCTCAGGCATGTCCTGGTACTGCTCTGTGTTCTACCCCAAACTGGAACTTCAGTTCTGACAGAAACTCACCAAAATCCACAAACCTCCCATCTATGCTTTCTGGGACTGTTAATTCAAGCAGTTTTTCTACCAAAAGAAATCAACCCTTGGATACCTCTTGTGCTTCAAAGCAAAATGTTGAGATCACCTGCGCAGAAACTACAGCGTTGTCCTCTTTCAAGGTAGATGGCAAAGAGGGAGCTTTCCACGGCCTCTGTTCTGAGGTGTCCTTCAACAGCAGCTGGGGTGAAAAACCAGGGGTGAAAAATGGTGGAAACCATCATCTGTTGGAGAGGGCTTTTACAAGCACAGCTCTGAAAGGTCAGAGCAAAGCTCCTCCCGGCATTCCTGCAGAAGACCCATTAGGTGTAAAGAATACAGACTTTGACCTTGATCATTTTGATATTGATGATTTTGATGAGGACTGGGAGAATTCGGTAAATGTTTCGACACCCAAGACACCATCTATGCCATTGTATCAGCCTGTCAGGGAAGGGCCACCTGCCAAATCGCTGCTGTCAAAGATCGTGTCCAGAGCCAAAGGATCTGCTCTTATATCAAACCCTGCTGCTCCAGAATCGAGCTTTCTGATGGGAACAAAGAACCGTTCAGGTAAACTATGCTCAGTAGGATTACTATCTTTCCCTTTTAAAATGTTTATTTACTTGTTTTTAAACCTAAGTCCAAGTAACTTGCTGTAGGTTATATCAATTCCTTTTGTTTCTGTGGAAATTTCTTTTGGTTTCTTTTTGCAAAGTCATCATCTGTTGTATGGGTTTTTTCCTCCAAGTGATGTCAAACTTCTTGACTATTTATTTGCCATGCAGGTTGCAGTTGGGAATTTGAAGCTGCTAAAATTGGAAACTAGAATGTTTCTGTTTTAATTAAATAATGATTCTGCAGTTTTTAATTCAAACCTGTACAACAATTCCAAATTCACACTTTAGCTGGTGTTAAATTCTAGATTAATGCAATATTTTATTTTTTTTTATGTCATGGTTTGAGTTTAAAAGGTTCAAGGGGTTGAAGTTGTGGCTAAGCCATCTGTTGCAGTGAAGCAGTTTTATGTGCAAGAGTAGTAGTGCGATGATACTGTAACTTATTGTATGTACATTTTCTTTGTCTACTAGATCTGCCAGTTAATAACCCTGCACTAGAACATTTCAGGGGTATGAAATTTTCCCATTCTGAAGATATGATGAACGTATTTCACAAAAAGTTTGGTTTGCACTGTTTTCGGACAAATCAGCTGGAAGCCATCAATGCTGCTCTTCTGGGTGAAGATTGTTTCATCTTAATGCCCACGGGTATGTATCTCCAAAAGTCTCACAGCTGCAGGCTTTTGAGGTCTGGCACACACCTGAGAAATAAAGACCTGAAGCTACTTTTGCAAGACCTGTGACAAACTTTTTCCTTTGTGCCTCTGTGGAGGTGACAATAAATTGTGCTGCTTGAAGTCGTGGCTGCAGGTTTTCTGGAATATTATATACATTGTGGTATGTTGATGAGGTGATTGAATTTCTGCCTTCCATAATATTTCACATAACTCTTCCTTATCCTACAGCTATCACATTAGAGGCAGTCACTGGTAAAAGTTTATTGTTTATGAAAGTGCTGTAAAATAGGAAGTAAGAAATAGGTTTCCCCTCCTCCGTTCCTTCTCCACGCTGTCTGCCCTTCCTTTTGATATCTAACATTTGTTGTGTTCTGTTTAATCCTTACAGGTGGTGGTAAAAGCTTGTGCTACCAGTTGCCAGCGTGTGTCTCAGCTGGTGTCACTATTGTTATCTCTCCACTGAGGTCACTGATAATAGATCAAGTTCAGAAACTGAAGACCTTAGATGTAAGTTCAAACAGCTATAATCAGTTAAACTGCAGATAAGCAAATTAAAAATCTGAAATTTTACAGCAAATCTTATGTCTCTTAAATATAAATTGCAAAAATTTATTAGATGAGAACTGTAAAAGGCACACAGAGTTGTCTAGGAAGAACTGAATGAGATGAACTAGAATATCTTGGCAATCTAGCCACTGGAGGTATTGATGCTCATGTGTATTTGTTATTGGAGCTTAGTTTTCAATTACAGATGCCTGATTCTTAGATTCTAAGGGTTGTATTTAAGCACATAAATAGGAGCAGCCTGGCTCTGTAGCAGAAATAAGCACTAACAATTCCTGAGTCAGGAGAGTTCTGGAGATGCCAAGCATTTCTAGAAAGTAATATACAGAATAGAAATGCAAGTGTAGAAGATGTACATTCATAAGGTTGACCACATAGGAACTGCTTTTGCCTCAGTGAAGTGCCTTTTTCATCCTTTGTGTATTATTGAGATTTTAGATCAGTGAAACAAAGGTGGATAGCACGTTTTAAGGCAAAAATACAGAGTTGTTTTGGAGTGTGAGACTGAAGGGACTATGATGCAGGGGTTTTGGAGCTCAGACAAATCCTTCTCTTGTCACATACAGGTTTTAATTAGTCTGACTTGACAGGGCCCCTGAACGGTTGTCTGCCATATAGCCACAGCACTACACTTTGGCCACACTCTTTGCTCGTTACGGTGTCC
>JAVJGJ010000060.1:3543674-3557062 GCA_035590215.1 Microhierax caerulescens
GTGTCGTGATGTGGCATGGCCATAAAAGCCAGATAAACTGGCTGTCTGACTCCTGGGGATTTGGAGCTGCAAAAGATATTTCCTCTGCAGAGCTGCAGCTGCCTCTTGCAAGAGGAAGAAGAGACAACCAGGCAGAATTGCCTCTGTCGGTGTGACCTATTCTGGCATTGTTTTTGTCCTTAGGATCTAATTCCTTTGTTATTATTCAGAGTTAATAGTAAGTTACACTTTCAAGCTCAATATTAAATTGCTGCTCCAAGTTGTATTCGGTTTCTTCTGTGTTTGGGGGCACTGTTACTGAGGGTGTTGTGTGTTTGTGCTTCTTGGAAACTTTGTCTCTTATCTGAAGATCTGTTTTCACAAGTCAATCTCAAACTTAGAGCATATTGAGCAGTAAACAAACATCACGTCTATTTTCTTTACTGAAAAGTGAGTTCAAAGAAAACAGACAAATCCCTTAAGTCAGCTATTGGTCTGCTGGTAGAATTGGGAGCAAAAGAATAGAATTTGGCTTATAGTCTTTTGGCTTTATCACTAGAAAAATTCTGTGATGCCTACAGTACAGTGGGGGTACAAATGCTATCTATGATTACACAAAGCAGCACTGAAAATGTGATGTTCGTTGGGGATTTTTTTCTCTGGTTTATAACTAGATGTAGGATTGCAGGTTCTTCTGTTTTATGCATATTAAAACTTTGTATTTTTTTTAATATAGATTGCTGCGACGTATCTGACTGGTGATAGAACAGATACTGATGCTTCAAAAATATATATGCAGTTGTCAAAAAAAGATCCTGTAATAAAGCTTCTTTATGTTACCCCTGAGAAGGTTTGTATTTAATTTGAATTTTAAAATCATGGAGGCAAAAAGAGAAGGATTACTATGAAGTATGAAAGGTGAAACACTGAAACTTAGAGTAGGTTTCTGGGGGTAAAAGAAATTGTTAAACATTCTTTAGATAACTCAGTAAGACTGTACAGATGTAGCTAATTTCAATCAGTAATTAAGCAAGAATGAGAAGTGAGTAGGTCTATACAGCCTAAATCTTAAAACAAAACCCCCATGCCCATCCATTTCCATATATCTTATTACATATTAGTGGCTAATTGCTGTCAAGTAGCTATTAGAATCTAGTCTACTATGAATAGGATAATACAGGGAGAAAATATGTAACTGTCAAGGTAATACATGATTGTCAAAAGATTGCCTTATACTTAATTATATACTGCCTTTTAAAAATTGTTATTCCACAAGAGCTTTGTGAGAGGGGACTGTTTAGTGTGCTGATTATGTTTCTTTCTTCAGCATTGTCTGTCCCCATCTTTTGTGACATGAGTCATTTAAATCTACTCAGATTGTAGGACCTCTAAATAGATGATCGTAGAACTTTGCCACAATCCCACACCATCTGCTTCATTGCCAATTAAAATGAAGCCAATTGCCACCTTCTTTATGCTTTCAAGCTTTACCTGTGCAGTCAAGGTTAACTTTGCATTTAGAACAATTGGATACTATTGTTTCTGTATTCTTAGTCGGGTAGGGTGACACTTTGCTGTTAGTTTGCTTTCTAATGGTGGATGTGTACCTAGATTTGTGCTAGCAACCGACTGATGTCAGCCCTGGAAAATCTCTACGACAGGAAACTCCTAGCACGTTTTGTCATTGATGAGGCCCACTGTGTCAGCCAGGTAAAAACCTTGATTAGTTTTTCAAAATGGCATAACACTTAGTTGGAGCATCTTAATCAGTTATACTTGAATTTCGTTTTTTAAACCAGTGGGGTCATGATTTTCGGCAAGACTACAAACGACTGAATATGCTCCGCAAGAAGTTTCACTCTGTTCCTATGATGGCTCTTACTGCCACTGCTAACCCCAGAGTACAGAAGGATATTCAGAATCAGCTTGAGATGCTAAAACCACAAGTGTAAGTTGCTCAGCAGTTTCCTGAAACAATTAGTTTATGCCATGGAAATAAGGAATGGACAAGCAGCGAAGTAAGAAAAGCATAACAGGTCCATCTGAAATACTTGCGTAGTTGTGTCTGATTAAATTCCATGCATACATTCTCATTTAATATGAGTTATATGCATATTATATAACATAAGAGGAAGAAAACAAACTTGCCAAACTCCTCCTTGCATGATTAAGGAAGCTGTTTAATAGAAAATAACATCAGGAAATTTTCTATATCACTGACAGAATGTGGAAGTTGTATTTTAGGGTGCTTTTCATGAGACTGCTGGAAAACTGCAAAAGCTGGAAGTGTTTTTTTAATTAGCATTGGCAGTAACATAGACAATGAAGTACCACTGGGCCTGCATTGTGTTGTAGTGTGTTTGTTGTACATGATGGAAAAATATTCTGGTTTGTTTCATTTCTTATTTTAGAAACTTATTTTAATGTAGAAGGAGGGAGGTGACACTAAATTTTGCAAATTTTATCAGTCAAATGTGGATGCTAGTATACAAAAGGAAAATGAAGGCGAGCAAATCACTCTGTGCGTGTTTGGTTTATGTGCGTTTCTTCCTTCTACACAGTACCATGTAGCTTTGGGTTTTTTCACAGCCACAGGAAAAATGCAGAAATTTTAGACCCAAAGTATGGGCAATGTGAATCTCCATGGGCATAGTGGAACAATAATTCCTTCGCAGATAACGCAGAACAAGTAGCAGTTGAATTTAGGACATTCCAGTTGATACCTAGCTTGTTCAAAGGATTGCTGTGCCCATAGAGCTGACGAGCATCCATGAACTGTCTTGTTTCAGGTTTACAATGAGCTTCAACAGGCATAACTTGAAATATGATGTATTGCCCAAGAAGCCAAAGAAGGTGGCAATGGATTGCTTGGAATGGATTAAAAAATATCATCCACGTGAGTATTGAGCAGCATGCTTTTTATGGGCTTGCATGCCTTTTTATGAATTACTTTCAAGGCAGGAAAAGCTTTTGTAATGCTGTTAAAAACCCCAAACTTCTGCCTTTCTGGAAGTGACTAATGTACAAGAAAAACAAGTTGGAGGCAAAATTGTATTATTGATAATGGTAATCAGATTTATAGGCATTCTAAAGTTAAGAGTTTGAGTTAAGATGGAAAAGTAAATTATGGTAATGCTCTTGAGTAATCTTTCTGGAGGTTGCCAGACCTTTTAGCTTAGTGTCTTCCGAGTATAAAGGCCACTTAACATCCATACTGTTTTAATTGCTTAATTCTGTGGTCTGCTTATCTGTGGTTGCCCTTGAAGATGTCTTCAGAGATTCCTATCTTTCTAAGGCTCTCTTTTGGAGTCCTGCAGCTCATGTTGCTGGAAGTTGGCCACACCAAGCTCCCTTCATAGTTTCCCTCATGCTGTAACCCCGTCTATCATTGACTAAACTGCTCTAGCTCTTGATTTATGTAGTTCTTTATTCACGTATTTTAAATCCTAACATTGCACAGTACTGAGCAGGAAAACTTTTCTTGATACCACCTCACAAAAAGAACCAGGAATTTGGGCAAGGAGAAGCTAACAAAACCATCTCGATATTAATAAAATTACTCTTCTTTATTATTAAGTAGTTATTGCATTACACTTACCAACTTCTCCCTATTAGAATAAATGTATTTGCTTGACAGGTTTGACTGTTAAGCAAGTGAAAGGGAATAAGGCTGTATTGTAACACAAAACTTTTTATTTTAATACATTTGCAGATGACTCTGGAATAATTTATTGCCTTTCACGTCATGAATGTGACACAACAGCGGCTGTTCTGCAGAAGGAAGGTCTTGCTGCACTTGCCTATCATGCTGGCCTCACTGACTCCAACAGAGATCTTGTACAGAGGAAGTGGATTAATCAAGAAGGGTGCCAGGTAAAAGAAAAGCAGCTGGGGGCGGGAGGTGGAGGGGAGTGACTGGAATTTAGAGCACTTTCATCCCTCTTGGCCTAGTAAATGAAAGCGAAGTTGTGTAATGCTATTGCCAAATCGGATGCAGTATTAAATAACTGATCTGGACAGATCTGCCAAAACACATTCACCATCTCTTGATTGGGAATTTTAAAAATCAAAGACTGCAGCACTGCACCAAGGTATGATACTCCAGTAGGAAGGAACCGAGCTGTGCAAGGCTTCTGGAACAGCTCTAGGCATGCTACTGAATTGTATATTGAGACTCAGATTTGGAGCTTTCCCTTTGTCTCCTGAAAGGAGAGCCATTTTTGCTATTTTGTACTCGTCCTGTTACAATTGAAATTCTAGGTTCCACAGTTTTTTTTATCCTGATCGCCTGTCTGTTTTTGGAGCAGAGCACTGCATTAATAATTTTCATAACTAAATTGTTATTTCCTTCCTAGGTTATATGTGCAACAATCGCATTTGGAATGGGAATTGATAAACCTGATGTGCGCTATGTGATCCATGCTTCTCTTCCTAAATCTATAGAAGGTTACTATCAAGAATCTGGCAGAGCTGGACGAGATGGTGAAATGTCTCACTGTGTGCTCTTCTACAGCTACAGTGACGTAACCAGACTTAGAAGGCTAATACTAAGTGAGTTCTCATATTTGTAACTTAATGAGGCAATATTAAAGAAGTCACCTAGTTACTGGTCTCCATTTCATTTAAACTGTGCTATTTTCTCATTTAGAAGTGCCATATATAGTATGGTATTGCAGAAATGGGAGAACTGTGCATCTTTCACCTGAATGGTTTTCTGTAATGAAAGATTTTTGTCACTTGTGCTTATTTTTAGTCAAAAACATTTTTCTTCATACGTATCCATCTCTTGATTCTTGTAATTCTAGGCTTATTTCCCTTCTCCATTCTTTAAAACTGTAGCGGTAAAATCTGACTCAGGTTAGTTCTATAATAATCTACTCATTTTATTTTTTAATTTAACATTGTGTTTTGTCTATCTGATAACATATAGAAATGCAGAGGTGCAAAATAAAATGGAATGTATTGCATTTCAGTGGAGAAAGACGGAAACAGTCACACAAGACAGACCCACTTCAACAACCTGTACAGCATGGTTCACTACTGTGAGAATGTAATTGATTGCCGGAGAATTCAGCTTTTGGCCTACTTCGGGGAAACTAATTTCAATCCCACCTTCTGTAAGGATCACCCAGAAGTAATTTGCGATAACTGCAGTAGAAAGAAGGTAAAAATCATAGCTCTTATTTGCAGTGTTGTTAAAACTGATTTTGTGTTTAGCTGCATTTAATAAATGGTTACATGACATTTGGGAAGGCAAATGGAGAAAATAAATAAGATGTCTTGTATTTTTGTGATGCTAGGTGCTTCAAATTATTTCCAGGGTTTAACTTAGAGTAGACTTATACAGAATATCCACGGATGTCCATATGATGCTCCTTCTGTCAGAGAAGGACTAGTGAGGTGTAAGGATGTTTCTTAATGTCAATTTTCTTGACTGCAGTGCTTATAAGAGGCAGGAGCTGATAAAAGGTCCACTGGAATGGCTATGGGGAAATCCCTTCAACTGCCTATTCTGATGTTTTCAAGGCAGCTTTGTGCTGCCAGAGTAGCACAAGTGCCACATCAGGAGGTGCATGCTGCTTGAGGTGGCCCAGAGATTAAAGTTTATGCACCAAGGACCGAAGCAAACTTGTTAGTGGCATGGACAGGAGTAGAAGGGGGGATAGCTGTTGAAGCAGACAGGGGGAGCAGTTAATGAGCTCTCCAAACCACATCCGTTTTATGCCTGATAATATTGCTTCTCAGCCCTGTGTTAAGTATTACTTTACACAGTTGTGATTGTAACAAAATTGGACTAGAATAATGCGTATTCAGTCCAGTCTTCTTATTTTAATGCATACTGGAAGTGTAAGTTGTAGTGCATGGCAGCGGAATAATTGCAGAATGCTCTCCAAACAATTTACCTTGATTACCAGTATACACCCAGCAATCTTGCTGCTCACTCCATAGAATTAACACAATAGAGATGATATACAATCAGTTAGTCAGTCAGTATGTATTATTGCATTTTCCAGGGTATTATCAAGGTAATATCAAATCCAGAATTCCTGTGAGTAATTGTATCGCTGTAGGTGTACTAACTAGAAAATCACTATTTCTCTGTTTGGAACAAAATGAATTCATGATTGGAAAAAGCTCAATAATGAAAAACAACGTTGTCAGTAACAACTTGCATTAGGACAGAACCGCATATTGTTGTTTCCTGATCAAGTCTATTTTAATAGGATTACAAATCAAGAAATGTAACAGATGAAGTGAAGAGCATTATAAGATTTGTACAAGAGCATTGTGGACAAAGGGGACAAATAAATGGAAAGAGAAATACAGGTTCTGGAAGATACACGTTGAATATGATGGTAGACATTTTCTTAGGTAAGTACTGTTCTTCCTGAAACAACACCTAAATAGACTTGGTGCATAAATTCCTGACTAAGTATCAGGAGATCTGTGCAATACCAGCAGCAGTTTAAAAGAAGATAAATTTTGCAGAATTATTCTTCCCAGGAATCTCTTGATGGTAGATGATCCAAAATAAATGAGACTTAAAGCTTTAATCCGTTTTATGTTGCTATAGTGATAATATTAGTTTTCTGGTAGTGCTTGCAGTTTCTGGTGCTTAAATGTGTGGGGGTTTTATGTTGTTTTTTTATGTGCATAGACTATGGAATACCCTGGGGAATCTTCCACAGGTCTGTAAATACATACATAGGTAGGCTTTCTAATTGCAGGCTAATCCTGTGATTTCTGTTGCACAGGTACAGCAAGTGCAAAGATTCAGTCTGGAATATTTGGGAAGGGAGCTGCCTACTCAAGGCATAATGTTGAAAGACTGTTTAGAAAGCTGGTCTTAGACAAGATTCTGGATGAAGAGTTGTACATCACAGCTAATGACCAAGCGGTTGCATATATAGTTCTAGGAGAGAAAGCTCAGGCTGTGCTAAATGGATCGCTACAGGTATGTAACAATTTTTTTTTTTAATTGAACTTACTGATTTTAAGTGCTACAGTTTTTAAGCAGTATATACCCTAAGATTAAACACAGTTTGCCTACCAGCTGAAGTACAGAAACTAATCTTTAGCAGATGCAGGGAACAGAATCCAACAAGCATGATTTCTAGTCCAGTATTCTAATAACATTGTGAAGCAAAATGTGAGTTTCAGAGGATTGGAGAGGATTAAAGCCTTCTCTTCTTGCCCCATCCATCTGATTCCAGCTTGACAAGAAAGGAAAGTTACAACCAACACAAAAAAAAGCTAGCAAAGAAGAAGCAACAGCACTACGTTCTCCTGCATTTTCTGCAGGTTTTTTTCCAGTCACTGGTGAGCTCTGATAGAAAATGCACTTCAAGAAGGTCATGGAACCAGTCCCAGAATTGCTTGAGGCAGTGGCTCCTCTGCATTAGTGCTCTGTTTGGAGAAGAGCCCTCAGTGTTAGACCTAGTGACCTCTGTTTAAAGCTAGCTGTGAATTGGGCTCTTAGGATTTTTTCCCTGTGTTGTGTGTATACTCTCCTAGTTGTCTGTAGAAGAAATTTAGGGGCAGTTAAGTAGCCTGGAAAAAAAAAAACAACCAACAAAACAAAACATTTTAAAAGTGTATACTGGGTAAATAGTGGGTTTTGATCCATTAAGGAATACTTTCAGTCTCCTCCACTGTTTTCCTGTGTTATCAATCAGTCTTCTAACAATGGCTCTGCAATAACTCCCCTGACAGAAGTTATTGATTGGCTTATTTTAACAGGTGGAGTTTCATGAAACAGAAAGTGCCAGCGCCATCAGAAAGCAAAAGGCTTCCATGGCAAAAATGTCACAGCGGGAAGAGATGGTTAAAAAGTGCCTTGGGGAACTTACAGACACATGCAAAACGCTTGGGAAAGTTTTTGATGTGCATTACTTCAATATTTTCAGTACTTCAACTCTAAAGAAAATAGCAGGTAATGTCAGCTTTTCATTACTTGGAACTGCTGTCGGCAGTAGACTGCACGTGCAATTGTAGCCTCTTCTGACAAAAAAAAATCTAGTTTCTAACATTTAGTGAGAACGGGCTTAAGTGTACGTAATTGTGCGAGCCCTATGGAAGTAGCTGACACAGTAGAGATTCCTTGGAGCTGCAGTTCATGCTGTAGCAGTCCTGCTGCGTAAGTACAAGAGCCACCCAAATAACGATACTGCAAAACAAAATTTGAAGCATTGCCAGAAAAAAATTTTGGACTAGTTTTTTGTGCTAACCAACTAGAAACAAGTCTGCTAGAATAAAGGCTTGCTTCCTTAAGGACTTAATGCACAGAGTGGCCCTAAAAGGAATTAATTTTCTCCAGAATACTCTACCGTGACCTCTGTCTTTCAAGAAAGTTCATTTGTTTGACATGTCTAATTGGTACTTTGTAACATTACAGAAACCTTGTCATCTGATGTGGAAGTTTTACTGCAGATTGATGGTGTCACAGAAGACAAACTGGAAAAATACGGTGCAGAAATAATTAAAGTGATGGATAAGTACTCTGAATGGACCATACCAGGTTTAGTATGCTTTGTACTTGAACATGAACTTTCCTGTTTACTACCCTTTTCTCCTCCATCAGAAGTTTTGCTCAAAAGTTTCCTTGTTTTAAATACAAGTAACTAATTCATACAGTATAATAATTACAAAAAGGGAAAATTTGCACACTTTCAGAACATATAGAGGTCTGCTATCTTTTCATTAGTTAAATTCAGCTATCTCTGAAAGACTAAAAAAGGAAAATGAGAACTAAGCAGACTGCTCTGCTCCTGACCCATTAGTTATTGGGATTTATGTAATATGCTTAGTTACAATGATAATTCTGACTGTAAAGTTAAAGGTCTTGCTCCTCCTGCATATTTTTACAGCTGCGTCTATTATGTATAGGGTAACACTGTAGTCTGGCAGGTAATCACTAACTACTACCTTGTATTTTTCATAGTAATAGAGGTCAGCAAGTTCAGGTCTTCACTGACTAGCCCTTGCTCAAATATGAAGAATTTTCAAATCTAGGTGAAAAAATATTTTTTTTTTAAAAAAAAAAGGCTATTGGATCAGAACGGTAGTATTTTATAATGCCTTTGCAAAACTCTAACCTTATAAAAAAAATTCAGCTCCATGGAGAATTGAGCCTTGAGACTAGTAAACCTAGTAACTTCACATGAGTGCAGCACATAGCCTATGTTGTGATTAGACTATTTAATGCAGCTTGGCTGTTAGATTAGACGTTGGGGCCTGCAGTTTTAAAATTATTCATGTTAAAGTCTAAGGAGGCTGTGCTTTCATACACTGCAATGTGAATAAATGCATGTCTACAAAGTTGATTTTTAAGTATTTTATTCTACTGCCTGTGCAAAGAATCACGTCCCTCTTGATCATCACTGATTGAGAAGGAGCTCTCAGCTGTCTGAGCCTTTATGCATCTCCTGATGCTGTTTTTAAAAACAAGTGCCATATTTGACTGTAGTATTTATGGTATATTCCATAATTCTTTCCAGCTGACATAGGGATGTATGTAAAGGCAGAAAGCAAAGTGTTACCAAAATACTTTAGACAAGAAGCCAAGCTAGAGAAAATACGGCTGGCCATTTCTTCTTCATATTCTTCTGTGTCATGAGATAAACCAAAACTGCTTTCTGTCCTTTACATCAGCCTATGAAACATGTATAGCTGAGCCTGGGGCATCACCAGGATGAAGGGAGTGCAAAGGTGGTTTTGAACAGCAAGGACAGAAGTTTTGGTACAATCAGTGTGTGCTGGGTGACTGTTCTGGCTGGCCCAGGCAGTATCTTAATTTTTGTTAGTTTTAACTGTGCCTATCCACAGAAGATGCTGCCTGCCAAAGTGTGGACACAGCTACAGGAAGTACTGCCACACCTGAAAGTGATGAAGCAGCGGAAGATGCAGTTACAACCTCAAGCTACTTCTGCAATAATGCAAACCAAAGAAGGAAAAGGAAAAGGCAAAGGCCGCCAAACTTCAGAGAATCAAAGAGGAAAAAGACAAGTAATGGTGGTGCCCAGCAGTTTCTTCCCAAAGGGTATGTTGCTTGCAGTCATTTATAACTTTTCTTCATCCTGAATAGCATGGTGATGACCCCAGGATTGCATTGTTAATCAAGAAAATCGGTGGGATAAATATGGGCTTTTAAGAACGGCATTAAAATTATCCCAGTACCTGGTAACAACAGCTCTGCTTTGGTTTTCTAGTGTTTTTTTGTTTAAAAAGCTCCTGGTGAGGAAGGATATTGAACAATTGCCCTCTGTTTTTCACTCTTGATTGCCACAAGCTAAGTAGTGTCACTAAATTTCAGTGTGTTGCCATAGCCATTATTAGCAGACAGGGGTGACTGGATTCTGTACTTGGCAACATAGAGGGCTTAAAACTTTGATTTGATGGAGTATTTGAACTTCGGTGCCCAGTCACTCATTAATTCATGTTCTACCTCTGTATGGTACAAGGCAACGTCTGCATCAAGAGCATACCATTTCGATCCCAGAGTCGGGCTGGTCTTGAGCTTCTAGGGCAGATCCACTACCAAACTGTCATAGGGTGATGAAGAAGCCAGGCTGGGCCTCATCCTATGAGTCAGTGACCTTATTTTAGCAGTTCATGTAGTGATTAGTCTGGTATTTCAAGTCGCCAGCAGTTTGTGTTTGGAGGTCCATGCTTCAAAAACATGATTAATCAGTCCTGAAAGGGAACAAATGAAAAAGGAGACATGGTTGCAGAAATTCTGCCCTCCCAAAACCCCCTTTAAAAACAGGGCAGGGGTGACTTTAGTAAACTTGAGCAGTAGGTTCTTATTTGGGTTTTATAGTCATGCCTTTTACAGGTTTGCTGTGCTCATAGCTTGCCTTGCACAAAAAGGAATTAAAGTTCCCTCTGCTGTGGTATGGTCAGGGTACCTAATCCCTCAGCCTAGAAATTTTACCTCATTTGGTATATGAGATAAGACACATGAGGTACAAAAGAGTGGTTATGCAGACAACCTACATCTTGCATTTCTGAAATAATTCTTTGCATGGGGTTTTATTCAGTCTGTATGTGTCACAGAAATTATTGCATTATCTATATATTGCAGCTGGGAGTTCAGGCCATTTGAAAGAGTACCTCTAAATAGTACCAATGTGCTCTCCAAAATATTCAGTGCAATCCCCACCTGAAGAGCCATGCCTAAATTTTAAAGACTGTTAGGTTTTATTGGTATATTAACTACTTACATTTTATTGCTTTAATATTGCATTCATCATCAACGATAAAATATGGTCTGCCTTATTAAAACGCATTGCTTTCGTCGTCATCTGTTCTTTCCAAGGATGTCTCCTTCTTTGCCCTGTTTTTCCTCATTATGGTCTTTGGGTTTTGTAGCAAATAGCTACAAAACTCCCAGCTCAGTAGGTTTTACTCTCACCTTTTTCACCTGCCCATCTACTAAAATACTAGTCATCAGATGCTGTTGACCCTGAAGTGTCACTTAATGTTGATAGTCTAATTGGATTAATCACAGTCAGGCTGGTTCAGCATTCTCTGTCCCTGTTTCAGGCTGCTTCTTGCCCTTCGGCAAATACCACACCAGCAGCTACACTTGATTTACATTTCAAAGGTGGTTTTGCAGCCATGTGTATTAAAAAAAAAATAACATTGAAAATGAAAGCATAGTCTTCTAGAAAAATCTGATGGTGGTGATATATGTACAGCATGGGTGTAGGGAATGTGGCAAGTAAAGCAGGTGTCTGACACATAACTTGTCTCTGAATTTTGCAGTGGTTACAGAAGGACCAGAAAGCCACCTAGCTCAAAGGCTCCAGCTTCATCTGGCTGCAGTTCAGCATTGCCCGGTGTTCGAGCCACACAAGGAGCTGCTGGAAAGCTGGGGATTATGGCAGCACCAAAACCCAAAAACAGACCGTTCCTTCAGCCTTCATATTCAGTATTCTAACCAGGAAAATGTAAATATTGTATAAAAGCAAGCCCTGAAGATACAATCATTGTTTATTAAATTTTTGTTTCATTTCCTAAACCTTCTAAGACTGGTGTATTTGTCAAGTGCAAAACCTCACATTAAATAAATGTTTTTAAACTCCTGAGTTTATTTTGATCTTTTTACTATAAACAAATAGAGTTCTGACTGGTTCTAGAAACCCTGCTATTTCAGTGAAAATACTGCCTATAAGCCTGCTGCACAGCTACCTTAGGGACATGCTTGAGACCACAAATCAAAAGCAGTTACTGGAACTGCGCATCCTAAAGCTGTGCTTGCCCCTGTACTTTTCCCTTGCTACTTGCACGAGCACTTCAGAGCTCGAGACCTGAGCTGCTCTTCTGAAAATGCAATCTTGGCATGTTCACCCAAGGTAGAAAATATGATTAAGGTTTGTAAGTTTCAAATGTTTTTTTCCAGGTAGCAGAGCTGCCTGGACGGTATCTTCCCACAGACACAGTGAACAGCATTCGAGCTGCCCTTGGCTTCCACTTGCCTGCCTTGCACGAGGCAGCCCTGGTGAGTTCAGAAGGGCTGGAGGGACACACCTGCTTGTACACACGTTCACTGGAACGCTGGGCAGTGCGTGGCTGGGACAAGGCATTTGCTTGCTTGGCTGGAGCAGGGGATTTCGTTGGTTATTTCTGGGCAACGACTCTGCCGTGTCTGGCCCCTGTGTATTGCACGACCTATCTCACCAGCCTTCTCCGAGTGGCCCGGGCTGGAAGGGGCTTCTGGAGATCATCTCGCCCAACCCCTGCCCCAGCAGGGTCTCCTGGGGCAGGCTACAGCTGTGTCCAGGCGAGTTTTGGATGTCTCCAGAGGAGTCTCTGCAACCTCTCTGGGCAGCCTGTCCCAGTGCTTCGTCTCCCTCAAAGTGTAGAGAGGTTTTTCCTCGTATTCAGATGGAATTTGCAAGACAGTTTTTGCCCGCTGCTGGGCCCCACTGAAAAGAGCCTGGCCTCATCCTCTTGACACTCACCCTCACCCACCTGTAAGGTATTTGCAGACATTGCTCAGACCTCCTCTGCAGGCCCAGCTCTCAGCCCTTCCTCATCAGGACAATGCCCCATCCCCTCACCATGTGCACAGCCTCCCCCAGACCCTCTCCAGCAGCTCCTGTCTCTCTTCAACCGGGGACCACCCCCGTTTCAAATAACCTCCCTGTTAAATTTCCTTTTTCCCTCCTGAGCCTGACTGCGGCAAGGACTCGCAAGGTGTAATCGCTGCCACCCTGCTCCTGGCACCGCAGGTTTGGATCCCTCACGCAGCGCTCCGGGGCCAGGGCGGGCTGTGGGGCTGGCCCCGGCTGCGGCGGCGGGGAGCCAGCCCGGTGGCACTGCGCCAGCCCGGCGGCACCCCGCTGTGGGGCCAGCGGCCGCCGGGCGGGAAAACGCCGTGGCCGGAAGCCCGCCCGGGCCGCCCC
>JAVJGJ010000060.1:3557960-3589857 GCA_035590215.1 Microhierax caerulescens
CATCCCAGGGCCCCAGCACCGGCCCTGCCTTCCTGACTCGCTCTGCAGCTCTGGCCGGGAGGTGAAGGAAAAGCAGCGTCAGGCGGGAGTTGTTTGCTCCTCAGCTGCAGCAAAGGAAAGGGGATGGGTTTGCAGTTCTTTAGGTGCACGTTCATTGTGTTCATAAAAGTTAAGTTAGAAAGTGTTTTTCCTCTTCATGTATTTTTTTTTTTAACATCTCTGGCTGGTAGTACAAAACTATTTTACCCTTTCAGAATGTCTTAAGGGATGAAAAAAATGCTCTTGCTGTCAGTCAGACTGTATAAAACCCAGTGGCAAAAGCACCAGTGTGTTCTAGTGCTGTCAATAACCATTTTCCAGGCGTTGTTACGGATGGATACAGTCATAAGATGCAATAGTTTTGTCAGTGTGCACTTACATTTAAATCATCATTTCGCCTTGTCAAGTCCACCTTCTCCTCTATGACAGATAAAAATGATCTAAGAGTGTATTTCATTCATCTGTAATGTTTGCTGTGTCGCTGAAGTTCTGTTTATTCAGTCACCTTAGTTTTGTTTCCGTTCTAGCAAGATTTTGGTGAACTGCTCTTTTTGTGGATTTAATGCTAGGAATAAGTTTTATAATGTGAGCTAGTGACTATATGGACAAATTTTAGTATTGATATGGGGTCACCCCGGTTTGTATAGGGTTTTTTGTTTGTTTGTTTACAAATATATTGAACCACTTCTATGTAATTTAGATAGTTGATTTGGAGACTCGCTTCCTAGAAGCCTGGGACATCTCTTGCAGGCCATGTAACTGTATGATAAAAAGTATTTGACTTTTCTTTTTGTAGGATGGATACTCACAGTTATCAGCTTATGAAAGGAAAAGACTAAAGAACATTACAGAAAATACTAAATTCTTCGCTGCTTTAAAGTTGCATGAGGTTCGTATAGATTCTAAGTAGCATCAAAATACGGTTATTACAAGTGTAATAATTGTACTGTCACCCTTCTTGTTGTGAAACCCTTCCCTAACAGTGGCAGGTGTGTGAGGAAAGCCATGAAAATTTCCTGAGACATCAGGACTGCCCTGACTGGATAAAAAAAATGGGTGGTTGTGCCACTAGTTAGCTTTTTCCTAAGAGGGTGAGGCATTGGTTAAACTTAACAAGAGTGAGGAAAGCAAAATTCCGCTCATATGGTATTCCATGGCAGCAGCACCCAGCCACACTGGTGCCTGTGGTCCTGAGAGCTGCAGAGCCAGCAGCACCAGGCCAGGTGACACTTGGGTAAAATGCTTACATGAAGGTGGTTGTGTGTGTGTTGTGGGGAGCATGAGCGTGGTACGTGCCTTGCTCCTATCGTGTGTGTTCCCATCCCTTCCTCGTGCACTTTGTTGCCTGTGGAGGCTGTTGAGCTCTTGCACGTGAGGCACAGTGCACGTGGGTTAGCTGGTTGTCCGTGGGTTAGCTGGTTGTCTGCTGAAAGGCTGCATGTCTGGCATGGGAGGGTTCAGCTCACTGCCCTGGTGAGAGGCTCTTGGGCAGAGCCTGCAGAGCATGTGCTGCTGGAGTCCTTCCCCATGTTGTCTCTAGTCAGGGTGGACACAACTGCGTTTTAATTCTTCTCACATTGGAGAAGTTGTCTGGAAGGTTAAGGCAGTGGAATTTCAGATGCTGTCACATGAGCAGATCCAAACCCCTACCCTTTTTTCTGCACTCTTTCATTCTCTTATGTTTGGGTTTGTTTTGTTGGGTTTTTTTTTTTGTAATTCATAATATATCCCTTTTCTGGCATCAGTGAGTGCATTATCTCCTTGAATGGCTGCACACTTGCTTGCTCATACCAGCTGCAAGACATGGTTGGGCCTGCCTAGTAAGCAGTAAGACTCCTTAGCACCAAGACTGAAACTTGTGTAAAAATAACTCCTTTTCTTCTAGTTACCCTCAGGGAGGTCAGTAAAGACTAGGCAGTCTGACTAATCACAGCACTGACCGCAGAGTAGCCAAGACTAGCAAAAGGAGCTATAGCCATCTCGCTTACCATTAGCACTGGCCGTAAGTACGGGCTGCCAAACCCAAGAAGCAGGTAAATCTTCTCATGCCAGGGTTTGTGCTGCTTTGGCTGCGGTAGTAGTGGAGTGGTGGTGTGGAGTAGTGGTGGTCTCAGCTGGACATGCCTGGACTTTTCTGGAGTCCAGATGAACTAAATCGGAACTGTTTAGTTCAAAAAGACCTTTAAGGTCATTGATTCAAACTGTTAACCCAGCATTGCCAAGTCCACCACTAAACCACTTCCCTAAGTGTTAGGACTACTCATCTTTCAAATACCCCCAGGGATGGTGACTCTACCCCTTCCCAGGGCAGCCTCGTCCAGTGCTTGACAACCCTTTCGGTGAAGAAATTTTTCCTAACATCCAGTTAAACCTCCCCTGATGCAACTTCGGGCCATTTCCTCTTGCCCTGTCGCTTGTTACCTGGAAGAAGAGACCGATCCCCACCTCACTAAAAGCTCCTTCCAGGCAGTTGTAGGAGCAGTAAGGTCCCCCCTGAGCCTCCTTTTGTCCAGGCTGAACAACCCCAGCACCCTGAGCCACTCCCATCAGGCTGGCTCCCCAGCCCCCTCCCCAGCTCTGTTGCCCATCTCTGGACACGCTTCAGCACCTCAGTGTCTGTCTCGTAAGGAGGGGCTCGAAACTGGACCCAGGATTTGAGATGCAGCCTCAACTAGTGCCCAGTACTAGGGGATGGTCACTGCCCTGGTCCTGCTGCCCACACCATTTCTGATACAGGCCAGGATGCTGTTGGCCTTCTTGGCCACCTGGGCACACTGCTGGCTCATGTTCAGCTGGCTCCTGACCAGCACCACCAGGTCCTTTCCCTCTGGGCAGCTTCCCAGCTGCTCCTCCCCAAGCCTGGAGCATTGTGTAGGGTTGCTGTGGCCCACCTGGCACTTGGCCTTGGTGAAAGTTGTACAGTTGGCCTTGGCCCGTCAATGCCTGTCTTCAAAATGTAATGAATAAGATGCTGTGAATGGAGGCCTCTGTGGTTACAGGTTCTACTTTAAATGTCTTTCTGTGTCTGGTACATAGTATTTAGAATATTTTCTTTGTTCTGTAAAAAGAAGGGCCACAGAACATCCAGACTGTGCTGTGCTCCTGCGCACTGTTCACAGAAATTGGGGAATTCTTGCTGGTACATGGAAGCAAAGCGGTCACAATACAGCTTAATGCTTAAAAATCCCTTTTTATTATTGTTACAATTACAGTATAGTTTACTGCAGTCTTTAGATAATTGCATTTTATCAGGTTAATCTTTAATGCTTGTTATATATTTTTTTAATTTTTTTTTCTCTTCAAGTCAGCTGCAAGACTTCACCAAATTACAACTAAAAGACAATCTCATGTCACCAAAAGGTAAAATAACTGTGTATGAGATTTGTGTCACTGTTCCTTTATTGCCTGTTAGCTGGTTTACCACTTCCATCTGTACCTACCTGTTACTGTGAAGAGGGAGAGTTAGTGAGCAAGTCTCCCTATAAAGCTAAATCTGAATAACTGATTGTCTTAAGCAGTATGAATTCATCAATAGGTAGCGCCTCTCCTCTGCTGTCGTTTGGAAGGAAAATTACAGTATTAATGTCTTTTTTGTCAAATTACAGAATTTGTTCTTTTTGTGATATTTGTATTAAGGTATTTCAAGCACACTACTTTTTGCTGACAATACTTTTGCACAACGGCTTAAGAAAGAAATGTTAAGTGATGGAAACCAATGATGGGAAAAAGTGTGGCAAGAAAAGAGAGGGGGAGAACTAGATGCAAGGGATAGGGTAACCAGTTAGCGTAGAAGCAAAGACATTTGGTGGTGCCAAAATGGTGCCTGACAAAGCAGAAAAACTGGCCTAAGTCCAAATAAAGAATAAGATGCATGATGAAAGAAAGTGGAAGAAAGTAATCGCAATTCTCCTAAAGTGAATCAGAACTAGTTAGGCTGTAAGTCTGGGCCAAAGTGTTAGAGCTACACATCTGAACCTACCCTATAGTCTTGTACGTATATGCAGAGGACTTAACATTATTTAAATGTGTCTGTAATTCTGAAATGTTTTAATTGTTCTAGAGATAAGCCTAAAAAGGTAGAAGATGAAACAGTACGGCGAAGATCTATGCGTTTACAAAGAGTAGAGCCGTCAGAAATTCCAATGCCAGAGATGATACCTGCCCAGCCAGGAGCAGAGGAATATGTAAGACTGGGAGAGGTTAGAGGGGATATGTGTGTATATAAACAGCAATTTAAAAATAACGGTGCTGGTGAATTTGACTTGATAATACTTGTCACTGCTGAGCTTATTGTAAAAACTCTTAGGAAAGGCGTGTTATACAGTGGCAATAATAAAACATAAATTCTTTCACCCTGAAGCATCTTGAATAGCAGGCTTCCCATGTCCTCTCTGAAAGTTAGTCAACATTTTGTGACTCGGGTTGATGAAATAGTGCTGTTTTGGATGATTAGAAGGGTCCTGAGGAAAAATGTTATGCATTTTTCAACAGCCCATAGATTTGAGCAGCTTTATATTCAAAGTTTTATTATGCTGTTTTAATGTTATTTCACTGTAACTTTTGATCTGCTTTATTTTCCTTTGAAATATTTACTATCTTTCTGAAGTAGTTATATAGCAACAAGTAAAAATTTTATTGCTCTGAGAGATGGGAGTTTAAATCTTCCATGGTGCTGTAGAATAAAGCTAAATCTCTGTAATATAGTTCTTGAAGATCAACCTTGCTGGAGTGTGAGAGCGGAGAGGAAAAAACAATTGCTATGCCTGTTTGTCTTTGCTGTTGTGTTCGGTTAAGTTCAGTTTATCTTTTTAATAAGATGTTGGTGCAAACTTTTTTTTAATGTTTACATGTTGTCAGAATATCTGGTGTGTGGAAAGTAACAGTTCACCCTATTTGTCATTTTAGTTTTGAGTTAAGAAAATTGCTAATGTCATTTCAGCCTCGAGTTCCAGCTGGACCTTTGCCAATGGTTCAAGAAGATCAGATGGAGAACAGTAAATTAATAGAGGAGTTACTGACTACATGGATGAGGATAAGTGAGGTATTACTAGTTACAATTTGTTATTTTTGGATAATGTAATTTAGTTTGGGTTCTAATTCTGATAAATGTTTCCTTTCTATCTGTAGATGAAAGCTGATGATACTGAAAAGTGCACGCCTGGCCTGCAAAGGTAATCTGGAGACAGCAGCTAAAAACTGTGTATTGTCTTGTTCTCCTCCTTTCTTCTCTTGAATAGCTAATGTGTTGATGATATTCTCTAGATACCAAGACAGCCTGAACAGCATGGTCCTCAGTGAAGATAACATTAAAAAGGTTGTGAAATACCGAGTGTGTTCTATGGCTATCCATCCTTCTGAAAGCATCGTCTTTGTGGCAGCTGGAGACAACTCTGGGCAGATCGGTCTCTGGAATGTGGTGAGTTGCTCATGTGCTCTTCACCTGGCAGAGCTGTTTGTGGCAGGATGGAGGCAGGTACGGCACAGCCTGGAGTGTCATTCGTGGCAGGCTCATGATGGTATTTTAGACTTTTGCCATTCTTTGGGAGAACACGAGGGTGTCTGTTAAATTGAGGCTCACCAGAATTGCTTGAAAGGTCTGTCTGGTCCTTGGCAAGCCCAGGTTTAGTGGGAGGAAAGGTTGCACTGCTAATTTGGCAGGGCAGAGCAGAAGAAAATGTATCGCTAGCTGAAATAATATTATTGGTAAGGGTTAAAATTGCAATTCACTGTTGAGAAATTCAGGAACTTGCAGCAATACCACAGCTAGGTTTTGGAGAGTGAGGGGAAATGGGTGCTCGAGTATTTGTTTTTTTGAGTTTGTACAGATTTTGGGTAGCTGCAGTGAGTCACTGTTTTTCCAGACAGCAGAGATAAAATTGCTATGCCAGTATATCTGCTGGCACGTATTTATGTACATTGTCTCTGGAAAATAGCTTAGCATTTGGTGCTTTGAAAACTTTTGAGGACTTCGCAGATAGCCTCACTGTTGTTTCTGAATTGCCTTAATTACTCCTGCAGCAAGAATTTTTATTCATGCCCTTGACTTACACCTATGTAACCTCCCTCCACTTTGGTCCCATATCATGCGAGCCAGCTGCTTGAAGTTCACACGCATGCAGATTTCTTTTCATTTTTTGCAATGCCATTAACCTCTCAAGTTTCGAGTCATTTCTGCTTTGATAGCTTCAGGAAACTGATAACTAAATTCAGCTCTGAGACGCTTTATTCAATTAGAAATTTAGTTTAAACCGCTCCATGCAATTTAGAAGGTTCTGACTGCAGCTGCGGTTGCTGCCTGTTGAGGAGTGTGATCTGGTGATGGGGAGGCCAAGGTCTCGGAGTGCTGCAGGTGCTCTTTGTGGCCTTGCAGTGATGTCTCAGCGGAAGTCCAGAATTGTTGAAGCTGCTCTTTTCCCTGGTTTTGCTCTCCCTTTTTTTTTGTTTTTCTGAAGTGAGTTGGACTTGACCAAGTTTGGGGGCAGACTAATCTTTGTGGAATTAACTGGTTTTACTTGCTCCAAAATGGTCCGTTCAGTTTCTTTTAAAATAACAGAGCTTGAATGATGCTCAAATCAGAAGAGAAGATGTAGGAGATTCTGCTTTACATTCAGTTTGGGTCACTATAATTTAGCTTGAGTTCTGAGTAACCTAATACGTACGTATTTTGATGTAAGAGGCGTATGTATAGTCCTCAGTAAGGTGTTTAGCAGTGGTAATTGAGAAACCAATTCTGTCAGTGAAGGAGAGCCAGATCTCGATGTCCAGATACAGCATTGATGACTGCAGTGACAAGTGCACTTAAATTACAGCAGAAATTTGCAGCTTTTCCTAATTGAGAAACGGAATTCTGAAACTGAGATTAAATCCTTAGTGCTCTTTTGGGCATAAGCACAAGTACTTGTATAGCAGAGAAAATGGCAGGAGGAGGGAGGCCGGAGCCTAGAAGTGCTGTGTTGAGCGGTCTGGGCGAGGGCAGTTCTCTTTTCCACGCAGAGATGTTTGGAGGCTGTTCGGGTGAGACATCAGCCTGGGCAGGCCGTGCCCTGAAGCAGGCTTGCTGCTGATACCTGTGCTGGTGTCTCCACGCACCAAGCCCCCTGCTGCCTCCTCCATACAGTTATCCAGAGCAGACTGAGAACATGTGAAAAACAGAGACTGTTCTTCGAAAGTTGCTGTAATTAATAGAAGTACCTACAGTGATTAGCATCTGTGTCCACTGAATCTCAATTGTTTTTCAGAACTGTAAATCTGAAGAAGCAGCCTATGTCTTTATTCCACACAGTTATTCGGTCAACTGCATGCATTTTTCTCCGTTCAATCCTGCTCACTTGCTGTCTCTAAGCAGCGAAAGTCTGCGATGTGGCGACGTCACTAAAGCTGTCTTTGATGAGGTGAGTGCTCCCTCAGTTGTGCTGCGTACTCCTTGGAAATCTCTTGGTGTGCACTGCTCTGAATTTTTAGTCTCGTTGTACCCAAGGTGTTACTTGTTGGCTTTGTTAACAAGGAAGTTGAAGATTCCATTTCTGCAGGGACCCATGAAGTAACCTTTAATTAACATCATAAAAATATGCAGATGCTTCCTACTCAATAAAACGTAGTAACAGCTTGGGTAATCCCAATTTCCTTCCTGCAGAGACAGTTGCAAGTATTGAATTTAATTTCCTACTCCGTACTGAAGCAATATGTGCCTCTTTTCAAAAGCGTTACCTTTTAACGATGACAAACGAGAGCGATTTAAAGAACTACATCTTACAGCCCACCCCTGCCCAAATAAACATTGTAAAACAACATAAAGCATGAGCTGACTTTGCTTTTCTCAGGCTTCAAGTGAGCAAAATGCTGTGACTGTCTCCGCGGTGAGCCAGACAGCTGAACTGAGCAGCTTCCTGATGCTTGCTTTGTTTACTTGCTTTTGGCAGATACATCTGCATTGATCAGCTCTCAAGGGTTGAAAAATGTAACAAGCTGCAAGCGTTTCAAGCTTTTTTTGCCCGGCTCTTCCAGGCACTGTAATTTTGGTGGGGTTGCAGGCAGGCCAGCTGCTTGGGAAGTATCTGCAATTGGTTGGTCAGGAGGCCAGGAAGGTCCAGGGGGGCTCGCTCTTTGGGACAAATGCTTGCAAGAACGTGTCTGGAGGTCGAGGGAAGAGAAATGCCATTCTCCTTCTGGGTTTGCCTTATGCCACCTTGCACAACCTTGCGATACCTCTGGGAGTATTGCTGCTCTTGGAAAGGCTGCAGCTGCTAACGGGGAGAGTCTGCATGCCGAGAGAGCAGAAACATGGAAGCTTTCCTGCAGCGTTATCGCACTTGTGGCTGATCGCTGCTTTGAGAGGAAACTGCCATGGGATAAGGTTGCTTGACATCCTGACTCCGATCTCCCAAATGACAGGAAACCAAATTCACGTTTCTGCACCTGGCTCAAGGTTTCTGTAGCATTGGAGACTGAAGGGTGTCGTTAATCCTCAGTCAGCAGGCGCTTGAGGGTAACAGCTGTTTGACTGCTGGACCATAGAGGTGATAGTGTCTTGTAAGAATTCTAGCAGTGCATGCAGAGTGTGTTGATTCCAGTTTGTTTGGGATGGTTAATTATCTCCTCTGTAGAAAGCTTACCAGTTCTACGGGAGGGTTCCCTACATGGGGAGCTGCGGCAGGAACTAACAAATGGGGCAGTCTCTGTTAGTATTTTTAGTATATCAAAAAGGGAGAGCATGAAATCTACATCCCATAGAATGTTTTGGGTATTGTTAATAACTCTGTGTATCTCATCGAATAGTTTCGGTTACATTTGACCTTTTTCTATGCTCAGATATGGAGAAGTGAGGAAAACTTATCTTCCTTTGACTTTTTGGAAGATAATGCCTCCACTGCAATAGTAGGACACTGGGATGGCGATGTCACTGTTCTGGACAGACGGACCCCAGGAACATCTTCGGAGCTTTCTGCAGACATTGGCTTCAAAAAAACAAGGACAGTCCACGTTCACCCAGTGAATAAACAGTACTTCGTTGCTGCTGGCTCAGTGTACGTATCTCAAAATGAACGGCAGTTGTTCTGTATTTTCAGCATTTTGTCTGCATTGGTGCCTGAAGTCGGCTGTAAATGGCACATTAGGAGGGCAGGAGCAGCTGTTGGTGAGGCAGACAATTTGTCAGCCTCAGTGCATAGTCAAAGCTTTCTTGATCTTTTTAGAAAACGTGTTTTTAGTTCTTAGCAGGATTTAAAATGGGATATGCTTTGACTTCCCTTCAGCTTTTAGTAACGGGTACAAAATGGTCTTTTCTGTCACTGGGTTTTGGCAGATGACGGTGCAGAGAGATTTTAATGAGCCCCTGGCCTGAGCTGGTTCTGGTGCTCTCGAAGTCCTTTGGACCACTGGCCATTTGAGTGAATATGCACTGCCAGAGTGAAGTTCCAGACAGCTCACAGCGTTGTTTGGTAAATGGAGAATCGTTATTAACTGTCGCCTTGTCAGCTGTGTTCTGTGTGGTGTGTGTTGCAGGGATGTTTGTATTTATGATGTTCGATACCTGAAGCCCAAGGGGAACAAGCCTGTGAGCTCTCTCAAAGGACACACGAGAAGTGTTTCTTCAGCGTATTTCTCGCCTGTCACTGGGAACAGAGTTGTGACAGTGTGTGCTGACAATAAGCTGAGGTAAGGCAGTACGGGAAGGAGCAATTTATATGGAAAATGTCACCTGGTAGTTTTGTATCACTATTATTTCCTGTCTGCATGACCCATCACTGAGAGCTTTCTGTCTTTATCACTTTTTTGAAAAGTGATAAAGATTTACTTGCATTCTTAATGTTGTTTTTTGTCATTTTTGGGTGGGGGTTTTTTCTAATTCTCATTTTCCTGAAGAATATTTAACAGTGAACAGTAAAATACACAGGTACTGTTAGTCTTTTAAAAACAAACAAACAAAACTAAACAAAGCCCCCAAATCCACACAAACAAAAACCAGCCAAAATCCTGGCTTATGAATATAAATTGAAAATGCTTAGAAAATGAATTTCTTTATAGCTGCTGGTACTTAAAATTATGATGATATCAACTCTTTTGTAACTGGTCTACCATTTGATAATTTAAACTGCTGTGAGTTGTGTTATATTAGAAATCTAGGGGTTTTTGTTTTCTACTTTGTAGTTTTGTGACCTTAATTCAGGTGATCTGTTCATGTAAAGACCTGATTGCGTCTGCATATTCGCCAGGTACATGTTTGTAAGTCCTGGATTGTATCAAAGACTAGCAGGTACAAACAAGGGGGCAGTTAAGGCCAGGTTGAAAGTCACACCTCTGCTCTTGAGACTGCCTGTGGTTTTAAAAGGTGGGGTAAGCGCGTGCGTTCTGGAAGGAATCTGAATGTGGTGCAGTTGTTACAGTATTAGGTGTTTTGTCTGGAAATTGGATTTTCTTTCTTTCCCTTTGCACATACACAGGAGAGTTCTTCTGTGCGAGTTCTGTGTTGCTGTAATGCTTTCTTTCCTGTGATGTCCTTACTATATATAATTGAAGGTCTGCTCTTCATAGTATGAACATTGTAAATCCTTGGTGCTAAGAGAGCGAGCCTCAGAGTACAAAATGGGTATGAGTAAACCAGGATGTTTGTGCGTGACAGACTGGAGAAAGCAGATAGAGGTTCATTTATCCGCTGCCTCCTCCACAGGAGAAAGCAAGCAGCTCTTAACTCAGCAGCATATGGAACTCTGTGCCCTTGGGGGGTGGGATCCTAGAAGTTTATCCAGGTGAAGGAGAGCCTAGAACGGGGGATCTGTTGGTTTGTCTGTCAGTGGAGCTCACCCCTGCCTGAGGAATTCCCAGCACCACGAGCTGTGCGTGGTGGGGGTTCACTCTGGTGTGTGTTGTCCCTTCTCTTGTGTCCTTCTCGGGGCAGCCTGTTTGTGCAGTGACTGAGCAGACAGGACACTGGGCTCGAGGAGCCTGTCACCTGTCCTAGAATCGTTCTGGTGCTCTTCCTGTAACACCTTTCAGAACTGATGACCTTCAATTCTAGCTAAAAGCAAATCCAGTTTAAAAAGAAAATTTAATACTTTCATTTGGAATGTTGGCGCTTGTATTTGGGCTGGATGTCTATGTGCTGTTTGTCACTATAGTCCAGAGTCTCCTGTAGTCTGGTCCCTGTGCTGATACATCCTTTATGAGGAGAGGGCGGACTTTTTTAACACGTGCGTGTTTTATTAACGCGCAGTTTTGTGTTCCAGGATCTACGACACCACCTCTTTGTCATCGGCGGTCACGGTTCTCAGTACTGTCAGGTGAGCGGAGCGCGCTGGGGCTGAGGACAGTGCACTGGGGCTGTCCTGCTGGGGGCTGCGTGGTGCTGATTGTCCAAGCAGTCAGGGGGTCGCTGGCAGCTGTGGGGGTGACAGCAGCCAGGTGCCCTCCTTGCCTGAGAGTGTGCTCTAGTCCTTGCGAGTGCCAGCAGTGGCTTTTGTTCCGAAAGCACGGCTTTGAGTGGGTACAGCCTGCAGGGAAGCTTCGCTGCCTTCCCGTGTACTGGGAACAGGGTGGTTTGTGACTTCACAAAGGTGTTTTGTGTCAGAATGCTCTTGCTGTGTGTGCTGTTGAAATATCAAAGGTTACTTCTTACCGGTAAATGACGTGGGTTTGGGTAGTCAACACTTGTAAACCACCTTTGTGCTCCAGAAGGGCGAGTTGTTGTCAGTGTTGGTTTGCTAAGGAGCTGGAACCAGATGAGTGACTGGCTTGAAAATTCTTAAGTTTATTGAAAGGCCAGATCTGTACTTGTGCTCTTTTTACTGAAATCTGTGACCATGAAGTGTAACCCACTTGGACTAACGATCACTTAATGTCGGAGTACCCTCTGCTTTACCTCCTTGCTCCGTTACATTTCCTTGTCCATCCCACCCATGGTAGGATAGCGATCCACTGAATGGCTCTGAGCAGCTCGGGCTGTCAGGTGTGGGACAGTGCTGAGCCATGGTTTAGGAGGTGGAAGATGGACTTAGGCAAATAGGACATAAATGAGGGCACTAAAAAATACCGGGTTCAGTAAGAGGAATGTTTCTCTCTTTCTCTCCCTGTTTGTTTCTCTGAAGCCATAACAATAACACAGGCCGCTGGTTATCCAGGTTCAGAGCAATCTGGGACCCTAAGCAGGAAGACTGCTTCGTGGTGGGCAGTATGGCACGTCCAAGGCACATAGAAGTCTTCCAAGATACTGGAAAACTGTTGCACACTTTTTATAACCTTAACTGCCTTGCTTCCGTGTGTTCCATTAATGTTGTTCATCCCAGTAAGAATGTCTTAGTGGGCGGCAACTCCAGTGGCCGCCTTCATGTGTTCAAAGAATAAGGAAAGTGCCTCAGATTAATGCACAAAGAATAAAATAAATTTGTTTAATCCCTATTAAGGTGTTCCTAAGCTAACTGTATTTTCTCAGGACAAAAGTGTATTTTGAAAGCTTTAGAATAAATCTTCTAAACTACCCTTGGCATTCTCGTCTTTAATTAGAAAAAGATACTGATCCTGCTATGGCAATCAGTTTGTACCTAGATAAATACCTTTCCCTGATACTGAAGTAACTTCTTAAAAAAAAAAGACAGACTGCTGGCTCAGTAGGATGCTGCTGTGTATGAGGCACATCTTAATGATTCTCATTAGCGATTCTGGAGCACTTCCGCTCTGCTGGCTTGTGTGGTGTTAAGGCTGGTAGTAAGTGTTGAGTATCTGTGTCTTGGGCAAAATCTGTCCCGTAAGTGAGGTGCCTTGTTAAACCTTCCTGGAGGCATTAGGAGGGTGACTGCGATGGTGCCACCCGGGGCTGTTTGTGTCTCTAACTGACCAGGGAGCGTGCCCCGCGCCACCTGTGTGTGCGGCAGCGTGAGGCAGGCGGGTTTCAGGCCGCGGAGCCAGAGCGGAGCGTGCTGCCCTGCTGTGCTCATGGCCCCAGCGCTCCTAATACTGGTGAGTGGGTTCACCAAAGGCCACGTTCCTGCCGGTTTTGAGCTGAGTCTTAAGTAAAAAATTGGTACCGACACCATAAATACTGAACAAATCTCATACCGACTCTGGTTTTCATGATATTTAAATATTTATTTAAATTTAAAAATACTTTTCATGGCACCAATGATTTTATGCTAACTAAGATATTGAATATGTAGAAAAAGGTACATTTTGAAGGAAAAATGTAACTTAGAGTATTTGGCACATGAAAGGTTAATTCCTAGATTTTGTTTTTTATGAAAACTAAGAAATTCACATTTTCAGGTATTTTACCATCTACTGCTTAAAGATGCAGTATGCTATGACGAGATTTTTTTTTTTTTTCTTCTGATATAAGAATCTATGGAAACAACATTTTAATATAAAGACAGGTAAAACTAACAGTAGTGGAACACAAGACATAATATGGAACATACAGGAAAAACACACAATGAAAAAAATCACCAGTTCTCATGGGTTTGCAGTAAAACGCTGGGTGGAAACTGCAGAGGTAAACTAGGGCCGGGTCTGCCACTGCTCCAGAGGGAGCCCATGTCGGGGGTTGCCAGGGTCAGGGCGTAGAGGCTGCGCTTTGGAGGGAAAATGTCTCGTGTACAGGGCGCGCGGGGCCGGGCGCCTCGCGGGCGGATGGGCTGTGCTGTTACACCACGCAGGACATCAGCAGTGAGGAGGAGGAGGAGGAGGAGGGAACGCTGCATCTTTAACCTGGGGTGAAAAACGTCAGCTTCGGGACTACCACGCACTGCATAGAAACACCATAACTACGGACTGAGGTAGGAACACTACACTAAGAGTTAATTTTGCTATGTTGCATAAAACCAGGATTATCATGTAAAAATCAATCCTCCGTCTCCTGGCAGCGCTCGTAAGGGCTCGGGCCTGCTCAGGATTAGGGGCTGTACGTAAAACCCCTCCTCGGCCCTTGTGCTGTAAGTGGGCAGCCACAGCCGCGTCCTCGGTGGTGAGACCTGACGGCTCAGGTCTTCATTGCCCCCTCCCCCAGACAGTAGCTCAGCAGGACCTCTCGTTATTGCCGTGACAAATGATCCAAGTCTGGCCAACTTGTGCTGCTGGATCAACCAACATCATCCTCGTGCTCCTTCGCCAGGCACCGGCTGAGCCAGGGCCGGACCCGCGCGTGCGGTGATGGACGGTGGGATGCTCAGAGACAAGAACGCGGAAATCAGGCTTTTTAAAACTGCAGTTATGGCCCCAGCTTACGTAAAATCTCTCCCTGAGATGAAATAAAACTTGCTCACCTGTTTTTCACCTGTTTTTGTTAAGTATATCCAACTTCTCAACTGAAACTTAACAGAACTGGCTTTTATTGCTCCCTGTGTAAATAGTCTGCTGCTTCCCAGGTAACTGAAGGTCCTGGTGGTTACGTCACAAGTACGATGAGTTGGTTTTATTGATTTTTGCTTAAGAACAGACAGGTCTAATGGTTGTCCATTGGCTTGTTCAGTGTCACCTCCACTCCTGCGGTTCTGGCCTTTTTATCTTCAGAAAAGTCACAAAATTATAGCTCCTTTCTCTATTCCAAAACTAGCGACGGGTTAATCTGGTGTTAGGCTTCCGGGCTACAAAAGCATTTACTCTTACGCCATTTGCTCAGCGTGAACCGCTTGGTACAGCGCACCACGGTCACCCAAACCGTAAAGTAAAAAAAGACTTGATTAGATTCAATAACAAAATAGCATTTTGTTGTTAAAATAGACCTTGAAACAGTCTTTTTCTTTTTTTTTTTTTCTTTTTTTTTTGTACAAAACAGGTACAATTTCAGAGGCTAAAGGTCTTCCTAATAAATCCAACATGGTCACTACCAGCTGCAGGCCCAGGCGGGGCCAGGAGCGCCGGGTGTGCGCTCGCCTGCCCGCGCTCTCCCTGCCCTCAGGAGCGCTGATGTGTCAAGGCTTAGGAGAAGCGACGGAAGGCTGAGTGCAGCGCAGGGTGAGGGCTCCGTGCGCCGGGCGACACAGGGAGCCGGCTTGCACGCCCACCTGGGAGTGGGGGGAACTGGGGTGTCCCCCGATAGCATCACGCCGCGTGTCGCCACATAGGAGACTCCGGTTAGCAAGGAGGGATCGCTGCAAAGCGGTACTTGGAAGGTGGTGGCGGTGGTGGTGTGCACAGTGGTGGATTTAATAATGTAACAGTACACGAGTGTTTAAATTAATACTCAGTAGCACCATTGCTAAAGCTCCTGCATAATGCAGCATCGCGAGCCTCCCGGCTGATGCTCGTACCATGGTGGGTGGCAACAGGGAAATAAATTCCTCTCTGCTCGGTGCTTCCGAAGTCATACGCGCGTCTGTGAGAATCGAAACGGTAAAGTGTTGTGCGGGCTCCAGGGGTGGGAGCAGCGTGGCTGAGCACGGGGAGGAGGAGGCCCCGGGGGCTGCACCCACCCCCTCTTCCTCCCGGAAAGCCGCCTCCTTGGCCGCACCGTGCTGTGGGTCGGGAAGGGAGGGTTAGTGTGTGCCGAAGGTGCCCCGGTGGGTCCCGCGTGTGGGGGACGGCGGCAGGTCTCTCCCCAGGCCCCCGGCTAGTTACATGGCGACTCCTGCCTTCAGGTGTCAATGAGCAGGCTTACCACGGCGCGGACTTTGCAGGCAAACCATCGCCTGAGGGGACAAAAGTATTGGTAATGGAACTGCTCGAACTCGGGGGTCTGGCGGATATCACGGAAAAAGGCAGTGTCAAGGTCGGACTCGGTAAGGATGATCAGGAGGAGGAGCAAAACAAAGAGGAGTCCAACTGTCACAAGGAGCAAACGGAGGACACTTAAAACAAACTTATTCACCTGTTCTGCCTGCGCCGCCCCCAGGCCGCCGGCACCAGGGCACAGGGCCCGCAGCTCGCTGCCCAGCTCCTCTGCTTCGGCCGCTGCCGGCGTGCCGGCCTCCGACTCCTTCTCCTCCTCGATGCTGCATGGGGCCCCGTTCGCCTGCCGCGAGAGCAGCATCAGCTCCAGGCTGTGCTCGGCCACCGGCGTGGGCAACACGCTGTCTGCCGGGCTGTAGTTCTCATCGGCGATGACGGCCACCCGCTCACTGCTCTCAGCGCGGCCGCTCCGGCCAGGGGCTGTGAAGGCGTCACCGTGGGAGGCCGAGCGCACGGGGGTCGAGTGGGCACTGTCACGCAGAGACTCCAGGCCTGGGGGAGAAAAGGGGAATGCTCAGCGGTTCCACGGCCAGGCACCCCTCCCTTCAGCCCAGCAGCCCTGGCAGGGATGGAGCACGTCTGCCTTGGCTGCTACTCCTTGGGTTTGGTCCCTCGGGGCCGGCAGCCGCAGCTCGTGACTGCCTGGGTGACGCTCAAACACCCGTGTGACTCGTCGCTGTCCCTGACAGCCCTGGCTGTCAGCCTGGACTGCGGGCAGGGGCCTGGGCTTGTCCTCAGTTGATCACAAGCACCTCGTGTGCTCCAACTGCTACGAGGTCGCTGCCCCCGGCTGCTTGAGCCCCTGTCAGCAGCACCAGCCCCTCCGTGTCGTGTCGCAGACAGGGGTGAGCCGGGGGTGGGGGGTGGCAGAAACGCAGCCCAAGGGGGCTGGGCCAGGCATAAGCGCTCCCTGCGGCACCACTGCAGACAGCTGAGCCCGCTACAGCCCACAGGGTGATCCTTCGGGATTTATCCTTCCGGATTTGCCTCCTGTCTGGCACAGTCCTCACCTGTGGGAGCCCCGGGCCAGCCTGGCCGCCCGCCTTGAGGCGGTGAATTAAAAGACGACCTCAGGCCACAGGTGTGATGCAAGGGCTGTGCCTGCCATGCACAAGGTGGCCCAGAGCCACAGCCCCGTCACACGCAGGAGACTTCGGGGGCTGCACGTGGGGCCAACCTCACCCACAGCTCTGATTCCTGCTGCGTCACTAAAATATGAAATGTTTTACACCCACTCAGGAATGTGTTTTAGACACGGCCAGGAGCCACGCGAAGAGCTGCCCAGTGAGCCGGGCTGCTCTTTGCACTGCGGCTGAGCGTGAGGGGCAGGAGAAGGGGAACTCCTCCTCCTCCTCCCCAGCGCCCTCCCAAAAACCCCGAATTCCAAGAAACTTCCACACCCCCACGCCAGGACTTGTTCCTTGCAGTACTCACAGTGAGAGGGCAAGCAGCACGGGGCAGGAGGTGGCCAGGAGCAGCCAGTCCCCAGTGCCACCCCGCAGCCGGCTGCGAGGGGTCAGTGCTGGACACGTGCCCAGGTGGGGAGGGCACAGCGCGCCAAAGCACCACAGCACACGGTGTCACTGGGTGCCCTGGCCCCGTGCCCTGCTGCAGGGTGAAGTGGAGAGCCCCGAGCCCATCCCTGCTGGTGTTCCCTGGGGATTTGCAGCCTCCAGCTCATAAATGCTCCCCAGATGCCTCAGGATCAGCTTGGCTTAACGCGAGTGCCACTGCGGGCACTGAGCACGAGGGGCAGCTCTGGCGATAAGCGCAGGGGAGGAATAAACATGTTCTCACCCCAGCAGCTATGTTTTCTCGTGTGTCACAAAGCTCATGTGACACTCACGGCACCCGCTGGGTCCCTGATAGGGTTGGCACCTACTGGGGTGGCGGCAGCTCAGGGCTCACTGCCAGAAGAGCGGTGCCGGTCCCCCAAACCCCAACCATCCTGCTCCGTCCTTTCTCCACAGGACTGCCTTAAAAAGCTAAAAAGTCTGGGGAAGCTGGATCCAGCCTGAAAACCAGAGCTGCATTGTGGTAACAACCACCCAGGGTCCAGCCAGCACAGGAGACCCCAGCCGCTCCCCACAGCACCTACCCTGCACCCCACATTCCTACATCCAGTCACAGGGAGCCTTTGGGGACCCCCGGGGACGCCCCTGCTGAAGATGAGCCCAGACCCCGCGCAGCCCGGCAGCGCAGCGTTACCTGGTGCAGGTGCATCCCCGGGGCCGTGCAGAGCATCGTAGCCGGGTCTGGGGAGAGCCGGGAGGAGCGGCAAAGCCCCCAGAGCCCGGGCCAGCAGCTGCGGCCCCAGGGCCAGCACCCGGACCCTCACCTCCCGGCAGCAGTGATTGATGAGCCGCAGGTGGACGCTGACTTTGGTTTTAATCTTTATCAGGCACTTCACCATGGCGGCACGGGCAGCGGTGGGCCTGGCTGGGGGCACGGGGCACCCACAGGGACCGCGATGGGACGCAGGGTCCGCTGCTCGCCCACTGGCACGGCCGGCGCAAGCGGCGCTGGGCCCCGGGGTCAGGGCTATTTTGGGCTCCTGCATTTCCACGGGACTGAGCTGAAGGGAGAGCGCAGAGGGCGCAGAGCGGCAGCTGCTGGCGCAGGAGTGGTGCCGGGAGGCTGTGCCTGCTCGGGGCCATTCCCCACGGGAGGCTACTCGCAGCTCTTGCCCCCTCCCAACAGCACGTGCGGGAGGTGGGGGAGAAGGTGTTCATTTAACTGGGGGGCAGAGGTGACCCTGTCCGCAGGGCTGCCGTGGCTGCCAAGCGCACTTCTGCCCCCACATCAGCACGGATGTCAGCCCTGGGCTCCCTCCATGGAAATAAACACCCCCCCTCCTCCAAGGGACCGCTCCCTCGGGGCGGGCGGCATTTCTGCACCCTGTCCGTGCCCATGGCCCAGGGAGCCGGATCTCTGCAGCTGTGCTGGGGCTGGCACTGCACGCCCCCCTCGCTTCCTGCCATCCCCATTCCCTCATCCACTTCCCGGTTTTCCAAACTTCTATGTGTCTTCCCGTGGCCCTGACACACACCAGCAGCACCCATCACAGACACTTGTTTCCGTCACCCCTGTGTCACCGGGAGTCAGATGCTGCCATCACCAGTGGGTACAACAGCCACAGCCCCCAGCGTTGTCCCCAGACCTGTGGGGCAGTGCCAGGGCTGGTCCCAGCACTTTGCCCTCTGCCAACCCCCCCTCCCAGGTGCAGCCCGGCCCTGGGACAGCGGCCAGGGGCTGGCACAGGGCTCCAGCTTCACAGACTGGAAGAAAACCAGCGTTTCCGAAGGCAAGCCATCGGCAGTGGCCAGTGGCCGGCCAGGAGCAGCTCCCAGGCAGGCAACCAAAAGTTCTTTCGCAAACCAGGCTGTGTGTGGTCAGACCCTGGCCCTGTGGCACTCGGTACCACCCTGCTCTGCTGGGCCCCTGGGTGCTGGTGTGCCTCTCCAGGCAGCTCTGCTTTGCTTTCAAGACACGCTGGTGTGCGCAGGGCCAGGCTGCCAGTGCCGCTTCAAAGGAGGGCTCAGTCCCCGCTCCCCTGGGTCAGAGCTATCAGGGCAACCTGCAGCCTTCTGCGGTATTTCCAAGTTAAATGAACATGGCTGAGAAATTCTCCTCTGCTTCACGTCAGCACTGGAAGCTTCTGTCCCACAACCAGCCCTCCGCTTTGCCTGGGCTCAGCCATTGATGCCAAAGTGGCCCCAAGCCACACGAACAACACCTGGCACTGCCCAGCCTCACTGTAAGACCCTGGGGACACATCAGGGACCTCCCCTGCCTCAGCGTCCCCACTCCAGGGGCTACAAAAACCACCTGGAGGTGCGCATCTGCTTTCTGTGCGTGCCAGGCTTTTGCATACGTGGATGCAGACGCATATATTTATGCCCACACGTACGTGTGTCCGCGGTGCCAGGGCTGCCCCGGCTCGCGAGCCCCGGCAGTGGCAGAAGAGCCGCCCCGTGCCCTACCTTCCATGATGGAGATGTGCACGGCTCTCCTGCGGGTGCGGGGCACGCTGCTCAGGCGGGGGCCGTGGGTGATGGAGGGGCAGCTCCGGCTTGGCACCAGCCCTGCCCTGGGGACGAGAACAAGGACAGTGTCAGAGCGGCTCTCCTGCTGTGGTCTTGTGGCTCCCTCCGCCGTGCCGGGGAGCCGGGCACCAAACCCCCGGGAGGCCCCGGCCCCAGGGGCTGCACCCTGCCGCTGCTGCCGGGCTCTTACCGGTGAATCTCGGGCGGCTCCCTCTTGATCTTGGCGCTGGACTCCATCACCTCCTTCGCAACACGGCCACTGCGGGTGGTTGAAGAACAGCAGCGGTGAGGACACGAGCACTGCGCCAGCGAGCTGTGAGCTCCCCCCACAGCACACCGTGCCCCCTCCCCACACACACAGGCCGGTCTGGGAGCTCTCCCCATGGCTCCAAGGGAAAACAGAAATATTTGCTGGAAAAGAGGGGTGATGGGAAGAGCAGGGAAAGGCTGGGCTGGCACCTCTGCTGCCGCATTTTGCTGCTTCACCTGGCAGGAGATGCTGGACACTGTGGAATCACCTCCCCTCTTGGGGACACACACACCATGGGCACCCAGGCCCTCCTGTGCCACCATCATGCACCTTGCAGCTGGGGATCTGGGGATGCGCTGGGGTCTCTCGTCCACAGAGATACAAGGTCCCAGGTCCAGGCTTTCATTCCAGGGCCACAGAGGAGCAACACCCCCGAGGAATTTAGGAACCATGCCGATTCATTTCACTCCTTGTTCTCAAAACCCAAACCCCAAAGCTCCCCATCCGCTCCCCTCCTCCACTCCTGTCCCTCCAAAACTGCAGTTCTGGGGCTGGGGAGAGGGATGTCAAGCTGTGAAACAGAGGAAGAAGTGGGGATGGCCTCACTAAGGCGGCAGCACTGCAAGAGGAGGACCCTCAGCAAGTCTTCAGCCCACTGCAGCCCTGAACGCTCCCCAAAGCACGTCCAGAGGAGCACCCGAAAAATACATCCAGTAACTGCTACTTACTGTCATTATTTACCTGTATCGGAACCGGCTTCCCTTGAAGAACAAGTTGCTGCTGGACACCGTCCGGACCTGGCTCGACTTCTCCAACCTGCAACAGCACCAAGAGCTGCATGAGCACCCTGCACCACCGGCCGGGTGCTGAGCACCTGGGCAGGGTCCGGCCCGCGGCATTGCTTCATGGCAAAGCCTTTGCCTGACTCTGTTTCCAACGCACCTCACGGTGGTGAGGATGGATTGCTCTGCTGATGCTGGTACAGCATCCCCCCCACCAGACTGACCCCCAGCATCAGAGGGTGGGAGCCGTGTGCCGCCAGCGAGGCCAAATTACAGGAGCAAAGCCACGGAGATGTGAAATACCATCAGGAATGAAACACGCCACAGCCAGTGGTGGGGTGGCACCAGCTGGTGGGACACAAGCACCCGGTCCATCACCCCACAGCCCTCTCCGCTGGCACAGCATGTCCCTGCTGGCAGCAGAAGTGTTGCCGTACCTGGGCTCCAGGGCAAACCTGCTGCCAATGGCTTCTCCAGTGGCTGGAGGGGTCTTGGTCCCAGGTCCCTGGGGCCACCAGTGAGTGCCCGCACGCAGGAGTGGCACAGGGCTGAAGCTCTCCAGGGGTTAAAACCCTCACCACAACCTCTGCGTCACAGGGGTGTGGGAACAGGCCCGTCCCAGGCGGGCTGGCACTCACTGGGGTCAGTCTGGCCAGTGGCAAGTGAAACCACCAGGAAGGACAGTCCTATCTCCTCCTCCTCATCACACCGGAGCTGGTCCCTTGCCCCAGGAGGAGCCCAGCAGCACCTCGGCTGAGCCCACAGTCCACTCCACTGGGTGTGTAATCCAGCAGTAATCTACTGACATGATTAATCATAAAAAGATTTGTAAAGCAATACTGCAATTTCATTTCATGTTAATATAATGAGAAATGAAACCTGCTGATTGCAGCTGTTGATTGCAGTATTCCCAAAGAGAATACATCACACGCTTTATCTCCCATCTTGCTGATTAAAATAAAACTCATTACAAAGCACAAAGCAGGCTATTTTTAAGTACAACATGAGCAGGATGGTAAAACCAAACTGTTCCACCTGGCACCTCCCTGTTTTTTTGGCAGACAATCCAGCCCGTGACCTCTCCTTTTCTGTCTGACAGCCCAATTAACCAAACCAGGGGCAGAAAAGCTGCCTTGGTGGCCAAGAACCAGGGAGCCAGAGCTCCTAGGAAAGGACACCACCTTCCCCATCCAGGCCAGAAGTCCTGCAAAGCCAGGCAGCTGGTGGGGATGGTCCCTCAAGCCACCGTCCCCAACTGCCCAGGCTCACAGGTGCAGCCAGACTGCACATCACCTCCCCAGTCCCTTGAATATTTCCCATGAATAATTACCTTGTTCCCAAACAGCTTAGAAGCAGATTATTTCGGGAAGTTTTTAAGCCTTCCCCATTAAAAGGCTGGCTTTTCTAAAGCGCCCTGGGGCACTGGCTTGACTTCAGTGGGGATTTTTGTGCAGGATTCAGCACAAACAGACCCTGCAAAGCCATTTTAAAAATCCATCCCTGAATATTAGGTCAAAAAAACCTTCCTTCAGTTCCGCCAGTGTCCGTCCCTGCTGCATCCTGCACTGGCCACAAGCTGCACTTGAGCACCCGAGCATCTGCAAGTGCGGTGGGCTCCGAACAAGCTGCTATTAACCAGGAAAATGCTGAACTACATCTGCTGTTGCAGACAGGACTCGTGCTGGTTGCTCAGCATTAAAAGCTTAATTGCCAAACAATTAGTTTTAATCTCCTGATTAAAGGTTTGCTGTGGAGGAGTGAGTGCATCAGGGATGGGGTGGGGAGCAGAGCCCTCAGCATGGGGACACTGGTGCTTTTGGTGGCTGGTGACTCTGCCGGGGCCACTGGGACAGGGGTGCCATGTGGCTGGTGACAGCCAGCGCCCGAGCCCCGGTACGTGGATGGAGCCCTCGGTGGGTGCTGTGCTGACCCATGGGGAGATGCAGAACACACCACCACGCACGCCCGGGTGGCCTGGCACTTACTTGTAGAAAGCCTGGTTTTCTATGCCACACTTCCAGAGGTGTTTGCAGGCTTCTGGTGTTGGGGCAAAATAGGTGAGAACAATTTTCTTTTCCTAAAGGAGAAAGGCAAGGAGTCAGCAGGGGAAGTGAGTGAGTGATGCCCGCCAGGCAGATCCTCCTCCAGAGCCGCTCAGGACACAGGGAAACGTTGGAGCATCAGCAGACACCCCAGCATGGCACCTTGCACAAGGGACGGGCAGACATCTGTGCCAGTGACCTACCACCCATCTCCTCTGGCTTACCTGCCTTTTTAAATACTCAGAAATAAATTGTTATAAACATCACGCTGATGACTTATGTGGGAGCCAATTTCAGCCAGAGGTTTTTTCAGGCTGATTTCATTAACCAGGGCTGACCACCATCCCGCTCAGTAACAAATAACCCCAACAATCCCAAAGGCAGCACACGGCTGCAGCAGGCAGGCACAGCAAGAAGCTGTGGGAGGTCCCAGGCTGCTGCTCGGGGCAGAGCCCCTCTCCTGGGCACAGCCCGGGGCTCACCTGGGGTCTGCAGGCTCTAACACCCCAAGCAAGCTGCCAGCAGGAGCAGGGAGGTGACCCCAGTGCTGCCACCGAGGTGCAGCCCCTGCCACCATGTCCCTGCACCACCAGGCACAGGGTGACGCTGCTGCAGGCTGTTCACGGAAAACCTGCTGAAGTAACGACCACGGCTGCGCTCAGAAGCCCCATGGGAAGGGAAAGCACTCACCTCTTTCTGACTTACGTATAAATAGAAAGTCTTCCCTTCAAATTTCATTTTGGTCACCTCGTTCCTGAAAGGACAAGGACAGGCAGGTGAGAGGCACCGCTGCCCAGCTGGCTCATGGGCACGGCACCGGCCAAAGCACTTGCTGGGAGCTGCGGGCTGAGCACTGGTGCTTGGGGGATGGCAGTGGGGCAGCTTCAACACCCTGTTTTCCATCCCTGGGAGGTGCCACAGGGAGGTGAGAGCAGCCCTGGCTCAGAAACCAGCAGCTGGAAGGGGGGAAGCTGACAGTCAGTGGGGTGTCCCAGAGTCACTGGGACCCCATCACATGGGCACTGGCTGGGTGGCAATGCCAGCTGCAAGGGACACACTGGCCAAAATCAGAGATGCAGCAAAAACCAAGGAACAACACAACCAGTTTCAGAGGGGCTGGGGGGCTTTTGGGGGATTCAGGCAACATGCAGATGATTCAGTTTAATATTAAGTAGACAAATGTTAAAAACAGCAAGTCCGGGGCCACAAAGCAAATGGGGAGAGAGGACAGCTCACACAGGGGAGCCCTGCTGCATACTGACCAGGAGCAGGCTTGGGGGCCAGGGTAGAAAAGCCCCTGGAGCCAGCAGCCCAGCGTACGGCTGCCACAAAGGAGGCAGCTGGGCTCCTGGGCTCCTCCAAGGGTGGGACAAAGCAAGAAGTGACACCCTGAGCATGCAGCATGGCACCGCTCAGCACTGCTCTCCCGGTCTCAGGAGAATCCCGACCACACAGCACTGTGAAGATGAGCTGTTCTCCCCTGCTTGAGATGCGGGTGTGCAAGCTCACGGGTGTGCTGGTGCAAGCATGTGCAGGGCACAGGATGCGGTTTCCAGCTGCGGCAGCATCACTCCCCTGTGTCCCCTGCTCAGACCCCACCCCAGCTCAGATGGGGGCACTGGGGGCACTTACCACCATCATGCACATAACAGACACAACACTCCTAACTCGGTGCAGTGTGAGCACCCAGGGAAGGCCCCCGGCACTGGCATCACCCACATGCCCTGTCTGTGGGGGCTCACCCAAGCATCCCTTGAACACCCCAGGGTGACGTGGGGCACTCGTGGCCTGTGCCCTGCAGCACCATGAGCAGAACATCTCATGAGCAGAAGCGAGCCAGCCGGCGTGGCTCCACGCAAGCAGGGCACCACGGGCGATGCTGGGGTGGGAACTCACCATTTGATGAAGTGAACTCTCTTGTTTCCCTGCAGAACAACAAAACCGAAAGGAGTGAAGGCCAAAAACGCTGCATTCCCCGACACGTCCTGGAAGACAGCAACAATTTCTCATCAAAATATTGCCAAGCCAGCAAAGCTTATACATCAGAAGCGATCCTCAGCCCTAAATAAAAGGCAGTGGCGCTGCAGAATCCTCCACACCACCTCTGCCAGCGGGATGCTCCCGGCAGGCTCACCAGGACCGTGACACCCTCCACACACAGCAAAACCCGCAGCCGAATAACACGGCAGCCGGCCCAGCAGCGCTAATGAGGAGAAACCACGATGCAGCTCCCAGCCCCAGCTGCCCCGTCCTCATGTAGAAATAAATAGTGAAGGCAGTGCCCCACCAAACCTTTCACTAGTAATTAAACCAGGAAATAGTAAAAACCCGTTACACTTGACTCCCTCAGAGCCCTTCACAGCCAGTGCAGATGGGCGGCATTGAGACAGTTTAAAACCAATAATTAGTGTCATGTCCAGAGCAAGGCAGCAGTTTAACTTAATCATAATGTCTAGACTCCAGGGAAGCTATTGTTAACTGAATTGGTGTGCATGGGAAAAACGATATATGCTGAATTTTAAAAAATATTATGAAACAGTTGTGGCCAGTTAGTAATTGCTAAGACAAAAAATTGTTAATTTTTTTGGCCAGCAGACTGTCAGATGGCTTTCGAAGGATGCTGAGCCAAAGGGAAGGTGCGGTGCATGCCAGGCTCAGGATTTCTGGTGCACTGGGCAGGAAAAGCAGGCAGAGAGAGGGGCGGCTGCAAAAGAGCGATGTTTGGTGTCTGTGATGTTTTCTCAGGGGAAAGCATGGCATGGGGCAGCTCTGCTCGCCACTGAGATGCCCCATGCACAGGCTCTCTCCATCTTGGAGGTACAACTCTCCCTCTCTGCTCCAGGTTGTACCCTTCCCTGGTTTAATTAAGAGGTGAAACCTCTTCTCTGCTGTTTGCTTTCCACCCAGGGACACTGGATCCCAGTTACTCTGCTGGCACGGTGCAGAGGTGGCAGGGAGCCAATGTTGTGATAAGATCTTCTGAATCAGAGTAGAAAACAAATTGGTTTAAAATTCAGATTAGATCAGAAATCTGTCTTAAATCTGTCAAGGGTGGATGAACAAAAGCAGAGAGCCCTGAACCTCAGCGCAATACTCTGCACAAGACAAGATGTAAATCCCCAGACTCAGGTCTCAGATGCAGCAGCCCTGTCTTGCAGAAGGAGGAAGACTTCTGCACATCTTTGCAGATACCAGCCCATAGGTAATGCGCTGGCCTGGCAGCAGCTCAGGCTCTGCGCTGCCCAAAGCGCTTTGGCTCTTTCCCAAACCTGGGAAAACCTTCAGGAAAGGGAGAAGCAGGGTCTTGGCAGGGGGGTGTACAGACCCTGCTCACCCCTGTGCACCACTGACACAGTGACCCACTCAGTCCTGCCCTGACTATGGCTGACACTGCAGCCCCTGCAGCCTGGAGATTAATGAGGTGTCAGGCTTGAAGCTTTGCGGTTTGGGGGTTCCTGCTTTGGGATGGGCTGAGTGGGGCTGAGCTCCCCGTGGTCAGGGGAAAGGGGGGAGCTGGGTGCCCCCGGGAAGGACAGGGGATGTTGGGGGAGAGGATGGGGAGCTGGGGGCACAGAGGTTTGACAGGGGCTGGGGATGCTAAATGTGGCACAGGACCCTACAGGGAAATAAAAGCAAAGCACAGGCCCCGCCGGCACTGGTGCCAAGCCAGATGCACCAAGCACCACTCCCCGGGCAGCATGGCCCAATCCAGCCGATAATGCAGGAAAGCTGAACAGGCACAGTGATTCAGCTCCTCCAGCCTGGCAACCCCTTCGGCAATACCAGACTGCCAGTAAACGGGACACCCTGCACCCCAGGCCAGGTATATTTACGTGGCATAATTAAATTAAAAGCCCCAGGGGACCAAAGAGCAGGCACTGCCCTTAAAGTAAAATTCTCCATCTGCTCTGCATCCTGCATCCATCTCCAAGTGACAGGATTATAAGGGGACCAGAGAGAGCCACATGCAATGACATCTACAGTCAATAAAATGCATTTCAAACAGAAAACTGGATTACTGGCCAGGGAAGAGCAAAGTGATAGACTGTCTCTGGCAGATTAATGCTTGTTGGTTGCACAGACACATTACTGACCTTGTTACTGCCTCCAAATTACATGCTTTAGCAGAAGATGATTGGCCACTGTCTTTCATAGCTGTCTGCATGTGAAAATGCTTTCTTACAGCCTCCCTAAGTACAGTCTGGAAGGATTTTGGAGTGCTTGCCCATCGCACTCTCCTCTGTGCACACATGCCTGGTTGGGGCTGGTTTGTAAGGCGGGAAAGAGCTGCTGGCTCCAGCATATCCCATGTGCCATGGCTCTGCCAGCACCAAAGCCTGCTGCCAGGTGACGAATGGCCGCACTTGGGACCAGTCACTGGTACCTCTGCGGGTTGTTACTGGCTGGAGCAAGAAATCCAACACAAGCAATAACGTTAGGAAAACTGTTTTACCTTGCAAGGGTGTGGGTCAACTCCATAGGTCTCCAGAGTCTGGGCTTTCCTGAGAAAATTCAGCTCTGAAGTAGCTGGTGTTTGCCCACTACAGGAAGGAAAGAAATAGGAAAGAAAAAGAAAGAATATTCCATGAAAGACATGAATGTGAAAGTCAGACCTTGCTACAGGGTTTCTGTTAACAACGAGAGGCATCAGCCATGGCATGTTCCCATTACATTCGTTAGTACAATCAATCTGCAGCAGGAGTCCAGCACTGAAACCCAGCCTTTCTTCTCCTGCCAGCTTGATCTAGCAGGAGATACACTGAACCAGCAGCACTAGAAAGGACCAAAATTCAGGAGCACCTGCAAAATATAGGACTGAATTCCCTATACGCAGCACAGGCATTTCTTCAGGGGAGAGGAAAGGGGAGCTTGCCCAGCAGCAGCCCACAGCACGTAAGGGCACGGCTCTGCTGGGTTTCCAGGAGGTTAAAACCTCACTGTCCTCCCCAGGGACCGGCTGTCTGGTCAGAACGCAGCCCTGGAGGCACTACCAGTGCCACAGGACAAAGGGGCTTTGCTGAAGGCTGGAGGGTACTTATGGGGGGGTTGGTCACTGTCCCCATCCTGCTGGGGAAGACCAGGGACCCCCTGGGCTGTGTCAGCTGAGCCAACAGCCAGGAGCAGGCAAAACCCCTCAGGCCTCCCTGGGACAGGAGGGATCAGGGCTGATTTTGCACCAGGACTGGACTGCTGCATTGCCAGCATAATTTTTTTTATTTGTCTGCACTTTTCTGTGGTTTGTCCTTAGCTGCTCCATCACGCTTTCCCTTCAGCGAGCAGAGGTTTGGTGGGACACGACAGCTCCTCTCACAAGGCGATCTGTTGTGATGCCTCTATGCCACCAAATGACCTGCTTTCCCAAAGTCCACTCTGTTCTGAATTTTTGTTTCTACCAACACTGCCAAGAGCACCACTGGCTCTCAGCTGGATCTGACACACAAGAGCAGTAAGCACACATCCTGTGGCACAACTGAAAATCTTGAACAGGGTTAAAAATCAGCTGAGCATCAGTAATCCCTACAACAGCTGAAACTCCTGCCCAGCGAAGCCCCCAGTTGTACCTCAGCTCTGACTTGTGGATCTCCGCAATCTTCCTCTCCAGCTTCTCCGAGTGTTTGGGAAAGAACTGGAATTTGGAGCTGTAGCCTTCTGGGTGCTTCCCTGGGTCATAGTCCCCAATTTCGGCTGGTGGGAGACAGAATCATTCAGGAACAGCAGTGTGCATCCCCATCCCAGCAGCACCCGCCTCAGCAGCGGAGCCGGTGGCAACCGGGCGCAGGGTTGGGGCTCGGAGCATCCCAGAAATTCTGCTCCAACCCGGCCATGCTTCCCATCAGGAGGGATCGTTTTTAAGACATTAACTGTGCCCAATTAATCTCATTGTTTGCTTGGGAATCACCCAGCAGCAGATGGTCGCTGTCCCAAATTTATTAATTCCTCAAGCTATTTGCCAAGAACCTCCCAGGAGCTGCGCTGGGTCCGTGCGATGGCAACCTTGGGGTGGTCGGCCCAGAGCACCATGGGGGCACCCCCGGTCCCCATCCTGACCCCAGCCAGCTGCAAACAAGGCAGTGAGGGAATTCTGCTCACCCTGTGGATACAACTGCACCTTGAAAAAACTTAATTAGTTGGAAGTCTGTAAAGTGACATGAAGAAAAGCTCCTTCTCCTCTTTACCTATCCCAGGGAAGTGCTGCTGGGTGACCACGGGGACAGCTGACACAGCAGCTCTGCCCTGCAGCAGGACTGGGGGCTGCCTGCGATGGCTGTAGGCAGGGATTGACCCCCCATCTGGAAAACACGCTTCAAGCTCGGGCAAGCTGCAAGTGCAGCGACAGATCTGTCCTCAGGACAATCCCAGCGGCCCCAAGCACTGAGACCAGGGTGCAGAAATGCCCAAAACAGCCGCATTTCTGAGCTCAGCCCTGCTCTCTCCTCGGCACGGGCTGAGGCAGCTCAGCTCGCTCCCCCAGCACCCCGCGGGGACCAGCAGTGATGCCTGCTGACATTTCACTACAGCATGACTGTGTAGCTGGTCCCTCCTGCTGGGATTTACAGTAATCCAGCAGCCAACCACCGCTGGGGGATGAAAGGACATTGCTCTCATTTAATTCCCTCCAGCCTCAGGTCCTAAGTGAAATGGAGATGTTACATTAATTTTTATGTTTCCTGCTTAAAACACTAAAAGGGAGGAAATACACCAGGCACTGTGAAATAATTCCAAAATGCTTTGGAGCTGAAATTTGTCTTTTTTGATTGCTGGGGTGCATCCCTCCAGCTCATCCCAGGGATGTGACCACAGGCACTGGGGGGACTGCAGAGAGCAGCACTGGCATCGTGTCGAGCCAAGCACCCTTGGGTGGGGAAGCCCACTTGCACTCCCAGCATCGCAGTGCTGACAGCCTGTCAAGGAACTTTTCCACCACACCAGCACCACCCAGCTCTTCCAAACAGCCTGACGACCCCTTCGCTGAACACCCAGGTGTTGCACCACATCGAGCAGACTGGCCACCTCCACGCATTGGGAGGCAGGAGCAGGTACAGCCATGTCGGCAGGAAAACAGGCAGGAGGGCAGATCAGGCAGCAAGTTTTCACAGGTTTTTCCACCTCCTGCTCCTAACTCCACCAGTGCCTCTGCAACTTGCTGACAAACGCACTTTCCTTGCCGAGGCGCTTGGCAGCAAGCAACGAGCTTACCCAAGGCCATCTTCATCCATCCTAGCAATCGGCAAGACTGCATTTCACTCTGGAGACCTCTTTGCAACTGCAAACTGCAGGTGCTTGCCAGAGTTACTGCAGGCTGTGCACAGCCACAGAGAGAAATGCTTTGTCACAGGGCTGCTTCTGTGCCTGGACAAGCACAGAGCCAGGAGCCACAGGCTGGAGATGCTCACAGGGGTGCCGCTGCCCTGAAATGCAGGTGGGACAGCTCAGGGAGCAGATGGCAGTGCAGTGTCTGCTGTGGCTGAGACCCCAACACCAGTCCTCACCCTCCTCTAGGCCAGCACTGCACGGCACAAACACAGCCTTGAAGCACGAGCCCCACACTGGCAGGCTGACATTTGTATTCTAGGTGCAGTGATCTGTTGTAAGTGAAATAATGTAATCAGTACTTAGCATGAAAAGCAAATTTATCTTGTCAAAAAGCATTACCTTGAAGGATATAGGCGGCCAACAAAGCAGCATCGGAAGTCTTGCAGAGGAGACGGCCGTGGTAGAGATCCCTTTTGATCTGCAGGAAGACTAAATACCTGAGGACAGTAGAGATAGTTCATTTGTTAAGCAAACTTTAAATGACCTAAACAGGCAATATAGATGTGGAATATCTGTCAAGAGACACTTGCACTAACGTTTTTCCAAGTAGCCCATTTGCAAGACATTACGCTTCCTAGAAGCAAACAAGTGCTAATTACCGGGCAGTTCCCCTGGTCAGGATGGGTGCTGGGGCCCAGACCTACATGTCCCAGTCCTACTCCAGCATACACAGACACTGCACCCGCCCCGGGGCTGGCACCTGACCCAAGGGCTGATGGAGGTTTCCACTGAGGGCAGAGCTCCAGCAGAGACGAAGAGCTCCCTTGGGCACAGAGATATGCACATTCACATTCACAGAAAGGAGGAATCTCATAGACAAGGGTGTTGGTCCCTTCTGCCCATCAGACCCTGTTTTGGGCAGCAGTGCCTGAACAGAACTGCATCTGCCCCAGCCCATCACAAAGTCGCCAGGGGCTGAGGTTCCCAGGGACGATGCTCTGAATGGGGTCTTGTGGTCCTGAGCCACCAGTGACTGCTGCACTTCCCGGTCCTGCATCCTCGCCTGGCTGCTCAGCTTCCCCATAACATGATTTTCTCCTTCTCAGACTTACTGTATCCTTCCAGGTCTCTGCATATGCACCCACTTCCCTCCTCCATGCTCGCCAGTGATCAACACCACATCATTTAGAGTGAGCTAGCCCATGTGCTCACCCGTCTCTATCTCCGTGCACCACAGCCCAGCAAAAAGATAAACTCTATGTTGGAAAATTACATATTTGAATAAATTTAAACCTAAGTAACAGTTTGGGCTGAGTCATGTGGCAATGCATTTGGGAAAACCTTTTGATGGTAAAACCTAAGTCATAGAGTGAAGGAGCAAAATGGAAATTGAAGTGCTCAGAAATGTGTTTAAATAATCACACTTGCACTTTGCAATATCTCAGTCATGCTTCATTTCTCAAATCCGTATTTATGATGAGATAAACCACTAATTTCCACAGATAAAATATATTAAAGAGAAATCCAGTTATTAAAGTGTACTAAGTCCAGGGGAGAAATAATTTCAAGCCCAGGTTTTGGCTGCAGTTGCAAGCACACCTCGAATAGCAGCAAGCAGGGGCAGGTCACCCATACGGGGGGCTCACCCTGATGATGTAGGGGACTGTCAGCCCCTGACCTCAGCCCCTGGGCAGAGAGCCTGAGCCCGGCTGGGCTGCAGAGCTCCACATGCACATCAGCTGCAGGGCACAGAAGAGGCAGGAGGGGACTGCAGTCCCAAAGCTGGGATCATGTTTTATCCGTGGGAAGGAGAACAGTCTTCTGCTCCCCATT
>JAVJGJ010000060.1:3594961-3615393 GCA_035590215.1 Microhierax caerulescens
GTGGTGAGCAATGGTACTGTGCATCACTTAGTTTCTTTTCTCACTTCTCTTTAGATTTTATTACTCTCCTCTTCTCCCTCCTTTTCATTATAATTGTTATTATAGTTACTATTTTATTTAGTTTATTTTATTTCAATTATTACATTGTTCTTATCTCAACCCTGAGTTCTACATTCCTCCCTGATTCTCCTCCCCATTCCCCTGGGGTACTGGGCAGTAAGCAAGTGGCTGTGTGCTACTTAATTACTTGCTGGGGTTAAACCATGACACCAGTTACATGCCAAAGCCACCCTTCTTCACCCTGAGCTCTGGGTGCTCTGCTCACCAGCTAGCTGAGTAAGCAACCACAGCAAAGAGGTGACCACTTTTGACTATGAGCACTTGGTCCCCAGTCGTTAAAACTGCCCCCTCCCTAGTGCCACATGGTTGCACGGGTGCACTGGATGGTGCCAAGGAAGCATATCGACCGGCCACTTGGAGATGAGATTTTTAAAGCCTAAAACAAGGTCCAGTGCGCAGAAAGCATAAACCCACCTCCCTGCAGGCTGGCAGCTCCAGGGAAAGTGGGGCTTTGCCCAGTGTCCTGCTCACCTCACCATAGGCCATTGGAACAGGCAGCTCCCAGTGTTGGTGGCTGCCCGTGACGGCAGGCGGGAGCGCCCAGCAACACGGTTCTGCTGCGAGGGTGATTGCTCTGCAGCACTGCCTGCAACAACTGCCTGAAATCACCCAGCCCAGCCCCAGCAGGGACTGGGATCTGTAACTGCAGCATGACACCAGGAAGGTTAAGCTCAAGCCTGTATTTCTGAAATTATACTTCTGTGCCATCAAAAAGAAACCATAAAGCTCTTGCCTGCAGCAAAGCCTCTGCAATAGCTGCTGCTTTGATTTGACATTGTTTGGCCAAGCATATTTAGGGAACAAAATGTTGTCAGTCAAGAAGTGGCTTCAGATGCCTGTGTGTTGGGAAGAGGGAACCCTCAAACACCAAAACATGAAAGCAAAATGACTACAATTAAGACAAACACTATTTAGCACCAGGGATTACAGGCCTACAAAGATACATCGCTGAAATCTGGGATTGCCATAGAAAACTCTTAAATATTAATGTCTACCACTGAGGCAAAACCAGTGAGCAGTGGCTCCATGCAGCTGCACAAACTGCGTTGGGTTTTACTCAGGCTTTTCTGGGGTGCATTTGGCACCTGCTGCGGATATGCTGCTGGTTAGCACTGCAAAAACCAGTGACAGGGGTCAAGGTGGCCACAGCATGCCCAGTTACTTGGGGGTCTGGTCCCTTGCGTTGATAACTCCTGTGACTGTGCAGGCACAGCCCCATGCTTAGGGGGCTTTGGGAAGCCTTGGGGCAAGGGGGAGTCCCATGGGAATGCACCCCAACACTGGCAGTGAGCAGTCCTGGGACTCCGACAGCAGTGTCAGGACAGGGAACATCAGGGAGGGTTCCTGCAGGAGATGCCTGCCCAGGTCCCAGGAACCCACCACAGGACCGAGGGAACCTCTGGGTCACCGTTGGTTCCCACCAGGCTGAGAAGAAGCACTGCTGTCTTTTGGACTGGGCTGAAATGATTTGAGATCCTCTGACCTAGACACCACAGAGAGCTGGGAAATGATGGGCAAGGAGACAGGATTTTTTTTCCCTCTCTTTTTCTCCTCTTTGCAACATCTCTGCTGTCCATAGACCTGTGCTTTTAATAGACACATCTCACTTGGAGCAGCCCCAGGGCAGTGCACAGGCTCCTCTCGGCCACGCTTAAAAATTAAGAGGTTTTCAATGACTGCCACGTGCCCTCCCGGCAGGAGCTGTAGCTGTGCCTGGAGCATGCTGCAGGCTGCAGCAGCCGCCTCTCCCACATCACACGAGCACTGAGGCTCCCAGCCCAGCCCCGGGCAGAAGCAGAGTCCAGACCCACTCGCTGTGCCCCCCCCCGGCTGCCAGCCAGGCATATGGTAGAGCACACCTTCAATAAGAAATATTGACTTGCGCATCAGAAATAATGGACTGAAGTGACAGCTTAGTTCATCACAGGCTTAAATGCAGCACTTTCAGCTGAGGAAATGCTAAACCAGGGCAACTCTTCGATAGCCACAGTGTCCCTGAGCTGCAGGGCTGGGGCTGGCTCCCACGCAGAGTAGTCTCCCCACTCCCAAGCAGTCCCCCACTGGGATGCTGCTCAAAGCTGACCAATGGCTCTTACTCAGCCCTCGTGGCCTGAATTGAAACAGATTATTCCCAGAACCAAAGCACCAGCAGAAGAGTGTTCTTGGCATCATCGTGCCTCCGTGCCCCTCTCCCTGAGGGGCTCCCACACTGCTGCAGGCAGCTGCTGCCCACCAGCTTTGGGCTTTGCAACCGGAGTGCAAGAGAAGCAGGATCTGACCCGGGGCACTGACCCAGCACACACAACAGCAAAGAAACATCCTCTCCTTGCACCAGCTCAGACAAGAAACGGACCCTGTGTTCTCCATCTGCCCACCATTTGCTTCAAGTGAAGATGCTCCAAGAAAATCCCCCATACACCTCCTCCACACAGTGACTGCACCGAGGGGGTTTCCAGAGCACTGTGCCGAGCTCTTGGTGAGCACAGACTTCAGTAGCTCTCCACCGACTGTGCCCACAGGGATGATGCATAATAAGGCATTATGCACAGGGTTTTATTTCTACATGTGTTTAAAGAGGCAATTCACAAAAAAGCAGGGGAACAAAGAACCAACACAAGTGGAGTGTCAGTTAATGATCCCTCAACATCATTCAAGAAAAATGCTGCTCTCCAGCACTGAAGAGCCACCACTCCACAGCCTGCTGCAAATCCAACCCTCAGACAGGTTGCGCATCAGTGTGACAATGACACCAGGAGGCAAATCTGGGAGAAAACTGGAGAAGTAGGGAGGGACCAAGACCAGAAAACACGAATTGGTGAGCACAGGTGCCACATCAGGGGGTGATGGTCCAGAGACCCTGGGAGAGGCAGCAGCATCACATGCTTTAGCAAGGAAGGAAGGATGAGGAAGAGGAGGCTACCTCTGGGTGAGAAAGCCACATGAGTGTTAGTGGGTGCTCTGGAAGGGAGAAGCGGGGAGCAAAGGGCTCACACCAGCCCCATCCTACCACAGGCAGCAGCAAGGGAGCAGCTCTGCACCCAGCTCCTTGCTCAACAGTCTGCTCTCCATAACAGACATGGCAAAAGGTGCCTTGGGGAGCTGGAATTGTTCGTTACGGTGGCTTATATTGATCAGCAGGAACTGCAACACAAGATTGATATTAATAGCTACGCCTGCGAGCATGTTCACAGCGCTTCTCATTCACAAGCCTCCAGCACTCTAATGGCAAGCAGCGATGTGACATACGTTTGTGCAGAGCTTGCATTCCGCACACATTTTAAAAGGAATACAGACAGTTAACCCTGAAGAAGTGGCAAGACTCACTCACAAAACTTCTGCAGGGAAATCCAGCTCATTGGGACTGTGGCACATGGGACCCACCTGTGCGTCTCTGCCCCTGTGGGAGGCTGTGCCACCCTCCACCCAGACCAGCCGCAGCTGCCCAGGGTCCTGGCAGGACTCTGTGCAGATCCGTGCTGGGAGCTGCACTGCCAGGTCAGGCCAGGTCCTGCCGCAGGGGCTGTCAGCTCTGTGCACTCCCACATCGTGTTTCACCACACAACCATTTGGACTCTCAGCACAAAGCTGTCGCATGGCCTAATCTCAGTGTTAAAATGTGATTCTCTGCTAGAATCAGTCCTGCAAAAAACCCAGGACTGTCAGGAGACCTCCCTCTTCGCCTTTGCAATAGCATCACATCCTCTCACTTTGCAAACACGAGATGCTTTCACCACTCAAGACGGGGATCTGAGTGCCATGTGAGTTCTTCCAGCTTGCACATCCCGACCAACACCAAGGACACGTCAGCAGAGCCAGGACACTGAGGTTGCTGCTGCCACAGCTGGTGTGCTCCCCTGTTCCCCCTCCCCAAGGCTGCAGCACAAGACTCAGCCCTGGCTCACCTGAAAGAGGTGCCAAGGGGCAGGGGGTTCCCCAGAGTGCTCAGGGGACCACAATGCCTTTCCCATGAGCAACGCAATAACCCTGTCAGGGCACCCAGCAGCAGGGCGGGGGGAGAACTGCTGGGAAAGAGCCCCTCATCACTGCCTGAACTGAATTTTATTGCAGCCATTTGTCTCATGCTCTGGTTTTCAGCCACAGCAGCAAGGACAAGTCTGATACCACCAAGCTACAAGACACCCCATCACCCAGCCCGAGCAGGAAGGGCTCTCACCCTTTGCTTGTCGGGGTCCACAAACCGAATGCCGAAGTAGTCTTTCTCCAGCAGGTTCAGGTGGTGGCAGAGAAGGTCAAACAGGTACTGGCCCTTGGCATCTCTCTGCAAAACAAAGAAACTAATTTACAGAGTGGCAGGAGGAGGGTGGTGAGGCAGAGGAGCTGGGATATGCTGGGTGGGTGAAGGGTTTGAAACTTGTAAAGTGGCAACAAGGATGGTGCAAACCCCACCAAATTCCCTGGTGCTTCACCAGCAGTATTTTCAGCTCAGAAACCATCTCCCATCCCACCTGAGGGGCAGCCTACAGCAGCAGGACCCCATAGTGCACCAATCCCCATTCCCATCCAGAGACCTGTGGCTCATGCCCAGGTGGGATGCTGAGGCTGCCCAGGGCTCAGCAGAGACTGTGGCATCAGCCAAAAACCATGGCCATTTGGACAACAAATGTGCATCCAGGCGGCTCTAAGGCAGCGCTGCAGAGGCAAAGCTGCCTGGATGGAGCACACAGCGAGAATGCAAGCGGGGCAGAATGGCAACCACCCCAAACATGGCCTGAATGCCACAAAACACCCAGGGTGTTTTAAAAGCATAAAGAAAACTGTGACCAAGGTCAGAGTCTATCTGGGAATCGCCTTGCAGTTCAAGCTGTAGTGAAGCATTAGACAGGGAAGCTGTGAATTCTGGGGTCTGGTTGCCTGGCCCGTGTTTTCAAGCAGGCAGATCAGCAAGGTTGCAGCTTTGCTGCTGTTGTGATCCCTCTTGGACTCCCTTGCCATAAACATGGCACGGGTCACCGTCAGCTCATTGCTTTTGCTCTCTTAAGCAGTCTCTCCCTGGTCTGCCACTACAGCATGAGTCCAGTGCTGACCTGCCTATTTTTAGCATGTTTCTTCTGTGCCCTTTTCTGCTATTGAGCTTTTAGGAAAAAACCTTCCCACTTCCTTGTTCCTGGGGCTCTTCATCACTGTGGCAAGAGGGACTCTACAGTTTTACACTTTCTCCAGGCCCAGCCTGTGCTGCCAGACCTCCACAGCTTTATAAGGTCCTATGTGCCAGTACAACTGACAGACAGCGCTAGACTGAATGTTAATGGGGAATTTAGAAGTATTATCATTATAAAATTTGATATATCTCAAAATTTTTAAAACCTTCCTTTCCAGCACTGCAAAGACTGAAGCACACACTTAATTCTAGTGCTCTGAGCTGTTCCACAGTGGTGCTGGCCCCCAGATGCCGTGGTTCTTCCTGCATTCAGTGTAGGAGAGAGAGAGCCAGAGGTGCCAGGACACTCACAGCCCGTGGGGTTCACTGCTGAGGAAGGGCTGTGCAACCCTTCTATCAAAAAGATCATCGCTGCTTTATCCAGAAATGGTTTTCCTATCCACAAAAAGTTTGGCATCAATAAGCCAAGAAGAATAAGGAGTTACACAAAGGCTCTTCTGGTTTAACGTTTCCTTTGCTCCCCAGAATTGTACCCCAATGGCCACAGAGCCCCCTTCACAAGAGCTGATTTATCACAGCAATGGGATTTGCCCAGACCAAGTGTACAGCTGTGCAATGCTGTATATTGAACCCCTTATAAGACAGCCATTTAACTACTCCAAAATTTTCCATCCGATTTATAACTGATCACTGTAACATTTTGCTCATGGATAAGAACCCAAAAACACCCAGACGATTCACGAACCTCCCACAGCACCCATCCAGGGCAGTGGCTCTGCACCAAGCAGAGCTGTACCTCTGTGGTGGTCTGACCCTGAGGCTCAGTGCTTGCCGAGAGTGGGGTCCTCAGTCTGTGTGAGGTTTGGGATCAAACCCAGTAATTTATGTATTTCTGAAAAGCTTAAGACAGGTGACATAGCCCTGGGAAACCCCCTTGCCTGGGGCCAGAGAGGGAGAAGAGATAAAATTCTTCAGACCCTGTCTCTACCCCTTTATGGCAGAGCAAACAGCATGCAAGTACCCAGGCTGACAGGGAGGCAGCGGCAGGATCCAGCCCCTCAGCCTACCAGCCATCCCTGCTGCCTGCCCTCTACCAGGTGCTGGGATTTGCAGAAGGACCCTGGAACGACTGCGCTGCAGGTGATGGAGACCTCCTTTACCTTGCATTTGATGGGGGACCTGCTTTACAGCACCGTGTCTCTGCAGATCAAAGGCTGCTCCTGACAGCCGTAGATGCCTCCTTCAGATAACACAGGTTTCTGTTTCCGGACAAAATACATCTAACTCAAGAATTATCTGATCAAATATTCAGTCAGCAAACAGGCCCTGCAACCAGGGACAACACCAACCCCACCCCCGCCCCGGGTCTGGCATTAACCCCTTCCTGGGGTGTAGTACGGAGTAGTAAGTGTGTCTGCATTTTAAATAAACAGTGCTTCATTCAGAGTTACCAAGTTCAGGCTGCAATTATTCAGCTGCTAAAGTGACTTGCACTTGGTGACAGAGTTTGGCAAGCACCAGGGCAGCAACAAGGCGATGCGACGCTGTGACACCCAGGCAGTGCTGCCACCAGAGCAGGGGCCATCCTGGTCCCACGCTGCAAACTGTGCCTTTGCAGGCAGCCATGCAGGGAGAGCCTGGCCTGCTGGCTCTGCTGCTGCAGCGCTGGCACTTGGCCAGCGGCGACGGGCTGATGGGGCGTCTTGGGCTGATGGGGCGTCTTGGGCTGATGGGGCGTCTTGGGCTGATGGGGCGTAGAGGTCAGCAGGAGAACTGGCTGTGTGGCACACAGGGAAGAACTGGGGGGATGTGGGATGGGCAGTGCCCACTCCAGCTCCAGATGAAACAGAAGGAAGGGGAAGGGCAGACAGACTGACCAACCGCCCCTGTGCCAGGGGGAGCAGCAGAGGGGAGACCCTAGTGCTGTCCAGTGAAGCTCAGCCAAGGGGCAGGGGATGCCCACTGGGCCCTGCTGCTCCCAGATGATGATAGAGCCTCAACGCAATCACTGACATGAAAGCTCCCTTGAAAATGCTGCTGGTGACTGCACCCCAACCCTTTCCCCAGGGCTGGTGCTATCGAAGTCATACCCCAGCCCTGCCCTTGCTCTATGTGCATCTTTCACGGGCCCAGTTCTGTGCTCATGGCATTAGCACGACAATCTCACCAAATACCCAGAGGCAATGGAGAGGATGTGTCGGCTGCCTCTGAGGTTCATCCCTGCAGCCTCGGGCATCTCACCCCTCCAGGGCTGTTCCAAACCACCCCCAAGGCATGCGCTGATCTGTAAAGCCCGACAGCCCTGGGAGCAAGTCCATGCTGTCTTCCTTCACTTCTCACTCACAGAATGGGGCGTGACTCACTGGGACACCAGCAATGCTTAAGTCAAGTCATAAAAAGCCTCCTGTGGAAAATGTTTGATGGGATCTCCTTGGGATGTAGCCAAGGGCAGCTTTTTTATGCAACAAACAACTGACGCAATGTAAAACACAAAGCATTAAAGGACTCAGAGTGCTCGGGTGTGTTCAGATGTCTCTCCCCCTGCCCCAGGGGCATGGACATGTTCACCATTCTCAGAAGCATCACATCTCTGCAGATTAAAAGAAATAAACAAAACCCCCAAACTCTGTTAGCCCTGTAGCCATGTCCCTGCAGGCTGCGCACACACGCTTTGTTTGAGCAGATGAGATGACTTTGAGATGAAGCTGCAGCCGTTGGGTGCTCCCCATGAGAGCACCCTGATGTGGGTGAACGGACTCTGCTCAGCATCAGCCACAGCAGTGGCTGCAGGACATGAAGCTCCCCAGTTCCATGGTTTCTAAAACCTCTCTGGGCCAACAAACAGCTCTGCAGCTTTGCTCTCACATACTGGGGGTAACAGCAAGGTTCCACTTTCCTGCAAGTGAACCCCCTGGAGGGATCACAGAGGATCCTCCAAGGAGCATCACAGAGACAGCTGCATGTGACAGCACATCCCATAGCTGCTGCAGCAGCAGGTGCTATCAAAAGCCAGCGCTTGAAGGCAACCACAGCCACATCTCTCAGCTAATTGCTTTGTCCTGAGGGCACCTGTGATGCCCGTGGGGCTGCAGTCCACAACCAGCCCCAGCCCAGCCCTGTCATGGACCAGCATCCTGCTCCAGCACCACAGCTCCTCAGGGGGACACCAGGTACCAACCACCCCAAAGGAATGCAGCTGTTCATGGGGCCACAAGGTTGTACGACACCCAAAATGATCAGCATCCTCCGGCTGGCCTGAGTGCTAGCATGGCACAGCAAGCTGCCCTCGTGCTCACCTGGAGGAGCCCAGCCTTGCAGCAGAAAGCTCACCGAACCTCATCTGGCTCATGTTGAAGTAAAACAGCACTAGGTTTTTGGACCCTGCTGTTAAAATACAGCAGAGCAGCCAAAAGCCTGCTTATAGAGCTGGGGATGCCAATGAATCCCAGCCCAACCCAGCTCAGCTGACTCACGTTCTTCCCCAATTTATTACCAAGTTTCTAAGCAATTCTTCTTGTTGCAGAAATGGAGACTTAAGGCAGCTGTTCTGGGCAGAAATGAGGTGAAATAGCAGGAGAGCATTGAGAATGGTGCCATGAGAGTGCACAGAGGCAGCTGAAAGTGTTTTGCAGCCGCAGCACGGCTGGGGAGATGGGCAGGAGCTGTGAGACTGCCGTCCTGCCAAACCCATTCCAGTCCTTGGGAGATGCTGAGACAGTAAATAAACAACTCCCTGCAGGCAGCAAGCCCTGCCAGCCGACGGGAACAATGCTCTGACAGAGCGGAGCTAAAGTTTCAGGAATTGTCTCTGCCTGTTCTCCTCTCCCGCATCCCCTTGCTCCTCCTCCTCAGGCCAGACAGCAAAGCCCACCACTCACCTTTCCTATGTTGTCCAAATGCACCCGGCATTTGAAAAAAAATGAAAGATTCCTATTCCCATACTCAAGATATCAAAATTGTATTTCAGCTGCAACCAGATGCAGCCTGCCCTGCATTCTGGACCCTCACCAGGCCACGTTGATAGTGCTGGTCAGCCTCCCCAGCCGCACAGGACATCTGCCTTTGTTGCAGCCCTGCAGCCTCAGCCACCAGCAAAGCTGCAGGCTCTGCACCAGCCCTGCATTATGGCTGTGCAGGTTGGGCATCCATGCAGCAGCTCCTGTGCAGCCCAGGGGCACGGCCACCCCTAGGGCTGCTCCATGCTTGGGAAGCATCCTCAGATGGTATCCAGCAGGGACCACCCCACAGAGGAACAAGATGCCAGTCCATGATGGGGAGAGCAGACACATCAGGAGCAGGAAGGGTGGTAGGGACCCCAGGGCCACCTGTACCAGCCGTGTCCCCTTTTGCACAGCTCAAGGACCAGAAACTTAAGAGTTTAAGTGCAACTGCTCAGCTCCAGCCTGAGCCAAAGGTGACTCCTTGGGCTGGCAGAGCAAGCATCCCCCAGGACCCCAACCCTGGCAGGGTTGAACACTCACCCCACCGCCCTCCCTAGCTCCCTTGTGCAGAGACATTAATTTAATGAGGCTGGGAATGGGCAGGTCCCTGTCAGCTGGGAATGTGGCCATGGATGGTCCTGGGCTGGGTCCCCACAGCTGCAGTGCCCACCTGTTCCCACCCCAAGCCAGGTTCCTTCAGGCACCCCTCACCCACCACCCTGCTGCAGCTGCGCCCGGGGTTGCGGAGCAAAGCACCAGCCAAGCTCGCCAGCATGCAATGGTCACCGGCACGGCTGGCCGCTGCTCGGGAAACGAGGTCGCTCATTTATGAGCCTGAATACAGATTTAGGTGCTGAACTTGGAAAACCGTGGCCTAGATTGTGCTTTATTAATAGGCTAATTGAGCCTCTGCGTGTATCATCCATCACTGTCAAATACAATCACTGCCCGGTACAGGCTGTGCGCCCGGCTCAGGTACAAGGGCACAGAATGGAAAGGAATACTGAAACCTGCCAGAATCCAAATCCCTTTTCCTGAGTTAAGAGCGAGTTATCGTTCTTTCATTAAATAATAGTAATTTTTTCAATGAGAACTGAAGCAGCAGCATAGAGCTTGCTTAAGACGAGAGAAACTGCAGCAGCATCTTGAGAGCAGCAGAACTAACATCCAAGCCTGGCTTGCCTATCAGGCACGAAATAACCTTCCCAGACAGCTGTTACATGCATTAGGAAGGCTGGACTTCCTCCTGCATTATATAGAAAATAGTTAGAACAACCAATTTTCTTTCCTTCCCACAGAAGAGATTAATTTGCAGGCTGAACTAAAGGGACATCTGACACAGCCACAGAGTTTAAAACGACTCACCACGTAACAGGAACTGGAGTTGCATAAAGACATACTTGTAAATTATTCCTAATTAGATTTGAAGGGTTGGAACAGACACAGCTGCGGCGACACGTGCGCTCTCCCTTTCCCCTCTGCTGCCAGCGGTGGGTCGCACATCTGTCTGCTCTGCCCAGGACCCAGCTGGGTACACTGCACATCGTGCTGCAGCAACGTGGGCTCCATCTTACTCGTGCTAATTGAACTTTCACGCTTACTGAAGTCTATTACGGACAACCATCACAGAAAATACCAGAAGAAGCTGCAAAAGCATGAACCTTTCTAGCCAGATGAGAAGAGCGGAGGGGATGATTTTGCAACCCCCAGCATCACACCCCTCCTCACCTCCCAGAGCCAGTTTTGCTGGGATTTGCTCCAGGCTCTTCTCCCTTGCCCTACCCATGCCCCGATTTAGCACGAACATCTTCACAATGCTTTCCTCTGCAGTTTTAACACAGAGCAATCTCCACAAAGGACAGATCAGACATCCCCCCCAAGTCCAACAGAATATGATGGAAGTATAAAAAAAACCCGCAAATGGCATTACAGGGGGAAATGCTTTCTCTTTGATCTAACTTGAATTAAACATGTTCTAAATTAATCATTATAAGTATGTCTTTCAGGAAATTATCTGCACTCTCTTTACAAATCACAACTTAAAAAAGCTCTCTATTGCATAATATCAGCTTAAATATTCCATGTTTTGATCTTTATAGGTTCTTATAAAGACTTTATCTTACTTTGTCTTAAGGTTTGCAAGTTTTTGAGGTCAGCCTTTCAGGGCACAGCAGTCTAATGGAGAGACTATTGCCAGCTGCACCGTTAGCAATCCCTGCTTGTACACACCAGGAACGCCGCATGCCAAGCTCACTTGCACCATACAAAGACACTTGCCTCCAAATACTAACACCTGCTAATGACTTTTCTCTGTCTTAAACTTCTGTGACATATAAAAACTCAAGGAATCGTTGATAAGCACAGTATCATATCCAGACACATCTGGATGCCGTAGGGTGGCATATTTCTGTAATTAATTTCAATTGTGCAATTGAGCAGGACAGTAAGGAGCATTCCCGGTGGAGGCTGGTTTGCAGAGGCAGCGCAGTGGCTGTGCCAGGAGCCAGCACGGCCATGCTGATGCTGTGCTGCTGGCTGCTGCTTCCAGTGCAGAGCTGCAGAGGATAACGCGGATTGCCAGTCACTTGTGACGCACCACACTGAATTGTTCCGATTCATAATAGTCCCTAATTTTGCCTAGTCTTGTGTTAAATGAGATGAAGATGTGCCACTGCTCGCAGAAGGCTGCATTATGGCACAGGCAGGCAGAAAATCTGCAAACCTGAATTTTTCTGTGATGGTCCCTGCAGCCTCATCGTGGATTGCCCTGAAACACAAATGAAACCCAAATGGGTTTGGGTCTGCAGGGCAGTGCAGGGCAATGTCTTCAAGGGTCTGACCCCACTCAGCTCAGCTCCCACCCTCTCTCACACCCAATCTTGTCCAAGGGTACTGGGATGTCACTTGGACCAGACCTCATGGCACTCCCCATTTCTATGGGACCTCTGGAGCCCCAAGCACACCCCAGTACCCCCACTCACGGCCTTGCTGGACCCCTGCAGACCAACTGAGCTTATTAGGGCAGCAGGTGAACTTTGAGGACAGGCTCTGGGACAAGACCCTTGTGGGGTTGAAAGGGCTCAGAGGTGTACGTTGCATTGAGATACAGCTACATGCACTCATGGCAGTGACCACAGCAGCCGCGCTCAGCTGCCCTGCATCCACCCAGTCTCCTTGCGCAGGCACACACAAAGCCCCCCTGGGGTCACCCCACGGCCATCCAGCCCCACGCACATGTTGCTGTTCATGAGCTCATCTGTATCTGTGCGTGCAGGCTCAGCCCTGCTGTGCCAGCCTTGCCTGCTGCTGGCCAGGGAACGGCAGCTGCCTGGCTGTGCTCCCCTCCTGCCACCCAGGCCAAACTGGGGCGCGCTGTCCTGCACAGCAGAGGAGCTGGCTGAGGAACAAACCCTGGGAAGGGGATGCTGCCATGGGAGAGAGGAGCAATGCTGGCTCCGGGAATCCATCGCTACCCATGCCACTCCTCACAAAGTACTTCAGAGCTGTCCAGCCGCGCAGCATCTTTATGAGGTACCTGAGAAGCATTAACATGTCGGCAACAGCTTAATACAGAGATTTACTGCTCTCTGCTCGGGAAGGAGACGGGTGCATCAGTGGCCTGAGGAACAAGCTCTTCCAGGGAGTTTTATGATCCCTTTTTATGGGGGGGACAGAAAGACATCACTGTGCTGATGGCAGGGAGATCCTGCAAGGATTTTCCAGTGGCAAAACCACCCATCCCACAGCTCTGTGATGGGAACTGTGCAGACTGCAGGGTCTGCTTCTCAGAGCTCAACAAACTTCAGTTGGGATCCATCTGGCCCTAGACTGGCAGCGTGGCAGCAAGGATGCTGCCAGCCCAGCATCATGGTCTCCCTTCCTGGCACAGTGCAGACAGAGGAGCCCCAGAGTGCCTTGCCATATCGATGCGAGCATCAGCATCTGTAAAGTTTTCTAATATGAAAAGTGCAGAATGCTGAAATTTGGCACCCATTACTGCAAAAAAATTTTGCGTGATGTACTGTAAAACCAAAACAAGGTTTCTGCAGGGAAATAAGCACCTCCACTGCTATCAAACAAAAGAATCCCAGATGATTTTTAAACTTTAAGAAGATTAAAGTAACATTGCATTCTTAGCTTTTTAAGCTTCTCAGCCAAAATTAGGGTCATCCACAACCCCCCAAAAAAAGGGATAATTAAAAACAGCAGCTCATCTACAAATGAAAAGTGTGTCTTTAAGCAGGAGTGTTCCCCATCCCACTGAGCAGGGCAGCTCTCCTGCAGCATGAAGACCCCAGCCATGCTCCAGAGCTGTGAACCTGCTGCAACAAGGAATGGCTTTGCATTTCAGGATGAGACCCACGTCTCTCCTAAAGGCTTACTTGTAGAGACTGGTAGCACAGCTGCTCTTTTTAAACCATTTAACATGTACAATGATGATTTTGTTTCACTCCTGCTTCTTAATCAGGTATCACATGTCATCAAGCCCAAAGCCATGTAAAAGTGTAATAAGCTAAGCTCCCCCATCAGCCCCAGCAGCACTGCCATGTAAACCTGCCATCCCCACAACCAATGCCAGACCAGCAAAACCAGTTTCCATGATGAGGTGGAGCACAACCAGCCCCTTCACCAGCCTGGCACCTTCTTTCCACAGCCAGCTAGGTCCTGCCAACAACCCCATACACAGGGACGTCACGACACATCTGCTGGAAAACCCTCATCAGCAAACCTTAAAAGCACTTCTTAAAAGGGGAAGGCGAGGGTTGGGTACCATGTACTCACTCCACTGTCACCTCACCCAGCGGTCTTGTGGCATAGGACATCTCAGAAACCCCCCAGCAGGCAGGGTCTATTGTCTCCTTCAGTGAGCAAACCTCTGCTCTGAGATAAGAAACAGAATGGCTCATGCTTCAACTGGGCTCCTCACAAAGGTCCTGCCCCAGCCAGGAGCCCAGAGCCAGCACAGCAGCCAGTCCCAGGGAGGGGACGATGGCAGGGGCGAGCCCAGTGAAGCAGCTGATCCCCCCAACCACTGCGTTCACTTCACAGCCAAGGCTCTGCAAAGCAGACGAGCATGAGCTGCAGTCATGGGGAGATGCTGGAAGCGTACTCCCTCCAGACTGAAAGAAAAAGCAGATTATTTGCATTATTCAAGCAGGCACGATGCATGCCTTGCGTGGCAGAGAAGCTCCTGGGAAGCAATTGTCACAGTCATGGGCTGCAGGGGCGCTGGGAGTGAAACAGAGGGGCTGGGGGCCTTCTGTCTCCTGCCAGGGGAAAAAGGAAAATATGTCAGCAGAAGTTGTGGGGCATCCCACATCGCCCTGTGCATAGAGGGAGAGAGACAGGTCGGATGGCCAGAGGCACAGACGAGTTCAAAGCTGCTCAGTGTGGGCTGGGAAAAGCTGGGGAGAGGTAGTGACAACCCTGCTGCACCTCTGCCCAATCAACCACCCCAGAGTCACCTGAGATTGTTCCAAACTTCATAATAACAGATTCCCTCTTGTGTAATAATTTTGCCTTTCCTTCCATGCAAACTGGTGGGCACCGCTCCCCTGCTGCGCTTGGCAGCTGCATCAAGCCCGGGCTCTGGCAGCTCTAGGCAGAAAGGGGGTTCAGAGCCCCAGGCAGCCTGTCTGACTGGGTTTGCACCCCCAGTGCCTGGGCAGGGCTGGATCTGCTCCATGGATGTGGCCAAAAAGGACTGGTGAGGGGCAGGAACAGGGCTGAAGAGGGGCACCAGGGCTTTGCAACCTGCCAGGGTGAGCTCCCCATCAGCCAGCTCCAGTTCAGCCATTTACAGAGCATCACCCGTGTCCTGGCTCTCCTGCCAGCCCACGGCCAGGACCCCAGTGAGCAGCAGCACCCCAAGCCTTTGGAACAAGGGAGCCCAATCGGCCCCAGGGCTGCGAGAAAATGCCTGTTCACCCAGAGCAGCACCAGCCACCACCAGCCCCAACCCAACCTTGCCGGATCCCCAGCCCCATCGCAACATCTGTGCTTCTGGAGCTGCAACAACAAATTCCCCACAGCCGCTCCACAGATTAAGCACAGGATTTACAGAAAAAATAGCAGCAGTTGAAAAGTGGCTCCTTTCTGCGCTATTTGGTTTAGAAATCTCATTGTGGGGCTGGCCATTCCTCCCTGCTTCCTGAGCTTAGAGGAAGATTATTTTTTAAAGGAAACTGTCAAAAAAGTCTATTTTACAAAGTGAAGTTTAAGCTTAAGTCTCTGGCAGCAACATCTGAGCTGGGAGAGATCAAAGACCCACCAGCTCCACTGCCAACATGAAGAGATTTTCACTAGCAATTTGACTGCAATATTGTCGCTTAAATGCTTCATTTTCAAAATTCAGCATTGTATTGTACGAGCCTGGGATTTATTATCCCTCGGACAAAGTTAACATTCACTTTGCAGACAGGGCAAAGTTCTCCTAACTGACAGCTCTCTCAGCCCTCAAAGTAAGCCAGTGTCTCATCTGAGCTAAGGTACAAGGAGGAAATGGGCAAAAATACGCCTGAGTATTCATTTCCAGACAGGGAACAAGCAGCTCAGAAAGCTGTGACTGTGCCTGGAGCAGAGCGCTCATGCCTGCAAGCCTCTAATGGAGTGCATTATCTGCAGCGATCCTTCTCTCCCTACACCCCCCACAAGGAGGGGCAGTGGGGGGGCAGCACCAGCCCGAAAGGTCCCCCCCACCAATGTGAGCCAGGTGTCCCCCAGGGGAATGGCACACTTACCTTCCCGACAGGGCAGGGCACCATGTAGGTGTTGCACCATCTCCTGCAGTTGCTGAGCTCTTCCTTCTGCAGTCCTGCCCTGTCCCCCACCAGGTCCCACTCCTTGACTCTGCTCCATCACCACAGAAAGAAGCATTTTTAATATTATCACCCAATATTCTGATTTATTATTACTGGCTATTTTGCTACTATTACATCAGCTGATGCACTTGCTCCACATAAGCATGGCACTGGGTTGTGCAGGGCTGGACTGCACGGCACCGGACCTTGCTGCTGTGAGGAGGGGAGCGGGGTCACCCACCCTGCCCATGACACCTCTAACTCAAACACACGGAGAACCTGGCCAGCAGTGAGAGCTCAGTAAAAGTCTGCCATGCTTGAGTGTGCTGCAGGCTTAAACCCCTGTTTCCAGAAATGATTTCACAGCACCAAGGAGCCCCAGTACCATGAAAGCCCCGGGAGGGTGCTCTCTGAGCCACTGGTGAAGCCAGGACTTCAGGAGGGCATCAAGGGATTGTTCCCAGGAATAGTCCCTTGGTTTCTGAGAAGACCCCAGTGGGCCATGAGCCCTGAACACGAGCAGCCCAGTGCAGGAGGGAGGAGAGGGGTCAGCATGGGCACGTTTCCAGCCAAATCTCCAAGCCCCAGGCTGGTACCCAGCTGCTGCAGTGATGCCAACCCCACTGCAGCAATTGGGAAATGATGGAGGGGAAAGGGCAAAAGGGGAACAATTTTTCTTGGGGGACACAGCAGACTGCTTCTAAAGGCAGCTTGGGGGGAAAGGAGGATAAAAGGCTACGGAGAACCAGGACACACAGACCCCAAGGAGCATCAGCCCTCAAGGGCTACAAGGTGCTGGGGATGCGCCGCCACACAGACCTGAGCCAGCACACCCTGCCCCAGGCCACCCAGTGTTTCCACACTTGCCAAACAAACAGGTCTCCATGAAACGCATCCAAAAAGCCCTTTCAGCAAAGGCAGCAACAGACACAGTCACCTGATGAGCAAATGGCAGCTGCGAGCAAGAAGCAAAGTGGGAAGTGCAGAACTGCGTCTCAACAGCCCCAGCTCCCACCTGCCCCACCACACACTGCAGCCCACCAGAGACTTGCTGCCACAGCCCATGTCACCTTGCCCACCGGAGGAGACTCAGAGTAAGGAAAAGGGGTTTTACATAACACGCAAATGTAATCCTGTTATATTTATAGCATATGCATTTTGGTATTAATTCCCTGTTATCTGTAATACTTCTTCCTAGCTGACACAGTAATTTCTGTCTTCAAGACTTATCTGGGGAGTTTGCTCCAGAAGTTTAAAGCTTTTGAGAAGTAAAGTTCCTAATGAAGTGACTCTTAGAGACTTAAACTCCAGATTATCGATTTCTTGGTTTAATCCACAAGCAGGTTTTTAAAACTTTTGACATGTTGGCATATGCAAGAGGTCCTTCACGGCTCTCCATCACTGAATTTCATCTCCTGATGTTTCTCCTTACATCCCCATTTAGGGAAGAGTCCACTGCGGGACAGCAATTTAGCATATTTTAAAATCCTATTAATAATCCCTGGGATTTACCCCCCCAGAACGCAACAGCTGCCCAACAAGTAAACGAATGTGGCTGTAACCCCATCCATTCCTTACTGCTGCATCTGGTGGGGTTTTATCCCCTCATTTGATGAGGAACTTTTCCTGATAGCTCTGCCCTCCCAGGGCCTTCAGAAACACTTGTTCTGTACTTTCCCCTGACTTTACAAAGCCCAGCACTGATGCCTGCACCGCAGCTCTCCAGGCACAATCCCCACAGCCCTGGCACTCTCTCAGCAAGGAGCACGATCTTGCTAGAAACAGAGCAGAGAACAGCAAAGCAATGCTGTCCTCCCCATCCCACATCCCTGCACCCTCTGCACCGCAGAGGCAGCGGCAGACCCCAGCAGGACAGATGCTGCACAGCTGGCCCCCATTTTCCCCAGCACTGATCCCAGGGAGCTGCAAGAAACCTGCCTGGGGAAAAGCACCTCACTGCTGAGCCTCATCTCTCCGGGATGGCAGCTCCCATGCGCCTGCATCATGCTCTAGCTCCTTGGAAGGGCACAGACGGAGGCACTGGAGCTGCTCTCCGTGCTGCTGGGAAGAAGTCCTGCCCTGGGAGCAGAGGGCTGTCAGCACCAGTACACACAAGACCCGGAGCAGCAGGGACAGGGCTGCTAGTGACCACCAGCTACTGCCTTTCACACAAACCAAAATAAAAGCCAAGCAGTTCCATCAGAAATGTCTCCTGTTCAGGCTCCAATCCTGCCGCCTTGGTACTAGCAACAAGGCCATCTGTTTGCTATTCTTGCAGCAAAATATTCTTCAATGAGTCACAGCTAAGAACACATACAGCACAAGTTTCTGCCAGAATAGCAGATTTAACACCATTCAAATATTGATAATGGAATAAATACAGGAGATTTAAAAAAATTAAAAGAAAAAAACATTTTTTAAAAAAAATAATCCTAACAAGTACTGTGGTCACTTGTAGATTCCAGGTGAGCGGTGTGGTGTCAGCGAGGCTGCACATCGCTTAGGGAGGCGTGTGTGAGGAAAGGACCAGGTACAGCAGAGGACTGGATGTGACCCCCCTGCAGCAGGATCCCTGCATCACCTCCCCCAAGGACCCCACAATGAGGGGCCGTATTTCTCCTTGTGCCTATTTCACAGCCAGCTTTAAAGACTTATGTTAAGCAGTGAATTTTTCAGAAGTCAGAGCTGTGCTTCAGAGCTTAAGCAGTCTCATTTCTGACAAAGAAACCACAAGCAGGGAAGCGTTCCCTTTGCCAAAGCCCTGAGCTGGTAGTATAAGCAAGGGAAGCAGGAAGTTAATATGAAATAATGTCAGAGGGGACACAGGTTTTTATCTGACTCCTGGAGCTGTATTTAATTTTTAAATTAAAACTCCATTGTTGGTTTTACTTTTGTAGCACAAGCTGGACAAGATCCATTAAAAGGATGGAGGACACAGCTGGTTCACCCCAAGCCCTCCATCAGAGTGCTACTCCCAGACTCAACACTATGGGAGCTGGGCACTCAGGACTCCGCTCCAGCACTTGCTCACCCAGAGCCACCGTGCCTCATGTGTGCATGGTGCTTCTGCTAGAAACAGGGTGGGTAAAAACCCCTGGTGCAGTGGCGATTGCTGTGTTTAACAGCCAAAGGCAGCACAGGCAGCAAACTGCAGCGGTGCCTACCGAAAGCACTGACTCCTCCACAGCATCTCTGGGGAGCCACACAGGACTCAAGTGGGTCCGTGTGTGAAGCCATTACCGGGATCTCACCTTGCTGGGAAGACCAACACACTAACACAGCATGTCCAGGCTCTTCAAGAAGTGCTGGATCAGAACCAAACTGAGCCTCAGCCCCTTAGGTCCTGGTGAGGCAAAGCATGAGCAATGCCAGACTTTGCTTGCCCAGTCAATCGCCAGCTCATTTGAAGAGCAGGGAACAACTCCCTGGGAAATCCTTGGGTTTTATTTGTGCATCTTCCTAAAACCACGTTTAAGTGGATCCCTTCCTCCAGCTGGGGCACAGGGTAGAAGGACGCTATTTTATACGGAAATTTCAAGTATGAGGACAGGTTACACAGCTGGACCATGAGGGAGGCAGGACCCTGGGCCGGTGACAAGGTTCAGCCCTTGTTGAGGATGACACAGCCACCACGGGGCAAGGAGACCCACACTGTCCACCCCAGCCCCAGGCTGCAGAGGAGCTGGAGGGCAGGAGGAAGCCTTGGTCAGGTCAGCACCCACAGGAACAATCCTTTGTGTTCCCTTCCAGCAGGACAGCAGGCTTGAGCAGGGTAAAAGCTGGATGCTAACGTGCCAGTTGGGCTGTCTGGCTCATTGGTGGCACTGTTTTGGATTAAAATATTGCAAAAATAGCACTGGAGGAGTTCAAACCATCACAGAAAATGATTAGTCCATGGGATGTTCTCACAAAGCTGTTTTGACTTTCTACTGGTCCACGGGCTCATCAGAGGTTTATTCCAGGGACCCTGGAGCCACAGCCTTGTCCCATGCGAAGCCACCACCTAAATCAGGTGGCACTGGAGCTCCTTCATCCTGTGTCCATCACAGAGCCTGGTGACACTGCAGCCACCTTCATCTACTAGGGCTTCATTGCATCACTGTGTGCAACATGGCAATGAAAAACCTGAATATGAGCTTTTGGGATAAAAAAAAATAAAAAATCTGCCCTGCAAAGCCTGAGGTACTGATTTTGTGAAAATCTTCTACCCTGACTCATTTAAAGGCAAAAAATAGTTTTTTCCATGTCTTCTCTGAACACCCATGGGGTTACCCAGAGCCCCAGCATCACTTTGAATTAGTGATTTCTGTCATCACCAAAAATATCATTTCCTCCATCCATCAGTCAGCACAAGACAGGATGTTCCCACCTGCTAACCACAACATGGAGCAACAAGACCCTTGTTGGCACCAACACAGGTCCTGCTGCAGAGCCTTTGAGGGGACGCACAAA